>JALIZH010033007.1:11670000-12005000 GCA_030522465.1 Rhipicephalus appendiculatus | reverse complement strand
TTATAACAAAGCAATAAACATTACATATGTACTCCTATCATACAGGCGTCACGTCGAGTTAACGTCAATTGTGGTTCCAGTGTTGGCTCCGCTTTTATAGCAGTCTAATGCACAATGCATTTGTATTCCTATGGTTCATCAAGCTATATTGAAGCGCTTCTCAACCCCGCTAACGAAAGTTGCGTATGATATTCCCATCGCCGCACCGTAAAGTACACTTCGTTTCGATAATGTTGACGTCTGTGCTCTAACGTGAGTGTTTACGTTACATCATGGGCCACTTAAAAAACGTGTTTTTTTTTTTCACGCTGTTGCCATGCTGAAACTAGGGTAGACTAGGTGGCCTGGCGTCGGCAAAAACTTTGCTTGGGTGCCGTCATCATCGATCTCAGTTTGAAGCGCCTGTCTCTTGAATGCGGTGACAGAGAAATCAAAAGCACAAAAGAAGACACTTCGATCGATCCCAGCTAGTCATAAACACCGGAGCCACATCGCTGGTGCGACGTCTGTACGGAGTGCTTTGGCGGTGATATTCTTTTTTTTTTTTTTTTTTGCATTGCGCCAAAGGTTATAAAAATGCAGAGTTTTACATATGCCTGCACTAGACCGATAAACTTCTGTGCTCATAAGGAAACCGATAAGCACCCTTCGGCTCAGCTCTTTCTCTTGA
Organism: Rhipicephalus appendiculatus; assembly: GCA_030522465.1. Taxonomy (NCBI): domain Eukaryota; kingdom Metazoa; phylum Arthropoda; class Arachnida; order Ixodida; family Ixodidae; genus Rhipicephalus; species Rhipicephalus appendiculatus. The sequence goes on along the minus strand of JALIZH010033007.1, from coordinate 12,004,330 downwards.
TTTGCTCCCGAATGTTAGCTCGACTTGACTGACGTGATATCTCATCCAGCAGCTTCATCACTACCGTTGACAGGCCGGGGACAAAACTGATGTATTGTTTTTTTTTTTTATTTGTGGTAGTCTGCGGGTAAAGTTTTACGTCTGTTAGTGTCCGGAACAAAATTCAATCCATTGCCATTGATTACCTTTTTTTTTTTTCAAGAATATAATGAACGAAGTCTCCGTGAATGTCAAGAACCTATAGGCAGGATCAGGTGACATTGCGGGACCAGGCTTTCAGCACGAATCAATCCACTCGCGGTTTCGCCTCGATGGTTCACCGTCCTCCATTTAACAAGACTGGTATGACGTAATGCGGCGAATAATGGGAAAAAAATCACTTCATAAGTGCACTTTAGTCCTTTCATTTTATTCGAGTTTAAGCGTAGGATGTCTGCGGGAAAGAAAAGCTAATTGAGTAGGCTGGCGCAATATTTTATGTTTCGCTCGTTTTACCGAGGTTGAAATCAATCCCCATCGTCGCTTACCGTCATTTTCTAACCCCTGCACGAAATTACCCAGAAAGGCAAACACGTCGAGCTATCACGTAGTGCGATGAAAGGCATGCAAGAAAAATTTATTTGCCTGCAATATATGGTGGTTTATGAAGGGTGAGTGTACAGTAATACATATTCGCGCAACTCGGTGTAGACGATTTGGAAGGTCTTTTGAGTTATATGCCTGCGGGTCAGAACTTGAAGTTTCTGTGTGGCAGGATTCGCTCCAGATCTCATGTCGCAATATACCACGATGCAGTGTGCCTCGATGTAATATATTTTGACGTAATGTGCCACAGTTTAATGAACGATGACGTAATGATGTAGTAAAGCGATGAGCCGTAATAAAGTCCGTGCGCCAAGGCCACTGCATTGGAATTGCAATCCAGATAGGTACAGATTACACAGGCTGTGTCGGGATGCTCGCACTTCGCTTGAATTAACGAGCGATAGCCGTGAATGCTGTATGACAAGCTCTGTCTGGCAGTTCATCTAGCTTTATAAAGTTTTTTTTTGTGTTATACTCTTTTCTAACTTTATTTGTTGTTGTTCTTGTAGTAGACTTTTGAAGTTTTGAGATAACAGACCCCCCCACCCCCCAAACACACAAACACACACACGCACGCACGCACACACGCGCACGCACGCACGCACGCACACACACACACACACACGCGTACGCACGCACACACACGCACGCACGTACGCACGCACGCACGCACATAGATTACACTGCTTACACAGTTTTATTAAGACTCGTGGCTCGCAAGAACGTCAACAGCACTTTCATGGTACGTAACGGCAACGGGGTTTACGGGTATCGAAAGAAAGAGGAAGAGAAAAATAGAGAGAAATAAAGGTAATAAAGATATAAAAACATTAAAAGACAGAAAAATATACAGATAGAGAGAGAGAGAGCGAGAGAGATAGCCAAAGAGGAAAGAAATAAAGCGATGGAAATAAAGAGCAAGAAAAAAATACGGAGAAGTAAAGGGAATAAATACATCAAATGATAGCGAGACGGACAAAAACGTAGAAAGAGAAAGAAATAGATGGAAAGAAACGGGCACGGAAAACATAAACAGAGAGCAAGACATAAAGAAAAAGAATGAGAGAAATATAGAGAAGCAAAGAAAGAGAGAGAAACAGAAAGAAATAGATACATAGAAATAGAAATAAAGAAATATAAACAAACAGACACGAAAAAAGAAGATAAACATAACAGAGAGAAAGACAAGAAAAAGAAAAAGATAAAGAGAAAGAAGGAAGGCCATCCATCTACGCTCTTCCTCCAGGCTTGGCACCGCTAGTGCGAACGCTGCCAAAATTTTTTATTCTTTGAAAGTGGCATATTGCTTATACGTTTTTAACACAGTGATCGGCGTTAAAACAGTCACATACAAGCAACGTGGCGTAAGCTATAGTCTCTTCACATTAGCAGGAGTCACAGCTAGGTGTCTTCAATTAGAACGCTTATAAACACTTTGCTTTCGTGAAGGCTAGCCCTAACGAGAGGCGGCACAACGAAGCTGCATGCGTCATCGCGAAAAGGTTTCGATCGAATGTGCAGCTTTGTCGATGGGTCAAGTTTACCGAGACGACTGTTCAAGACACTCAATTAAGTGGCTCCGCGACGTTTTACTCTTGAGCAAGCTGACGAAAGACTCTCGCGGCGTCTGTTATCTCCAAGTGTATCATAATTGTCTCGGTTTCCTGATGAGGTTACCAGGCATCATCATCAACTAGGCCAATACCATCGACACTGCAACGACCCTGGCAGCCATTGGAACAGGACACCATGTCCACTTAAGAGAGCTTGATGAAGATGGTAGATTAGGGGGGAGGTGATGTTTCAGCAGGCGGGTACAAAACAAGGCATTGTTCCGCGTAGATGGTTGTGTCACCAGGTTCTCATCAGCCCAGTGTCTTTCAAAATGGCGGTCAGTCGTTGCCCTCTTCACCCAATTACCGCGGGCCCTTCGGGAAAAAACACCGTCTACGACATTCCAATGCGTGAAGCCACCCTTTTGTAGGCATCGGATCAGCGCGTTTCTTTCCGTGTCACACTACGGGCGTGGCCAGATGAAGTGTTCCATGTCACCGATATCGATACCGAAGTAACGAAGTGGGAGGAGGCGCGCCGTTCCGTCTTGAATAACCAATTATCAGTGCACGCGGAGTCGGTAATGGTTCGGCACGACAGCGTAGCTTCCACGCGAGCAAGTCCCTGGGCTCCGCAGCGGACTTGTTGTACACGTGGAGTCTTGTCTGATATACCGTTTCTTCGTGATTACTGTATAAAAATAAACAAAAGGGATCAGACACTTTTGCAGCAGCATAGAATGTAATGAGTCCTAGTCTTACGTTCGTCTAAATACATGGCACAAATTTCGTCTCTCAACCAAGCTTGATTCCGCATAGCCACTTCTCCCAGGTTTTTATTTTCAAAAAAGAAAATTTATTTAATTGGAAGACGGTGACAATTACTTCCAATTACTTCAATTACTACCGCTGACGTGCTACTCTGCACAGTGAGACGAAACAACAATAAAAAACTCCAGAGTACTGAGTGAGAAAAAATTACACCATCTCCCGCTAAAGGGAACCATGTGTAGATGTGAAGCAGCGGGCGCCAACGCTTACACTGGTTGACGCTGGCGCTCATCGCAGCGTTGCGCAGGAGAGAAAACTGGGGAGGCGCAAAGCAGGCAGTGATGGAGCAGTGTTTCCTACTGGAACATGCCAATCGCTGCTAATGGGCAATGAGAGATAGAAGACTCCGACTGGACACAGAGACCCGCACTCCGCTTTTAGTTAACGCGCACGCTGCGAATTTTTATTGTTCAACAACGCACAGGAAATCTCTCACCGGCACCACCTTGGAGGTCAAGATCCATTGCCATACGGGGTGGCCGTGAACGGTTGTGCAGCGCGAGCAGTCGGTTTTTTCAACCAAGAAACTCGCTAGCGGACGCTGCCTGCGTCGGCGTCGCGAGGCGAGAGAGGGGGGTAGCGTAGGAGAGGAGAGGGTGACACGCATGCGCAGTGGGAGTGTGAACGCCTGCGTAGGAGAGAGGGGGGAGCGTAGGAGAGGAGAGAGAGGGGGGGACGCGCATGCGCAGTGGGGTGCAGACGCCGCGGGCAGGGATGCCTAGAGTAGAGAGGGGGGGAGTGTAAGAGGGGAGAGAGGAGGGGAGGCATGCGCAGTGGGTGTGGCTGCCGCGGGGAGGGGATGCCTAGAGGAGAGAGAGGGGGAAAGGAGGGTTTTTTATTTTTATTTTTTTTAAAGGGTTTGCGCATGCGCAGTAACGGTGGGCACGCGGCACACCACCACCACCACCACCACCACCACCACCGGATTAAGCTTCGCCATAAGATGCTTCACATCTAAAAAAAAGAAGTAAAGCGTACGAGCAAGCTTCGACCACTTGTGCGAACACTTCTGCAGGTGTAACTGAACACCTTGCTGTGGTCGCCGCAATTTAAAAGGTTAATTTAACATTAAGGATTCATAATAAATGTGAGGACAAATTGCTGAAGCGTTGGTGTATTCGTAGCCGATAGTCTTGAAAGCTCGCTCATAACTTTTAATCATCGCTAACGTACCATATTTACACGATTGTAGGTCAAGCCATTTTACCTAACTTTGAAATCCGAAGTTGGAGAGTAGACTTACTATCGAAACCTAAACTACTTTTGGTTGTACGGTCGACTTACAGCCGAAACCGGAAACAAGCAAACAAGATCACGAATGCTGTGGCATGTTTACGACATTACAGAATTTTAGAATACCACGCGCAAAGCTTGAGGGCGTTGCGGGCGTAGCGTTAACGTAACGGGAGCCCGCAAGAGGTTAGCGTACGACGCATGCTCAAAGCAAACGCAAAGCTTTGCGTACGCTATTGTAGACCTCTCTATTATGTTAATCTTCCGGCTCTACCTGCAACATATAACGTATATTCTTGTGTACAACCCGCCCCCCATAGCAACGATTTGCGGAAAGCTTCCTAATAATGATCCACACCTACTGCTGCGAAGCTAGCTTTTCTGTAGAGCTTAAAAGCACTGCCGTCAAACCACCTCTGCACACAGGAATTCGAATTTGTTTTTTTCAGCGCATCGTAAATAAATTTTCCGTATGACATGTACTAACGCTTTTTTTTTTTTTTGCCATCCAATTTCGGGGTCGACCAACATACCAGACGGCTTACAAGCTCGTGAATACGGGTCAGATTTCGAGGCCTCGTACGCCAAGCATGCATACAAACGCACCATTCTTATTCTTCTCACCGCCATGCTTAACAGTACTGTTCTCTTTTCTTCTCAACGGAGCAGCCGCGGATACAGGGCTACTCTGTGCCAGAGGCAACCCTCCCACGCATTATGTCGCCATATCGTCATGGACCTAAATGTAACATTTAGTCGCTGACATAAGACGGCTTCATCACCGCGCTATAGAGAAGAAGGACCCCATAGCGTATCAGTGGATACCGGGCCATTGTGGCATCTACGGAAGTGACCGTGCAGACGAAGTCCATCCGATCTGCTCATGATGCTCTCCATTGTGCAGCTATACCGTTATCAAGAACGGACGTAGCTACAAGGCTTCGTTCACTTGCACGTAGAACTCGACGGGAATTTATCAACACCCGTCTTCACAACTTGGACCCGAATCTACCGCTCCGTCTTCCGTCGGGAAATAACTATAGAGCTGAGGAGACGCTCCTGTGCCACCTCTGGCTCGGAATGACATTCACGAATGCTTACTCAATTGTAATCGGAATGGCCAGCAGCCCAACACGTGATCACTGTAAAGGCGAGGAGACAATTGCCGATCTTCTCTAAGTTTTTTCGCTTCAGTGCACAAAGAAAAAAACTGTCAAAAGTGTTACACAGACTTGACAACCACCAATAGTCGGAGGAAAGGTTCTTAGGACACTGGCCGAGACCGCTCTCGGCACGGAAAGCTTTGAGAGCGTTGTTGCGTGTCTTGCCGACAACTAGTCTCAGAGACTTGTCGTTCTTCGTATTATTGTTCTTTATTTTTGGAAGGGAATGGAAATCAACTTTAATGAGTCCTGCGGAACACGACTTCTTTCTCTTTTTGTTTGTAACATCTCTTTTGTATTAACTTTTATTCCCCTTGCCCCTTTCTCCAGCATAGGGTAGCCAGCCGGTCTGAGAACTGGTTAACCTCTCTGCCCCTCCATCTTTCCTCCTCCTCCTTCTGAAAAGCGTCTCCTTTTTCCATCTTATTCCTGTTTTCTAGAAGAAATGGTACTTGAGCTATTGGTGTGAGATCCGCTTCCAGCGCTATAAAAGTCCGTGCGCGCATCATGCGGATTCCCGTTTCTTTCGTCAATAAAACGGGTCTATATATATATATATATATATATATATATATATATATATATATATATATATATATATATATATATATATATATATATATATATATATATATATATATATTATGACGTCTTGGTTGAACACGACGTTTATTAGACGCGAGGTCTTGGAAGCCAACGGGCAGAGCGCGCACACACTCGATAATGATGAGAATGACACGGTGACGATGAGGACAGAGTGACAAACGGATGATGATGATTATGATAATGCACAGGTGAGGAAGAAGTACATAACAAATGCCCACAATATATATATATATATATATATATATATATATATATATATATATATATATATATATATATATATATATATTATTAATGAGAACTAACAGACAATAGAGAGAGAGAGAGAGATATATGCAAGGAAAGGCAAGGAGGTTAACCAGACGCACGTCCGGTTTGCTACCCTGCACTGGGGGGAAGGGATAAAGGGAGGAAAAGAGTGACAGAAGAAGAGAAGGAAGGAGAGATACACAGAATCACGAGCACACTTGGAGGAGTACATCCAGTCTACAGGCGGTCGCTCAGATTTGTTGAGAATGATGCCAAGGAAAGTATAGGGGACGTTATTAGAAGTAATTGTAATGTAAATGTGAAGAAAGAGAAGTGGACGAAAAGATAACATGCCACCGGCAGGATCCGAACCTGCGACCTTCGAATAACGCGTCCGATGCTCTACCACTGAGCTACGGTGCCTGTCATCCCCCCCGTCCACTTTATAGGGTATGTATGTTCATTAAACGTGGGAGCGTCAGTCAGCGCCGCCTGTTGCCATTACGGCGAGGGTGAAACACTCTTTTTGCCAGTAGGCGTCACGTAGCACGTGATCTTATTACGAGCTGGCAGCTGACTAATAATCCCTCGCATACCACCTGAAGGCAACAAGTCTGCTAGAACGAGACCCTCGTTATGAACTAAGGAAAGGAGTGTGAACTTAAGGGCTCGTTTGCTTTGTTAAACACATTATTAATGAGAACTAACAGACAATGATGCCAAGGAAAGTATAGGGGACGTTATTAGAAGTAATTGTAATGTAAATGTGAAGAAAGAAAAGTGGACGAAAAATATATATGGCAGCCCACCTGAGCATCGGTCTTCATCAGTCTTATTTAAGCGGAGCTATATATCTCGCCAAACACTGCAGTGGACGCGTGTAAATGTAAGGCTAAAAGTGGACCATCACGCAGTTCTTCTATCTTTCATAATGCTTCATATCATTGAACCATATCCAAATATCCCACATGAACTTGAACTTAGCTTCCGCCATTGCGCAACGAGATTCACGAAGCAACGTGACCGTGCTGGAACTTTCGTAACAGCTCACCAATAAAACATTCTTGAACCACGCGGGAATGATCCCTTTGAAGCACATGCGGGTAAACATGTTAAAGGAAGCGCGGCCTCAATTTTCGGGAGAAATTCGCCCTCCGAAGGACGGAACGAGGGCTAAAAATGTAGTGTAACACGTAAGCTTGTTTCGTCAGCAATTCTAAATAAGATATTCTTGGACATTTTGTACAAAATGTCGTTCATGTTGACCGGATAAAATTTTCACTTCTGGCATGTAGGATCGCTCTGAGGCGATGGAGGTAAACAACGTCGCTAGAAGGTAGGTGCTTCAGAAAACAAACAAGCAACGAAAAAGTGTACAAACCTGATAATAACTGTTGAGGTTTCACGTCCCAAAACCAGGATATGATTGTGAGAAATGCCGTAGTGGAGGGCTCCGAGAATTTTGACCATCTCGTGTTCTTTAACGTGCACCTAAATCTAGCTACACGGTCTTCGAGTATCTCGCTCCCATGGGAATGCGGCCGCCGCGGCAGGGCTACGACACCACGACCTTCTGGACAGAAGCCTAGCACTATAACCACTGAGCCACCGTGGCGGCCAATTAAATAGATATGCAAACCAAACATGCATGAGGAATCTATGGGAAGCGAATCTTTGGGGCAGTGGTTGTTCTCATTGTTATACAGCGAAGCACAGTAGCAACAATCGGCTTTTTTTTTTTTGTCATGATGCTATGACGCATGCGTCTTTCCCCAAGCGGCGAAGTCGCGAAACGACACTTGGTCTCGGAGACTTTCATTCTAGCAATACTGGTTGGTACGGCACCTTTCAATACCCTACCGAAACGGCAAAGGGCAGCACAGGAAAATGGCGAAGGAGGATTATGTATATTTATTTATTTTTTTATTTCCATTTTCATCCTATAAGCAATGCGAAACGACAAGAGACGTTCACTGTACATCTGATTACCTCTGTAGCGATCACAACATTGGGACAAATTAATCAGCTTAACAGATGTAACAAGTTTGCGATCAGCAGGACATGGATAGGGGAAGGCATGCAGTAGAGCCGTGGTGCGCTGTTTGACTGATGTAACCTCCCGTATGAATTCCCCTAAACGAGCTTTTAACATTGCTTATCGAGTGTTATTGCGTTTGCGGTGTTTATATCAGCTATTTATCTTAACACTCCACTACGCATGTTACTCACAAACTGCTGCGCTTGCTTGGAAGGTTATTTCGTGATGTACTTTGACCGCAAATAAGTAGCCGGTAGTCGGCGCTTTTCTGCCTCTTACACCTGTCCCCTGCCCCCCCCCCCCCCCCCCTTTCTTTTTTGTTTTCGTGTTTCAAACTTTCCGCCAGGAACAACGAGTTAAGTAAGAATGAACATTTCGGTTACTGTGCCAAGCGATGTGATAGCGCTATAAGATCTTACAGTTCCCGCTGGCAATTTACAGACGCCGCTGCCCTTCGCCAAGTCGAAACTGATGAAGCCGAAATTGCTCAGAATGGGCAATGAAAGTTCATGGGACAGGAGACACAAGAAAAAGGTAAGTTCACCCCCACAGTCTGGGAACATATCCTTCAATGAATTGATTTAGGCTGTAGTGCTTTAGCGACCAATACCATTGCTTATTCAATCAGAAGCTTTCGTGCTCTAACTGGACACAAGTTCGAATTTACCGTGAAAAGCATGACCCGTAAACTGTTCACACTTCTGTGCAGCCAAGACAGTCAAGAGAAATCTTCGCTCACAGTGGCTATTAAACTGCATCTAAAGACGTCGTTGCGATACCCCGACGACACTGTCTAATATCAGGTAAATATTTCAGAGAACGAGCTAAAAACGTCTTTAAATTGTTCCTCAGGCACGAGTTTTGACCTTATTTAAGCAGGACCGCGCTGCCAACTCGCACAAGCCAGTAGTTCTTTGAGGGTATTCTTTGAGAAGCCAAATTCGTGAAGGTCAAAATTTAGCCGGGAAATTCTACCGCGAAAGCTTATCTGGGTCACCTCGAATTGACGTGAAAGGCAGTATTCCATGAGAACTGTAAGTGCCGGCACTCCTCAGATTGTGTGAGAGCTGTCTCATTGCTGTTTAGCCGACCCGGAGGCGAAAGTCATCTTCTTTTAACATCGGATCTGTTTAAGCCGAGCATTGTTCCGTGATGCGTGAACATAAATTATCATCATCGTAAAAGCAGCACGCGCCTTCTTCGTCCTCTTCTTCTGCTTCGCTGCCAGAACACGTGCGCCGATTAGACCAACGTGGGATGCGATAACGCTGATGGGCGATAAAACGAGTAAAGAGAGAGAGAGAGAAAGATAGGGAAATTAAGAAAGAAAGATAAGCAAGAAAAACAGAGAAATGCTTGGCGAAAAAATTTCGTGACGAGGCGGGATTCGAACCCGCGTACCCACGATCAGAAGGCAAGAGTCGTAACCACTCGATCCAGGCACGCTAGCAGAGCATAGCACAGCCTTGCGTAGTATAGTATTGCCAGCGAGTGAGAACGGAAGGTGTGGGTAAGGAGGAGGACGGAAAGGAGAAGAGATAGTAAAGCATAGCATAGAAATAATGAGAGAGAGAGAAATATATATATATATATATATATATATATATATATATATATATATATATATATATATATATATATATATATATATATATATGGCGTCATGATGATGTCATGTGGTGACGTGGTTACGTGGTATTTTGTTGCATCATTCACGTTGAGGCCGCCGACGCGGGATGCCTGTCAATTTTCGTGTTCGATAAGGCAATGAAGTCTTTCGTTTTAAAATATTTTGGATCGAGTGGCATTTGAACCCAGGCCCACTGCGTGGCGGTAGAGGCTGTACGACTGGGGCCACGGCTGTGCTTGAAGGTTCTTCGTAAAAAGATCCTATACAGGATTCATGTCGGGCAAGGAATCGCGGTAACAGATGTAATATAGCGTTTTAGAAAAGTAAAATAACAACCAGGCGTCACACAATGAGAATTGCATAGCGTGTGTGGGGTTTAAAGCTTCCCACCCATCACTAAGGGCTAACTTAGCCTCGAAGCTTGGACGTGTTGGTTCAGCATTGGAGGGAACACAGCGCAAGAGAAGATGGGCACAAGGAAATGTGTGTACTTCGCCTTCCTTGTCCCCTTGCGCTACGTTCCCTACAAAGGGCTTAAGCCATAATTCTTCGTCCTCAACAGCCACAGGCATCAACAAAGCATCAACGTCGTCAACAGCCACAGCATCAACATGCCTTACATATATGCAGCGGGTACCTCGCTTCTCCATATAATGATGAATATAATGATGATGTAATGATGATAGTCGGCACTTCCCTACTTCGCAATATTATGATGATTTATGGCTTCGAGGGTACCTTGCAGCTCTAGCTGCAGCAGTCGCCCCAAGAGAGTCTACGGGCTCTGCAGAAATACCGCTCTTCGAGCTTTCGCTGTTACTATGCTGCGGGTTCCGCCCATAGGTGCTTTTTTTTTTTTTTTTTTTTTTGTCAAGTCAGGTATGCACGCCATGTGCCGCTTACCAGAGATTTCCTCTTCGCCCGATGTAAGGTTCACCTTTATTCTTCAACTTTTTTTTTCTGCCTCGTGGAATCCGACTAAGCGGGCAAAATAAATAGATGTCTGTTTCCAGACTGTTATTCAAGAAAAGAAAAAGAACAGCGTTTGCCCATAGCATCCAGCCAAAACGAGCCCTAAGTGTCTTGAAGGAGCACTTTCGCTAACAGTTTCCCGACATCAAACTAAACCCAGGAATTCAATCAGGCTGAGCAGTGTAAGATTTAGTGACTGCTGGTATGTGCAAGCATTACATAGACCTAACTAAAAAAAAAAAGCGAGTGGACAAGCAACAAAATATGGGAGGAATCCAAGAAGGAACTGCTAATGCCTCTGCTATTTCCGGCTGTGCTGCATAGACAAGAGCCCTAGCAACAGGGCCTCCAATTAAAGGTGTCTTTAGATTAGGTTCACATGTGTGATTTCAGCTTTATTATTAGTGCCTGTCGATGAGGGCGAACGAAATACTGGTTAAAACATCTTTCGTCTAGATCGCATTGATGGAAACGTCAGTAATGATTTGTTCTCAAGGGCAGAGGCTGTGATTTGGCAAGCTTAGAGATTTCTTTTCTCCATCCCTCAATTTTGTTCTTCTCTTTAAGTCTGTCTTTCCTCCTCTGTCTCGCTCTCACCGTCACTTAGTCTTATAGGTAGTTCGTGTGGCTTAACCACTGCGACTTGGACAAGTAAAGTAGTTAACGAGGAGATGCGAAAGTTGTTTTTTTTTTAATTATTACTTATCCGACGTAGACAGACACGTGGAGAAGGCTCTGTACGGCCTCAGGTGGTTCACTTTATTTATTTATTTATTTATTTATTTATTTATTTATTTATTTATTTATTTATTTATTTATTTATTTATTTATTCCCAAGTACCTTCACAGGCCTCGCAGAGGCATTGTGTAAGGGGGGGGTCGATACTAAGTAAGAACAAATTGGGTTAACATCAAGAACAACGGCAAGCACAGCAAAATAAGTCTAAGTACAAAACTAGTCATATGTATGTCAGATGGAATAGGAAAGTATGAAAACACAAAAAAGAAATGCAACAGTGTGTTGGACCGATCTAATGCAAGCGCAGTGAAACTAATTACGCAGTTTACCGGCACTAGTTGGGATAATGAACAAAACTTAAAACAACAGCACTTTAAAAGAGAATAAGTACCTTGTGTCATTCGAATGAACGGAAGAAACGCAGGTATTCGAAATTATGTATTCGCTTAAAACGACTCGAAGGCGAAATCCACCTTCTTTTAAGGAGAAAGCCTTCAATGTCGCATGCTCACGTCCATACGTCCGTCCGTCCAGTCCCTCCGTCCGTGTCCGGGCACAGTGCCGGCTGTGGCCTCTGCCCCTCGCACTCTCTCAGCAATCACGTGATGACACAGAGGCCCCACAACAAACAGAAACAAAAAACACAGAAACAAGAAAGGAAAAAAAAGAAAAAAAGAAAGAAAAGTAAAGAAAAAGAAAAGACATTGGCATAGTCAGTCGAATGGCCACAGGCTTTCGCCGAACACACACTGGAATTTACAATGTGTCCTTCAATTTTTCTTCTCAGTCCGATATCCTGGTCCTTCCCCGCCCCCCCTTCGAAACCTTTCTGCAACTTACCTGGTTTTGCACGGCCTCCGTGATCGGCCCACCTTCGACCAGGCGATGATGTCATGTGATGACGTTGTCGCGTGATGTCACGCTATGTGACGTCATGAAGACGCCATACGGTGAGGTCATCATATGATGATGATGTTTTTTTTTTTTTTTGCATCACTTGAGTTGAAGCCGCCGACACGGGGCACCAACGGTCAATTTTCGATTTTGGTGAGGCATCTAAGGTTTTTAGCTATAATAAATTGAAAACAGTAGCTGTTACTGTTTCAGCAGCCTTCTGTAGCAAGCAAAAAAAAATAGCTTTGCACACCTGGGTTGGTTGTGTGTATAAAACTAAGTGAATTGCTGCATTTTACCGCAGTGAAAAATGTGGCCCACGTTCACAGGTTTGGAGTTGACTGGTGGCACAAGAAAATCTTACTGAAGCCTTCGTTTCTACAGGTAAAAGATTTGTCTTTCACGGGCCATTGACAAAGGCTGGCTAATCTGATGTTTCGAAACCTCCTCGCCGGTGACATCCCTTTATCAACAAGCGATAACCGCTAAAAAGAAGTAGACATCGAACGAAAAGGATACAGCATAGTTTCGAAGGCGTTTTGTCTGGACGCAACTTTTGATGGGGCGGTATGTTATTAGTGGCCTCATTATTAGTGACACGTGACGGTTCTCAATTCCGCTTTAATTTCTTCACATTTATGTCCCAATTACTACATTACACTTAAAACAGTACAGTTAACATCCCCTATACCTTCCTTGGCTTCATTATCGGCTGGTTTTCATTGAAGACGTGCGCCTAGTGGCACTCTTGCTTCTCTGCCAAGCACTTCCGGTCAAGCACTTACTTCCGGTTTCCCGGATATTCAGAAAAAGCCTTTAAAAAATAGAAATCAATGGTTCCGGTTCAAGTTAAGCGTTATATTATACTATACATAGGGTATCGGAGCATAAGTTTACTTAACATAAGGGCCAATTAGCTGTCCAGATAATCAACAAAAGTTCATTGTATGAGTTCACTGAAGGATTGTGAGCCGTTGGTATCGTTACGGCACCTGGCGGAGCAGGTCTCAACCACATACTTTTTTCTACTTAGCCTCCGAGATCCACATCAGAAACGCGCGATATTAATGAGAACTAACAGACAATGATGCCTTAGCATCATTGTCTGTAAGGTTTGCTCAAGTAATACATCAGAGCACGCGAATGCTGATGTGCGAGCGAGTGCCACTAACGCACACATAAGTCGAGGATGATGGTCCGCCTCGCTTCCAGAGCTTTTGTCGTTTCAGTCTCTTACAGTCTTTGTGATCATTCCAATCGCGAATTGGGGAAATGTGTGAAGAGTGCGCACGCATCGCAAGATCGCAACGGCCTTTGAAATTTTCGAGACACATCAGGACACCTCACTACAGACTGAAATACTCCCCGATAACCGTACCATGAAGTCAAGAAAACACCAGTTACAGCGAAAGCTGGAAGATTGGCCTTTCAAGGGCCTATTGTAAACTCTCTTTAGGCACCTAGTAGAAGTATTCTTGCATGGCACCCACTACGCCATAAATCGTCATAATTTTGGTGGAGTATTATTATTATAATTTAATTTGCATACACAAATACACAAGGACAGAGAGAAAAGAGGGAAAGAGCAAGCTGGCAACTGCCAACTGGAGGGGCACAACACCTGCTTACTCTTTCGGGAGGAGGGAAGAGATAGAGGAGAGGGAGATAGGAGGAGAGAAAGAGGAAAGAAGGGAGGGAAGTAAAGAAAAATTGGACGAGGGAAGCACCCAATACGCCATTATTTGTTAATCTGCGGAGAAGCGAGGTACCCGCTACACATCTGTAAGGTATGGTGTGCACTTTGTTGCTTCGGTGGCTGATGACGACGAAGAATTATGGCTGAAGCTTTTGTAATGGATTGGAAGCATTCGACGAGCCATTCGCTATGCAATTCGCATTGTGTAACGCCAATTGGTTGCTATGTTACTCTTCTAACACGTTTTACGACACATGTTAACGCGCTTCCTCCCCCGATATGAAGCCTGTATATGGTCCGTTTGCAAAGGAGTTTCAAGCAGCAGCGTGACTCTGTGGTAGAATACTGGGCTGCCGTGCAGAGAGCCTGGTTCAAGTCCCATTCTATCATACATACTTTTTTTCATTTAATTTTTTTTTTATTGTTGTGCGATAGCTGTTGTGGAGGACGCTGGTGGTTTCGGCGGCGGCAGGCAAATACGGCACAGAAAACGCCTTTTGAAATCACAGCTTTCACTGCAAAACACTGTCTCCTTTGATGCAAAAGCTTCAGACACCAGGAGTCATCAAGTGCTTTCCTTTCGAAATATGATTGCAACATGAAAGCCTTACACTGCACTGTGCTGTGTTAGCTCAAAATCTTGAAATTTGGTTAAGGTCCTCTTGAGAGGGCCTATATAAGTGGTGTCACTTAAGGCACTTAAGGCGCTTGAAAGCACTGCATCAAAAATTAATAACAATAAGGTTTTTTTTTATAAGTACTACGTATCGTCTATAAGAACTAGCGCGTATACGAGCCAAGATCAAAGGGAAAATATTCCTGACACATTATGCGTCTTTAAATTGAATACTTTTTGAAGTAGGGAGGAACGTCAATTGAAAAATAAGTCCTTACAACACTACTTTTTTTTTTTTTTGTACTGGAGGCTCCGATCGTCCTGCAGACACTCATGTCTTCAAGAAAAAAAAAACCAAAAGAAAGCTTACATTCATGTTCTCTATCCGTGCCTCGACTTTCAAAATTCTCGGTTCTCTCGATGGTGCCTTTGCACTCAAACCGAGCATTCACTCATTCGTCTCCGCGACAGGACACATGTGAGAGGCGAGTGGTGTGTTTTTGTTTGTCGGATCTCGTAAGATATGCCATCACTGATCAAAAACTCACAGGCTGCCTTATGCGTTCGCCTAAGACGATTCGAAGGCGAAGTCTATCATCTAGTCCTTTTCTTCTGAATCGATGTATTGACCCCCCCCCCCCCCCTGCCCCTTACTGAAGGCTTTCTGCGTCTAACGTGGCGTTACGCTGCCTCCAGTATCGGAGGGATTGCAAGCTTTCTGGATCTCACCTGGTTTTGCATTGCCTCGGTGATCGGCCCACTTTTGACTAAAAACATTTTTTTTTTATTTTTATTTAGTACATACTGCCAATCCGATTAGGGATTTTTGCATATGTATCGGTATTATGGTGCACTGTACAATGGGATACTTTTTCCGTGGGTTTCCTTTATGTTCCTGTCTTGACTGCAATAGACCTAGTGTTACGGCTTTCGAATTAATACTTTGCATTTTCCACTTTTGTCAGGATCTATGAATTACTCGCCGTAATTCTCAAGTGCACATTTAATGCTTTGTTCTTCTCAGAGTAGGCATTCTCGTTATAGCCTGCAGGTGCAGAGGTGTATACAGCACCTGTACGAGATGCGAGAACCTCCTTACATGCATTCAAAAAACGTCGCATGGTCTTTTGTGCATTTGCCCGAGGTGACTCAGAGGTGAACAGCCACGTTTTTTTTAACACGAAAGTGTTTTATGCCCGGGTCCACCAAGATTTGAGTGACGTATTTCCGTCACGGAAATGACATCGAAAAAATACACGTGATCAGAACACAAAGAAAAAAAGTTCCGTCAGCGGGAGTCAAACCTACGAACTCTTGGTTCGCGACAAGCGATGCCGGGCACGCTATCCACTGCGCCACGGTCACATACTGTGTAAGCTTTAAAAACAAGCCTTTTATATCTACCACTGTCCTCCCACAAGTGCTCTTGCTAAAGTGAAGTAATGCATTATGACCGTGAAATACACGAATTAGTTCCTTCAAGGGTCCTTTCTACGCGTCCGTCCCATTCGGCGCGTTTCGAATAAGACAAGTGCAATTTTGTCGACGCATTAACACGCTGCGTGGCGACCTTACCCCTAAGACATCGCTCATAGCATCCGTCCATACCAAATATAGCTCTGCAACGCACGAGCGCTTCGCGTGGCCGTAACTCCGCGTTCCGAGCTCCGCGTTCCCCCGCGAAAAATCTCAGCCCGCCAACGGGGAAGACGACGCGCGTTGCGTTTCCCTCTGGTCGGGCAGCGTTGTTCAATAACTCTAAAATGTCGCGCGTAGGTGACCTTAGCACAAGTTCGGGGTCCGATCAGTGACGCTCTTCTGGCTGTCACACCGCTTTTTCTGATTCCGGTCTCCCCGTACAGCTATCACAAGCATCTATGACCACAAGGGTTTGTTTAATCATTGATCATGGACGTTAGTCGTCGGGATACAGATGTACCACCAAGCGTCAATGTGCATGCATCCACGTTAAACAGTGCTATAACTGTCAAACACCAATAGGCATTGTGCAAGCTCTCTTATATCAATGTGCAGTAAACATTCAAATACTTCTGTAAGGACACGTTTCACTTTCGTGTTATACCGATTCCTATGACAGAGGGATCAACCATGTTTTTTTTTGTTTTTTTTTCACAGTCGACTGTGTTAATCCGACCCCCCTTCTCCCAGCCCGGAACCATTCTGCACTTCACGTAATTTTGCATTGCCTCCGTGATCGGTCCACCATTTGACCAATTGGCGAGTCACGTGATGACGTCATCATGTGACGTCATATTCCTCTTATTATGACATCGTGATGACCTGTGACGTCATGATGACGGCATAGAGTTGCAACATCATGTTGAGATGATTTCTCGCATCACTCGTGTTGACACCACCGCTCCGGCGATGGTCGCTTTTCGCGTTTGATCAGGCATCTAAGGCTTTTGCCTTAATAAACCTGCGATGCGTCACTGACGAAACACTTGTGTGCTCGCGCTCCAGCCTGCTCCCTGTCCGGTGTGTCGCGTTACAAACGTGTCGCGTTAAAAAAAAAATGCCCCCCACCTCCCCGAAGGGAATCGTGAGGAAATGCGAATGCATTTCTTGCGCCGAGAGATTTCGCCTTCACCGACTTCTGCCATCGCCTTGAGAGGCGCCCAGCCAGCGAACGGTCGGGAGTGAGGCGCGAGCGGACGGGAGAGTGGGGCGCAGGGAGGAGAGAGAGCGAACGGCGAGAGAAGGAGCGGTGAAGCACTGCACCTACCCTCTCCTACACTCTCTCGCACCACATGCTCTGGTTGCTAGGGGCGAGGATAAGCGCGCGCGCCCGCAGCTGTTGCTATGGGAGAGGGAGTGAGAGCGGAGAGATAACACCTGCCGGCGCGCGGACACCTCCTCAACCTATCCTCCTCCTCCTCCTCCTCCGCGGACAACGCCGGACAACGCTGCCTGACATAGCCCGACTAAGAAATGCATTCGCATTTAAAAGGAAACGAGGAGAGAGAGAGGAAAGGCATTGATGTTACCCAGTTTAGAATAACCGGTGTGATATACCCCGCACAGGGGAAAAGAGATGGGGGGCGATTGAAAGATTGAGTAAAGACAGAGAGTGTGTAGGAGTACACGCCGTCCCCGTTTGGCAGTCTTGCGTGGTATACGGCATCACCTATCACTCTGCAGCACAAGTTGCATTAGTTCGTTTCCCATTTCCATTCGATTCCGTGCTGCTCATTACCATGCATCTATGTCAACTAGCCTAGCTTACCACTCCTTTAAACATTGTCTCCAGAGTTACTGATATCTGACCACAAAGTAGAGATCGAGCCAAAATGTGGTGCTTTCCCAGGATTCACCACAGTTCTTAATCCACGCATAGCTTTCTTTTCGATCTGCGCGGGATATTCTTCTTTCTTGTCTCTTACTGTTTTCGACGTCGTTAACTTCCTCGCAACACAGAGTTTCTTTGCGTGGATCCCGTCGGTAACCGATAAGGCGCGAGCTCTTTATTATGCACGCACGTTAGTTGAAAAGGAGTGCTTTTGTTTCGGTCGCCACGTACCGCACCGGCGTGATAGCGGGAGTCGTTTCACGCGTCGACGACTAGTGGCGTTCGCATAAATCATCGCGGAAGTCGAAAATTCACGCCCCAAGTATCGCGCCACGCCGTTGGTGCTACATTAGCCACGTTTCGAGCATATAATCGAAAAGCTCCCCCGTGCGAGTCGGGTTTCGAACTTTTCAGTTGGAGTCGTTCAGACCCAACATGTACAGCAACTTGAAAGAGTTGAAGTTTGGGGAAGTTGCTATGGATCCATTAAAAGTATTAACAGTGCCTGCAAAAATAGGACACGGGACCGAACAAACACATGCAAAGAGCGAAAACTTCTGAAATGATTTATTTCGGCGAAAAAATACATGTAATACAAGGCGAGAAAGAGGGAATGAGGCAAGAAAAGGCACGCACATTTTGGCATGTCAGATAATGTATGAGATGCATGTTGTCGCATGATGTATGTTTTGATTATGTGTGTTTCTAGGTATATGAAGTGTTCCTCAGCGAAGTTTAAGCCCAAGTTTTGCTAATGCCGACTGGCTCCCGATTTGAACATAGACTTCGCTAACTTGCTTTTTCTTTTTTAAGCTTTATTCGGAGTTTCCTCTTGTCGAGGCGAATTCGAAGGACAGGAATTTTGTTCGATAGCACACGGAGTACATACAGAGTTGTAAGAAAAAAAAAAAGAAGGAATGCTTTTCCCTAAGCGACACAGGCGCGTCCTTGGCATCTTCCCTCTGGGTGCCTGGATGGGATGGGAATTAAGAGAACTTAAGAATAGGCCCCCCACATGCGCGGAGTTTTCGAACGATATGCTACAGCTTTCGAAGTGGTGGCCGACGTGTACGCTTAATTTTCAAAAGAGGAGTCCCGCGTAATTTGTGAACTCCCGATACTTGCGATATAACGCCAACCGTTCTGCAGTCATCACGCGCAACTTGGATGCTGGCTTGAAATTGTGGCCTTTCATTACTTCGTTAAGCTGTTCCGAAGGAATTCGGAGCTTTATAAACGTTCCCCACGTTTAAACAACGAAAAATTGGATACCGCCCACTACGGCAATCGGTGCAATCGCAGTTCTCGCGTACGATGTTTTTGCTTCAGCCAGTTCTGACACCACCTGTGCGCTTGCTGCGTACCTCTGTTGAACTTGCTTCATTTTAACAGCGGAGCTGCTTGAGCTTTTCGCTCCGCTGTTTCGCGAGACCAGCCACAGAAAGCGGATATGTGCCAAGCAGCTGCTAGCGTAGTGGTGCCATGCGTAGTATAGTACAGCAAGGGACTAGAGAAATGAAGCGAGGGTGAGAAAAGCAATGTGAGGGTGAGAAGGAAGGAAAGAAAGAAGGGAAAGGGTATACCTTGGCATAGCCTTTCATAGTACACCGTAGTTACTCGAATGCAACACGAATTTCTTTCCAAATTTTTGCTACCTTAAGTCAACACTCGCGTTACAATCGAATACCGAAATACTAACTTTTTTTTTTTTTTGTAGCGAGAGCTACATTGGCCGTATTCTCGCCGTTTCGCTGCGGCCGGTGGCCACCCCTAGAGCTGAGTCGTTACCTAGCAACCGCCGCTGCTGGCAGCGCCACCCGCCGCGCCATCTGGCATGACGTCAGAGGAGAAGCCGGTGAAACTGCGTTGCAAGAACAGAGGAGGAGCCGGCGTTGCATCGTATATATAGAAGGGGTGGCTCGGTGGGATTCGTCGGCAGATATGGAAAGTGACTCGCAGAGACTGAAAGAAGCCAGACTTCGTCGTCAGCACGAAACCAAGAGGAGGCAGCGAGCCGAGGAGACGGAGGCGTAACTGTACAGAGAACCAAGCTCAACAATAATATTAACCGTACCTCTCGCTACGCATACCCAGGCATAATTGAGTTAAGCCACAGCCAATTTTTCTTCCTGGGCGCAATGAAAAGTCACCGCTCGCATTACAATTGTGGTCGCGTTACTATCGAGTAAATACGCTAGTTTAACAAGAGGGCGGGAAAGGGTAGTGGGGGGAGGAGGACTGATATTAGGGTGAGGATGAGGGCAAGGAGAGGTGAGAGGGCAAACCATAGAATAAGCATCTACAATATAGCATAGCAAGAGATGAGAAACAGAAGTGAGGGTGAGGGCGGGAGATGCGAGGGTTTGTAGGAGGGAAACAAGGAGAGAAGGCAACTCAGAAAGAGATCAGGAAAGAAGAAAGAAGACGTAGAAAGAATATAAAGAAATAAAAAACCGCCAGGCCTGCGCAGAACGCGCAGCACAGCCATAGCGAAAGCTGGGAGGGCAGCCTTTTGCCTTTTTTAAACACTCTTGGGGCAACTACTACAAGCCCACTTGCATGGTACCCACTACGCCATAAATCATCATAATTTTTGTGTAGTGGGGAAGCGTCTACTATGCCATTATTCGTCATTCTTCGGAAAAGCGTGGTGCCCGCTACACTCTTGTAACGAATTATGTGCACTTTGTTGATGCTGTGGCTGACGACGATGAAGAATTATGCCTCAGGCTTTTGTAATGGGTTGGAGCATTGAACGACCCATTCGTTACGCAATTCGCATTGTGTGACGCCTGGTTCTTACTTTACTGCTCTAATGGCGAATTCCATTGGGAGAGCAGGAGTAGGGGCACCGTCATCCAATGGTAGAGCGAGAGCGCTTTTGCTGCGCCGGGAGCAGCGAAGAGCAGTCCTGTCTGCTCCCCCTTGAAAAGCGGAGCGAGCGGAGAACGCAGGAAGTAACGTGGTTTGTGAACGTCATATCCTCCTTACGATCCTCCTCGCTTGTTTACATTTCACTTCTTCGAGTACGGTGGCAATGGCGGCAATGCTGGGATGCGTAAAATTTCTCCTCACTCGCCTTTTTACCCTCTCACATCTGCTCTGCGAAAGCGTGCCGCATTCCAGTGGCAGATCGAGTGACGCTGCTCTCAGTTCTCTGCCCCCCCACTCCTCACTGCACGGCGCCCCTACTCCTGTTCTCTCAATGGAATTCGCCATAAAACGCGTTACAACACACGTTAACGCGATTCCTTACCCGATATGAAGCCTGCGTAGGGTCAGTTTGCACCATGCCCTCGAAATACAAGGGAAAGCCCCTTAATCCAGCCTGGCGATAAGGGCAGAACCTATATAGATGACCCGCTTCTCCGCAATGGAAGCATAAAGGCCTGCGCTCATGGTCACGCCAGACGTCACTTTTCCGGGGCCTTTGCTCCCCATATCGAGCTGCGCTACGTGCGGGAGGCAGGTAGGTAGGCGTTGGCTCCGGCGGACAAGGGGCGCTGCGTGCTGTCGGCGGGTAAGGAGTCGCCATCGTAACTTCTGCATTACTGTATACCGCCGGTTGCCTGAGAACCTCGGAGTACGTTGGGACGCGTCGAACTGGCGGCGGCTCACGTTCCGGCGGCCGTATGACCTGCCTCAGTTCGTCCCGCACAATGTCGACAACCGATAAGGCTGTGGTAGTCTGAGGCGCTTGCAACTTGCTGAGCTCTTCTCTGATCACTGATCTGATGAGCTCGCGCAGGGCTTCGACGTCGTTCCGCACGCTTCCGGGAAAGGCATGTGCAGGCGCACAGTTTATGTCCCGGTTGTATTGCCGAGCCCGCTGTTCCAGCGTTCTTTCGATGGCTGTCGCTTCCGAATGGGACTCAGCAACGGTGTGAGGTGGGTTGCGGACGAGAACAGCGAATAGCTCTTGCTTCACTCCACGCATGAGATGGCGCAGCTTCTTATCTTCGCTCATGCTGGGATCCGCACGCTTGAATAGGCGGATCATGTCCTCGATGTACATCGCCACACTCTCGTTCGTGAGCTGGTTCCTGGTTTGAAGCGCAGCCCCTGCCTTTTCCTTGCGGTCTGTGCTGGCGTAAGTAGACAGCACTTGTCGTCGAAATGCTTGCCACGTAGACAAAGAGGACTCATGGTTTTCAAACCAGGTCTTCGCAAAGTCCTCCAAAGCAAAGTATACGCGACGAAGCTTCTCTCTCTCGTCCCATCCATTCAAGCTCGCCACTCTCTCGAACAAGTCCAGCCAGTCTTCCACGTCTTCGAACGAGTCGCCGTGGAATACTGGCGGCTTGTGAGGTTGACTGACGACCACTTGTGATGGTGCCGTCTGACTAGTCATAGTGGCGGCGTCCATTGTCTGAGTTCCCCTTGGCGTGAAGTGAAGAGGACTGAACTCAGGCGAGTCACCTCGAAGACGACGGCTGGCCCTCTGGTGCACAGGTGTCAGCTCCACAGGATCGACTCGCTGGTGGTCGGGGCTACGCTGTCTTGCGTTGGTGGGGCTTTGATTCATTACCCCGCACCTCCACCAGAAATGTAGCGATGCTCAAGCACACACGCGAGTCAAACAGATGTATTTATTAAGGGCGAACCTGTGCCCACAACTCAAAGGGACTGCTGTCGTAAAATCTGCGAGTCAGTCGAACACCAGAAAAGATTGGTCCACTGTCTTCTTCTTCCTCCCCGCGAGAAGTGCGAGCGCGTGGCGCATACGAGCCGGATCCGGCCAGGCGCTCGTGCCACGATGATCTCTGCGCGGCACAACAATACGGCGTGCATGCGTTCCCTGTGCGCACGGTGATGGGCGCGTTATTTGAATGCGGCCAAGATGTCGCGGCAATATGCTCTTTGTTCTACACCTTTAAGAGCTGATGAGTAGCCGGCACCTTATTTGTGTGCCAGCATCTACTTACATCATGTCAGTAAAAAAAGCAAAGAGAAATGAACGAACGAACGAACGAACGAATCGTACATACATACATACATACATACATACATACATACATACATACATACATACATACATACATACATACATACATACATACATACATACATACATACATACATACATACATACATACATACATACATACATACATACATACATACATACATACATACATACATACATACATACATACATACACACACACACATACACACATACATACATACACACACACATACACACATACATACATACATACATACATACATACATACATACATACATACATACATACATACATACATACATACATACATACATACATACATACATACATACATACATACATACATACATACATACATACATACATACATACATACATACATACATACATACATACATACATACATACATACATACATACATACATACATACATACATACATACATACATACATACATACATTGAAACCTGCGTGCTGCTCCTTTGGCCTACGCATATCATGGAATAGCTTAAAGGAACACGCGCTAAATTCTAAAAATCGTAAATAAATGCATAAATAAACAAACGAAATAAGTAAATCCTTGTGCTACGCAGTTTCGCAGGTCAGCCACCTTCCCAGAGTGGACTGGCTCATGATTTATTTTTTCTTCTCTTTTTCTTTCGTGCTTGATTTTATCCATCTCTCTCTCTCTCTACACGTTAAGACACGCACTCTCTCCGAGAAAGCGCGGATGACTGGGCAAAGAAGCTTCTTTCTTTAAGGTGTACAGTCAAATGCACAGCGCATCACGTACCACTTCCACTGCATATAATTCCACCCGTAATAAGGCACCGAAGAACGTGCGAGGCTACAAACGTCATTAGTCAACGCGGCGAGTGATCGTGCAAATGCATGTGTCCCTTCCAACCGCGGCATGATCAATCTTCTCTGCGCTATCGCTGCTGCTCTCTTTTTTCTTTCGTTATCGACCTGCCACGATATCTTCTACTCTCAGTGGACTACACCCTCAGAATTCGTTTCATGTTCCTCCACGTGCGACGGCTGCTCGTGCACTACGAGTGTGTACAGAGAACGGGAGCGATTCGTCCAGTTTATCTCGGGGCCGCCGCTTTAACGAAGACTCATTGCGTTATTCCCTCTCTTTCTCTCGGCCAAATATTAAGATAACGAGATTGCGCCTAGTGTGTTCCTTCACGCGCCTCTTCGATGAATAATTCAACGCGACTCCGGCGCACAAGACCTTCACATGACTCGGAGGGAAACACGAAAAAAATAAAGATATTCGTGCATGAGCGCATAGCTTAACGCACGTGAGACGAGGCACTAACGGGAGACTTGACACTTGGAAACCGAAATGGCTGCTCTATTTGTTGATATACCGAATTTTTTCGGAGTGGTGCTTTTTTTCTGGCAGAGTGCATCTCCATACATAGAAGAGTCACGTCTTGTGCCTATCTAAAGTTTTCAAAGTACGCGAGTCACGTGGATGTTTTGGAGCTTGGCGATTCGCTATTCGTTATTTTGTTTTTTCGAGGTGCGATACAGTCAACGCAAATAAATAAAGGAAGTGTAGCTCGGTGGAACGCAAAACTTCTCATGATGTGTTGCGGGCATGTTTACATCTGTTGTTCTCACCGCAAAGTCATGTGCCCTTCCAGTGTTATCAGACGTCGCTACTGGTCTGATAGCATGTGTATTCAAAACGTCCGTTTCTTTCCCTTCCGCCCTTTGCGTCTGATGAATTGGGACAACCGTAATCCAAGCCAAGTCCGTGTCCTAGTCACGCGGTGCTGAACTTCTTCGAAGGCTTGCACATAAAGCTGTTTGTTTTCCAACACCTGAAAAGCACGACCGCCTAATTCAGGCACGTGCGAAGGATCCCCCCATGCGGGAAAACTTCACTACAACTCTAGATGTATTGTACACTGTGCGGAAAATTTTTTAGACAACGTTTGTTGTCACTAGACCGTACGTGCCAGGGCTTCTGCATTCTGCCAGACATGGGCGCGAAACTTCTCGACGTGCGATATAGCAAACAAATAGCGAAGTTCATCATACGTGATGTCAAATGAGCCCGAAGTTTTCCTATTCACCTTCTACGTACACATATCTCGAGTGGCATGTTTCCGTTGCAGCGTGCGCTGCTTCTGTCATATTTGTGTTCCCGTTTGTGGCGTGTGTCTCGCTTCTTTTCCGGACTTCGCTCACGGCGAATCTCGACAGCGTCTTCCGGTGTAAAGCAACGCCATCTCGGAAAAATGAAGTCCATTTCAATAGCATCAAGAACGCTCATAGTGAGCCTAAGGTAGGAACGCAACAGTCGGCACTCTTTGCTGTCGGTCCTGAGAGGATATTGTAAACAAACCCCGCAACCGGAACGCCACATCGAAACGCGCCAAGCAAATACAGTAGGAATAAGCTGCTCTCCCGAGCTACAGATCCGTACGAAATGACACACCGGCGCATAAAGTGCTTGTATTTCAGCCCACATGGTTGGTGCTAGCACTTTGCTATACCTTTTGGTCTCGCTGTGCTACGATTTTTCTCGAATCGAAGACGGAGGCGTCCCTTTCACACCGTCGTAAACAGCTGTCGCGTGTGTAGGAGGCTTGCTCTTCACGTCGTCTCACGGTCGCCTTGCCGAGCCCGACACTCACTCCCTTTCTTCGGGGTCTCAACACTCGCACTTTTCTGTGTTTCGAAACACAGTGTGTGTATAGAATAAGCGCTGGGAGATAGACGCTATCATGACACCTATATGTACCTGTCGCTGCTACTACTCGCTCCGAAAAACAGCACGCAATATCGGAGGAAGTAAGCGCGATCGAGGGAGGCTTACTTTCGAGGTTCGGAAAAACAAGAGGCAAGCTTTCTTTTTTTCTCTCTCTTGCAGATGTATTCAGACTGGAAACGGCAATTGGACTATATTTATTGGCACGAGCAATGAGTAACAATCTTGCTTCTCTTGAAGCGATTCCGGTCGGAAACCTACTTCCGGCTTTTTCAAATATTCAGAAAATCCATTTTACGCAATAAAACGTGCACGGAAGCGGTGGTTACTATTCAAGTTAAGAGTTATGATGGGCACTTGTGTTATCGGAGCATAAGTCTACTTATGATAACGGTCAATTATTTTCCGGATAATTAACGAAAAGTTAATTGAATGAGCTCATTTGAAAAAGCGGACGGTTTTCTTGTGAGCAGCTGGGATCGCCGCGGCACCTGGCGGAGCAGTTTTCAACCACGCGCTTATTTCTACGTGTCCTCTGAGATTCGCTCCGGCACCGCGACGAGACACGAAGTTAACCCAAGGCATGCACCAGGGTGCACGAACGCCGAGATGCGCGAGCCACCACCAGACACCTGAGTCAAGGATTAGGGTAGCCGCCAATTTTTTGTGTGTTTATTTACGTAGCCGACTGATGCTATCGGGGAGGAATTATCACAAGTAAAGGATGCTCCAGATAAGCGGCAATGATTGTCTCTTCTTGCTTTTTTTTTATGTATTTGCTTTTATTGACGGGGCATCAACTGCATGCGCGATTCGAGAGCTATTTAGCCATCGTGGTTCCAACAGTCATTCCACAAATGCAGTTTTTATTATAGAAATGACGCTTAGCTCTGCAGCCCAATAGGGAGCACGGCGCAGCGTCAGGGAAGGGGAAGTGGGAAATAAAAGGGGAAGCAGGAGAAAAAAAGATAGAGGAAAGATAGAAGGGTAAGCAGCCGGGGTCTCGTTCATTCATGGGGGAGGCCGATGGGGAAGTCAGTGTCCAGAAAGTTGCGGGCGCCTAATGGTTGGCGGTGATTTCTGTCGTCTCTAGAAACTCCAACGGGCTGTGGAGAGTCCGGAGGTTGGGAGGTGAAGGGAACAGGAAGTTGTTGGTGGTGGTCGCAGGGAGGCCCTGTTGCCTGTCGACAGTGGTGAGTCTTAAGCCTGTTTCACGTGCGAGAGATTTTGCCCCAAGAGCGGAGCGGCAGCCGTCGCACGAGCCCAAAACAGGTTTCTAGAGCGTCTTCTATACGCTGCGATCGAGATCGCCAGAGTTGGAAAAGTTCGCTCGCGGCAGAGCGTCTGACCAATGGGGGGAGCACGTGACGGCAGGGGTGGAGTTGAGGAGCGGGCGCGCGCGCCGGGAGGAACTCGCTCCGACTCGGTAGCAGATGACATCCGTCCACTTCCAACGCGCCGCTGTCCACACACAACCCGTGCGGAGACGAAGGAGAGTGGCGTGTTCCCGCTTAGTGATGCCACCCTCTGGGAGAGCACTGGGATTCCGCAAATATGAGACGTACGTTGTCACGTAGTGACGGAAGACTTATGACGAAAGCCCTCATTAGTACGACCCATGGCAAACGTATAGCAAGTCAATGAGCCATCCAAGGTAAAGCTTAATCGCAAAGGGAGAAACATTTGAAGCGCGTGTTTCACTACTGTGGAAAGGGGATATAAAAAAGAACGGCGGGGAGGTGTGTGAGGAGGTGGCCAGGATTGCTACGGCGCGCTGCAAATGACGCTGCGCACAGCCGAGACACTTTTTTAGTCAGTATTCAAAGCGCGTCCCTACTGCAGAGCACTGCTAGCGCCACGGTGAACTACAGAACAGCTCATCACCGACCGGAAGCAGTAATCATGCGTCAAGAAACGCCCTCTCCCTCCCGCTATACCACAATGCAACAGCGTGCTTCCTTCGGCGCCCATAGGCAGCGCTCCTCGTAAAAGCGGCCACGCGCTCCGCCTGTCGCATTTCAATCCGTAAGTATACTATACATACACCAGACTCCAGCTTGTCTATCACGTGCCGTCCCGCATTGCTTGTGTCCGTCCATGCGAAGTATAGGTCGGGTAAACAAAGGCAGCCTTGAACCGTGTGCTCGCCAATTTCCAAACACGAGGTCGGTCCCTCCGAGATCTGCCGCGCTCATGAATAATTCACGAAAAAACACACACGTCTCCAGGAACTTTTCAAGAGCGCGCAAAGACATTCCTATCCTCTCACGTTGCTTGCATTTGGGAAGCCGTTGCTACGGCATTTCTATAAATTTACCGGCAATTGCTTCTTAAAGCGAAGCAGTATACAGCGTCGTGCGGGCCTGCGAATCGACTTTCACGCCCGCATGGAGAGAAGTTTATATTTGCAATCCCTTACTCACTGAGCGTTGCTGATGCCTTATGATGACCCATGAGAATGGAAAGCCAGAAGTACTACTTTCTGTAGTCGAGATGCCAACGGGAGCGCAAGTTTGTTTACTTTATTACCGAGTTTTGTAACATAGCGCACCCACGTAGTTTTGTGTTTATACGGAAAAGTGAGACGACCCGCTCGTGTTCTTTTGTGTTGCGCTCTTTTCACATAATTGTGTATAACGCCTGACCGGTGGGCCATCGGCATAAAATACTTTCCGTTGTGTTCATTCGCGTCTTTCACTTCAAAGTGCGCGAATGTGTTCCGGCGCAAGCCTCGACACATCGAGTGAACGGAGGGCGAGGCGATTCGGTGGATGTTTCGCAGAAAGGCGTCATGGGAGGGCAATAGAAACAAAGTGTATTCGTAAGTCAATTGCTCGCTATTGTTCACTGCCGCCGTCTCTTTCCCGTCGTTCAAACATTTCTGCACTTGCAAGTGAATGATCTTACGCGTTTCTTACATTTTCACCTGGAATCACTCATGTGTAAATATACGATGCCTCCTGAAGCGAGTGACCGAAAGGAAATTGTTTAGGGCGCGTAACGACGCATGCGAAAATTGCGAGCACTCGGGCACACACGTGTACGCCGCGCCAACGTTGTCGTTTTGTAAATAAACATACATTCTGCAACATTCTGCAATACCGAAATAACGAAACTATAGAGTATTCATTGCCTGAGCTAGTTGTTGCGCATTCTGAGGGCCCCGCCGTGGTGGTTTGGCGGTTATGGGCCTCGACTCCTCACCCGAAGGTACCGGGATCGAATCCCGGCAGCGGTGGTCGCATTTCGATGGAGGCGATATGGCGATATGCTAGACACCTGTGCGCTTAGATTTAGGTACCCGTTAAAGAACCCTAGGTGGTCGAAATTTACGGAGCCCTCCACTGCGGCGTCCCTCGTGATCATATCGTGGTTTTGAGACGTAAAACCTCAAGAATTATTAATGTATTACTACGCACATCGTGAGCTGGGTATCCAGCCAAACGCAGTGACGAAGATACGGGAAGACGACACACCGCGGAACTAGCAGCTGAAAGTTTATTGAAATTTTTTTTTTTCACATTTTATAGCAGTAGAGAACCAATGCACTGCTCGCTCGTTATCCATTCTTCTTCATTATGGAAGAAGAAAAAAGGAAGAAGAAAATGGTTAATAAGCAGAGCTATGCGAAACGTGTTGTTGGGCAAGTTCGTTCGTGATACGAAATAAAATATACAGACCGCCAAAAGGGCGAACATCGAGAGGTCAAATTACAGACAACGAACAACACAAGTGTTAGTGTTTCAGTTATGAAACCTTATTTATGACAACGGATCATGATGCCAACATACACTGAGGCCAAAACCAAAATGGACATTGTTCATAGTTCCTAAATGAACTGTAGCGATTGCGACTGAAGAGGGAATGTATGCAAGTACACGAATGAAAGAACTTAGTGAAAAAAAAATACGTGAACCAACGGAAATTCAGCCGTGGAAGTATTTTTCACTGGTAGGATGTATATGTCTTCACATCCAGTTCTCAAGATTTTTTGCTCGACTTGCACACTTCAGGGATGCGTGCTAACATTACTGTTTTGCGTACATGTGTAAGCATGTGTTTTAAATGTGTAAGTACGCGTATGTGTGTAAGTACGTGTTTTGCATATACCATGCAAGTATGAAAGTTGCGCTTCGTGTATTTAGGGTTCCGGCAAGTGCCATGTCTGCTTGAAAGAAATACCACAAAATAAAATTTGAAAAAGAGCCGTAGGTGAGTGGTCGGCACGCTGAAGCCTCGAAGGTACATCGTCTAACTGGTCTGGGCTCCATTCCCACTGGACCGGTCAAAGAAATTATTTTTTTCTTTTTTTTTTTATTGCGCTTTGGAATGGCGAAGCTGCGCCTGTGTTAGGAGGTGCTCTTACAACGATCAATATCGACGCTCTGTTGGTCGTAAGAGGACGGCCACAAACGAATCCACTTTCAGTAGTTCTCAATTGCTTCCGCAATAAAAAAAAAATAACTTATCGGTATTAAGGCGCTAACCAAGGCTCGCTACGTGAACTTAACTCCTCAGCGGCAACGGGATATATATCCTATAAAATTATAAACAAAAATGATATCACACTTTCTCAAGAGGCCCGAAGTCTGAAGAACCGGCAGGCGGTTACAACCGAAAGCGACGCGACGCGGCCGGCGTCCGCGTCGCGAGGCGAGAGAGGGGGGAGCGTAGGAGAGGAGAGAGAGGGGGGGGGGACGCGCATGCGCAGTGGGAGTGTGGACGCCGCGGGCAGGGATGCCTAGAGGAGAGAGGGGGGGGTAGCGTAGGATGTTAGAGAGGAGGGCAGGCGCATGCGCAGTGAGGGTGTGTTTGCTGCGGGGAGGGATGCTTAGAGGAGAGAGAGGGGGGAAAGGAGGTTTTTTTTTTTTTTTGAAAGGGTTTGCGCTTGCGCAGTAAGGGAGGCCACGCCGCACACCACCAGCACCGGATTAAGCTTCGCCATAAGATGCTTCACATCTAAAAGAAAAGAAAGGGGTAGGGGTGGGGGGGAGGCGGGGCGAAGCACGTTGACTTGTTTAAAACCATGCAGGGGTCTCACTCTTGCCGGTATTTCAAAGCCCTAACCGAGGCGCTCCCACTGTGTCATATTACATCTGGAAGCAAGGTCGAAATGAAATGAAGCTCTCTATCCAGCGTCGCCTTTCATCCAAAATTGTCCCAGCACATCGGCTCTAGATCTCAGCTTAGCGTCTTTCAATATATCCTTACAACACGGTTTTGTTAAGGCCTTCCCTGAAACGATATCTAAGAGCAGCGCACCTCGTCTACAGCATGTTCGAAGGATACTGAAAATTCTTTACGACATCTCGCACAGTGTCCGCAAATGGAGCCCTTCACTTCAAAGCGTAATCCCGATCCGCGTCTCTTCCAATTTCGTCTGTGTACACTGTAGCGAGCACTGCGGTCCAGAAAGCACTCGAGCCCTTGTCGCGACCGCAGTCGCCACACTTCAACCATTATAAGGCCACGTGCTAGATACTTCGTCGTCAAAATCGCGATTGCTCAAACCAGCCAATTCATGACCACCTCAGAGCACTGGCGTACACAGGGGGGGAGGGGCGGATTTTTTTTTCCCCTGTGTATTTATACACGTACGAACATACCTAAAGGGTGGTACCCCCCTTCCAACACACACAGAAACACACACACACATACACGCGCGCGCGCGCACACCTCCGAAAAAAGCTACGCCCCTGCAAGAGAGCGTGTGACAACCAGGTATGTATAGATCAGTGGTTCTCAAAGAGGGGTCCATAGGCCCAGGGGAAGCCATATTTGGGTGTCCACGGAACCCATCCCAGAAAAAAGAAATGGCTGCAGATCCCCGAAGTGAATGCTGATGATGGGGCGAAGCAGTGTGCATCGAATCGTGAATCGTCGCTTATTTTGTTCTGGTTAACAGCTTTTTATTTTGTTCTTGTTAACCTTTTGTTCTGTCATATGCTTTGATTGATGGGTGGTTAAATGTCGGTGTTTGTACGGTGTTGTGGCCTTTCATTTGTTTTTTTTAACTATATGTGCTCTATGTACGCTCTGTAGACGGTATTTGAAGTTTATTCACATGAAGTTTGAAGATTGCGCACATATTGCGCACATATGTTTCGCACCTGCGCTTCGACTAGGGACTACGGCAAGCCTCGACGACAACAGTTTCCGTGAGAGCCTAAAGGAGCTTCGCCCCTAATACCAAAAAATAAAGCGCGTTTTTCGGAGGCACACTATGTCCCGCGACCGCAGCCTTTTCTGATTCTTGGTATGCTTCGTTACATGACACTTTCGCATTGCGGCGGAGCTGACTTAAGTTGCTCTTTCTCCATGAGATGGCTCTAAAGCTTTGGGGTTAGTTTTCTACGATATTTTCTACGCAAGCATACTTTTTGTAGACTTGCATATTTGAACAGCAAACAAGATTAGAACCAGGTTGAATGTGGCTGGAGACCACACAACTTATCGACTAACTGTTGAGATCTAATTGACCTGCAACCTTAGTTTGAGCATTCTTTTCCAAGGGAAAAATAATAGGCACTTATTTCACGGTGCATATTGTATTACTTTATGACCCCCCCCTCCACTGCGCGCTAACGTGCTTCTTGCCGGACAAGAATAAAGTTGCTCATCCATCCATCCCCCCCCCCCCCCCCCCCGCCCCGCATTTCTCTCTCCCTGCAAGGCGCCCCTCATCACCTCGTCCTCTCCACAAGGCGTCCCCGAGACTTCCATGACTGAGAACCACTGGTATAGAGATTAACATATGCCATGCAATGATATCGGATAGTTAGTTAGTTAGTTAGTTAGTTAGTTAGTTAGTTAGTTAGTTAGTTAGTTAGTTAGTTAGTTAGTTAGTTAGTTAGTTAGTTAGTTAGTTAGTTAGTTAGTTAGTTAGTTAGTTAGTTAGTTAGTTAGTTAGTTAGTTAGTTAGTTAGTTAGTTAGTTAGTTAGTTAGTTAGTTAGTTAGTTAGTTAGTTAGTTACCTTGGGACAGCAGAAATACCTTGGGACACGCCCAAGGAACACACCACACTATTGAACACACCACACTTGGAACACACCACATTATTGGAACACGCTACGCAATTGTGCTCTACAAGATATATAAAAGCATTCGCTATACTTTACCAAGTACAGTGTTTCTTTTTCGAAATAGATTATTGTGAAAGCAACGCAACACGACACTAAAGTTGCGCTGCCCAGCGGCAACCATGAGATGAGATTTGCAGTGTAACTCTATAAGAGGCGCGCTGTGATTGGAAGCAGCCCTTGACGTCACTGAGTGAAATGCGATAGGGAACGCTCTTTCTCGTCGTCTGCACCACTTTCGAACTTTGAAAACTCATAACGACAGTTCGCGTTCGCCAATCTTATTCTTTTTGCGTTCATCTCAGTATTTAATACTATTCACCCATCAGTGCCGCAGAAGGCAGCCGAAAAAACGTTTCAGGGCCGCTTTAGGCGTACTGCGAAACGAAAGTGCAATAGTTGGGCTTGTTTGTATGTTTGTACATACTACAAGGAACACCGAAAAAAGAAATCCTGCAGAACAGAAGACGCGAACAGCACTGTGCGCGTCTTCTGTTCTCCTGTTCTTTTTCGGGCTTTTCCTTGAAGTGCGAAACGATTTTTTTTTAAAGTAAGGCCTTACTTGTTCGTATTCAAATTTACCACGACTGTACGTAAGAAAGCCCGCTTCACTACGTTCCTTTCTTGTTAAAAATATAAATTTTCCAAGCGTTTGCAAAGCGACGTTAACGCTGCAAAGCGATATTATAACTTTAAATTTCAGCAAACAGATCGCCTATAAAGAAATGCATTGTAGTTAATAGCGTGGAAACTCAAGCTTTTCTACTCTAACGTAGAGGCTTAATAACAGTGCAACAATGTTGGCCGTGTGGAGCCTAATTCACATTTGTAAGGCTAACGTTTTTTTCCCATTAGACAATTTGTCGAGGTAATTGCATTCAAGGCGGTCAAGTACCCCGTTGTGGGACTTGCATAATGTAGACGCGATAGTTTGTGAGGACACTGGCACGAGACAAATTCAGTCTTGTAGCTACTGCTTGCGCTGCTTTGTCTTCCGTCCCTTGTTTAATGAAGGCGCAGCACAGTTAAGCGCACTTGCAAAATTAGAAGAATTGTCCATTATTCGAGGTTAGTGAGGGAATAAGCGTGCTAACTTGGTTTTGTGTAGCGAGTGCCTAAGTTGTTATTCAAGAAACAGTTCGTAAGTTGAGACGTAATTAATGTACGGACGAAAGCCTTCCGAACCTAGACCGCGAATGAAAAACTCACAGGGTCCCCTTGTGCCTTCACTTAAGACGACTCCAAAGCCAAAGCCATCTTCTTCTTCCTCTCAGCCGATCTATTGAGGCTGCGCCGCCACCCTCCGAAAGCTTTCTGCGCCTAACGCGGCTTTACATTGCCTCCAAGATCGGAGGCACCTCATCTGGCTTTGCGTTGCCTCCGTGATCGGACCACCTTTGGCCAAGCTATGATGCGATGTAATGAAATCATCATGTGACGTCACTGTGACGTCACACTGACGTCACAAATTTGGCGATCTGTGACGTCACGCGGTGACGTTATCTCATGGCGATTTTTTGCATCACTCCTCCCCAACACCGCGGGACGTCCCCGGTCAAAGTTCGCGTTTGATGAGGCATCTAAAGATTTCGCATTAATAATTGCTTAAAGTGAATCGTCTGGGACCAATAATTTTTAGAAGCAAACATTGAAATTTCTTAATTTGGCCTTTGAAGCGCGTTGCTTGCTGAAAGTTATTGATCCCCTCAGCATCTATTTCAGTAGTGAGCGGTATGAGAAGCGGGGTATATCTAACATCTTGGAAGTGAAGATAAGCGCTAACAATGCCGTCAGGAGTGTGATATTTGTAACGCGAATGGCGCGTCGATCGACTTCCAATGCAACGGATGTGTCTGGGTTGACATTTTAGGATTAGGATTGATTCCTTTTACGAGGCAGTGGCGTACTATGGAGATTGCCAGTCTCCCGTTCTTTACTATCTCTTCCTCTTAGGGGCGAAGCTCCTTAAGGTCGAGGTTTGTACATCACTCCCCCGGTGTAGCCACGCTAGTGCGATGACGATGACGCTGCCATCACGGCACAGCACATGGAATGTACCCACTATACGTCATAACGATGACGATGACGCTGATGACGATGAAGAATAAGCACGTTCCAGACCACACATTCTCTTTCTGCCATGGATGAAAACGATCGTGAACGCGCTTTCGCCCGCGAAAGGCAATACGGCAACGCCGACAACAAGCTGCTACCCCGGCGTTGAGGACGCGGGAAGCGGCGGCTCAACGGCAAAAAACACATTGTATATACTGTACACACGCGTTGTCACTCATTTACATGCGCGAGTGGGCAATGTCACGGGTGATTTACGGTAAGAACGATCCCCAGTGCTTGTTAGTTTTTGTTACAGAAAGGCCGAACTGCCGGATAACGTGAACATCGCCAAACTGCGAGCACTATAGAATGAAAGCGGTGAGTTTGCATTGGCTTACGCACAAATACGTGAGCCCTTTTCCAACGTATAAATACGTATTTAGGCCTACTCGGTTTTAACGCGAATCACGATTGTAACACGAGGAGTGACCTTTCATTGTGTCCAGGAAGAAAAAAAAAGAATTGTGTGCATCATTGCACTCTTTTTAGACAACTTGAACTTCGGTACTCTATTGTAACGCGAGGGCCGACTTCAGGTAGCAAAAATCTGGAATAAAACTCGCGTTACATGAGTAAATACGGTACCTGCGTGGCTAACACACTGTAGTGGTTAATACTAATATTTATTCAAATAAATCGGCGTTCACCACCCCATTCTTTTATGACTGAAGTCAGATTATGATGACAGACGCAAAAGTCATCTTGATAGAATAATTGCGGTGCTTGCTCTTGAATTTCAATCTTATGTACAGTAAGCTAGGCTGTACATGCAGAAATGTTAGCTTATCCACATAGTTTTTGCGTTAGTTAGCATAAATTCAGGCTGGCCTGCTTTGAACTTTCCAGCAGCTCTCTAACGCGCGGCAGTAGTTTCCGGGTTCTAAGTGAAATGTTCTCACGCATTAATATTCATTCCAAATCTGCATGGGCTAACCGAAAGGAATAACAACGACCCCGTGCCGGTTATTTGCAATCCGTACTTCCGCATGCAGCTAAAGAACACCAAGGCACTATTTCACCGGTTAGTTTACAAAGCGCTTCACATAACTTTCAAAAATCGTTCTTTCACGACAGACATGCTCCGCTTCCGGGAACCGAGTAAGCGGAAGCAGCATCAAAAGAAAAATAAACATGTTATATTCTCTTCCACGTTAAGGTTACAAATATATGCCTAGGTGTCGCAACGCTGACGGACGACAGCAATCAACGTTGGCGAATCTGCAGGCGATCAGCCCACAAACCATTGTACGGTGCCGCATTATCTTTTTAAATGCGAAGCATTTCTTAGCGAACCTAAGGCACTTTGGCCTCTTCTATCTATCTATCTATCTATCTATCTATCTATCTATCTATCTATCTATCTATCTATCTATCTATCTATCTATCTATCTATCTATCTATCTATCTATCTATCTATCTATCTATCTATATCTATCTATCTATCTATCTATCTATCTATCTATCTATGAGCAGGAGGAGGATCTATCTATCTATCTATCTATCTATCTATCTATCTATCTATCTATCTATCTATCTATCTATCTATCTATCTATCTATGAGCAGGAGGAGGAGGAGAGGTTCAGGAGAAGGAAAGACGCAACTTCTGCAGCCCTAGAAAGGAGAACGGCTCAGCGCCTGTAAAATAATTCGGAGAGGGTATTAAAGATGTGAAGAAGAGAGGAGAAATGGCGTCCAGGACCGAGGACGCGGCGGGCGGCTTCTATTGCCGGTTGTCCAGTTCAGTATCCCCAAGGAAGCGAAGAATAGCCTTGAAGACCTTGGGTCTAGTGCCGTTCAGGGAACAGGAGGTCCCTCTGAACGGCCTACGTCTGGGTCAGGGTTGCCAGCAGTAGGATAATTACCCTACTTGTAGGGGGTATTTTCGGAATTTTTTCGGCCAGCGTGGGGTAGCAGGGCGGTAATACGATTGTCTTGTATGACGTAGGGTCATTTCAACATTTTGCTCGTCACTGATCAGTGAAAAATGTAGATGAACCGCGCGAAATATCCGAGGGTTACGTTCCTGAAGAGATTCTAAAACTAAATCTTTCTTTGAATAAAATTGGAACCTGTCTTAATTCACATGTCACTAGCACAGGGCAAAGACAAAAGATAATACGTTACACATCCTTGTGCTAGCATTGTTGTTTCATCTCGTGGAGGTTTTTTCGTGCTATGTCGTGTCCCATTTGTTCGTTGCGTTGAGGGGCTTTTAAATTTTGCGACTGTGGTCGGCTTCAGATATTAAGGCGACAGCCTCAGATGCCTCATCAAGCACGAAAA
Source organism: Rhipicephalus appendiculatus (assembly GCA_030522465.1). Classification (NCBI taxonomy): domain Eukaryota; kingdom Metazoa; phylum Arthropoda; class Arachnida; order Ixodida; family Ixodidae; genus Rhipicephalus; species Rhipicephalus appendiculatus. Next base: position 11,967,035 of record JALIZH010033007.1, on the reverse strand, counting down.
TTGATTGTCGGCGTCAGCGCGAGTGTTGCGAAAAGGCCATCACGATAAAACGATGCTGCTTCACGACGTCATCGTGATGTTACACATCGCCAGAATTTTCTATGTCATCATGAAGTCGTTGTGGCGTCACTGTGGCAGCACAGTGTGACGTCAAATGAAGACGTCATCACAAGTCATCGTCGCATGGTCATAGGTGGACGTAAGCGTGCGCAGTGTTCCCCATCAGGGGCGGGGGGGGGGGGGGGCGAAGGTTCGTCGTAGCGCCCCCCCCCCCTATCACGTCAATGTATAGGGCTGACTTTGCGCCCCCCGCACTCCACCCCCCCATTCCTATTATGTCAATGTATGGGGCTGGCTTTGCGCGCCCTGGTCCCGGCATAGCCCTATGTATTTTTACGGGGGAAAACTCCCGATAATTCGAATGCGTCGGTATCTACAACGGTTAGTTCGAACTGGGAGCCCCCTGGATTTCGTCCCTCCTCGAAGAAATCGGCCCACAATGATCACCCAAGTTACTCATTACTTTCATCTGTGTAAAAAAAAGTGTTGTGATTGATTTCCATGTATGCTTTTATGGTTGTAAATGTCGTCTGTCTGCTGCTATGGGTGGCACGGGCCCAGTCAGGCAATGTTTGCCTTTAGCCGTGTCCCCTCGGACAATCTCAATATTGTTCTAAATAAACTAAGAAAAAAAAGGCTTTAAATTTTCATTGCGTTAACTCTGCCATGTAAATGAACGTGTTTTTCAGCACAAATATATTTCATATATTTTGGCATTAAGGCTCACTGCTCACGTGAATGCCAGTCGCTGCTTGTTTTTGACGTATCACTGACTGATCAATAAATTCTGTTCGCTGTTAGAGCATGAACTTAATTTACGAAAATTACCTGGCACAAACGTGTAGTATCACCTGATTTGGGGGGAACGAGTCCAGAGGTGGCTTCTCTGACTTCTCTCCGCACAGTGTGGCGCGATGCATTCCAGCGCCTGCCCACTAATTCGAACTCCGCTTAATTCGAACAACTTTATAGTCCCCTTCGAGTTCGAATTAACGAGCTCTTGAACAGGAGGCACATGCTACACACAGTTTTTGCTATCACAGACACGTCAAAATAGAACCACAACATTAGAAAAACAAAGAATGAGTGAAACATATTGTCTGCAATGCTGGTGGCCATGTAGAAAAATTTCAAACCACATACATCTATAAAACAGATGAAAGAAACACACAGGAAGAGTGTTCTAATTAGAGTCGTTCAGAAAGGCCGGTAGTTCGCTCGCAGCAGGCACAGTAGCGTTTGCACGGCTATCTTCTGCATCGTTATATCCTTCTAACATTGTGATCACTACCGGTGTGGAACCGAACTGCCCGTTTTTTTTTTTTCGTTTTTTTTTCGTTTTCGTTATAGAAAGCCGAACTGCAGGATAACGTGAACATCACCAAACTACGAGCCGTAGATTGAAAGCTGTGAGTTTGCATTGGCTTGCGCACAAATACGTGAGCCCTTTCCCAACGTATAAGTGCCTATTTACTTGGTTGTAATGCGGGACCACGATTGTAACACGAGGGGTGACCTTTTCATTGTGTCCAGGAAGAAAAGAATGAAAGAAAAATAAACGAATTGTGTGCATAATTGCAACTTTTAGATAACTTGAATTTCGGTATTCGGTTGTAACGCGAGGGTTGACTTCAGCTAGCAAAAATTTGTAATAAAACTCGCGTTGCATATGAGTAAATACGGTACCTGTGTGGCTAACTTACTGTAGTAGTAGCTAATGCTAGCATTTATTCATTGAAATCGGCGTTCACCACCTAGCTCTTTTATGACTGAAGTCAGGTTGTGATGACAGACGTGGAAGAGCTCTTGATAGAATAACTGCTGTACTTCCTTTTGAATGTCTGCCATACGTACAGTAAGGTAGGTTGTACATGCAGAAATGCTTGCTTATCTACGTAGTTAGTTAGCATAAATTCAGACTGGCCTGCTTTAAACTTTCCAGTGGTTCTCTAACGTGCGGCAGTAGTTTCCGGATTCTAAGTAAAAGGTTCTCACTCATAATATTCATTTCAAATCTGCATAGGCTAACCGAATGGAATAATAATAACCCCGTGCCGGTTATTTGCAATAAGTACTTCCGCATGCAGCTAAAGAACACTATTTCAACGGTTAGTTTACGAAGCGCTTCACATAACTTTCGGAAATCGTTCGCGAAAGACATGCTCCGCTTCCGGGAACTGAGTAAGCGGAAGCAGCGTAATAATAAAAATAAACGCGTTATATTCTCTTCCACATTAAGGTTAAGCGTATGCCTAGGTGTCGAAACACTGATGGACGTAAACAATCAACATTGGCGAATCCGCAGGTGATCAGCCCACAAACCACTGTACGATGCTTCTTTTTTCTTTCTTTTTTTCTTTTTTAATGCGATACATTTCTTTGTGAACCTAAGGCACTGTGGCCGTTCCTATCTTCCTATCTATCTATCTATCTATCTATCTATCTATCTATCTATCTATCTATCTATCTATCTATCTATCTATCTATCTATCTATCTAGGAGGAGGAGAGGTTGAGAAGAAGAGAAGACGCAACTTCTGCAGCCATGAAGGGAGCACGGCTCAGCGCTTGTAGGGGAATGGGGAGAGGGTATTACATGAAGATGACAGGAGGAGAAGAGAAATGGCGTCCATTAGTCCAGTGTCCCCAAAGAAGCGAGGAACCGCCTTGAAGACCTGGGTGTGGTGCCGTTCAAGGAACAGGAGGTCCCTCTGAGCCGCCTACGTCTGGGTGCCCTCGTGATCGCTTCTTTAACTCGGTGTAGACTAAAACTGGCATGAGAGAGCAAGGGGGTTTGACAAATTTGACTGTCTGGTCATGACATGAATAACTGAAGATCCCGTCGCGTACCGTCGTCAAACCCTTTCCTCTTGGTACGTGTGGCACATACCCGTATACCCCGGGCTGGTGTATGGGGGTATGCGCCAGAGGTGATCGACAGTTTATATCTACTCAGGAATGGCGAGAACAGACATTGGTAGCGTTTACCCGACGAATGCAAAGTATAAAAATCAGGCTGCCAGCAGGAATCGAACCCATGCAGTCTGCGTGGCAGTCAGGTACTCTACCACAGAGCCACGCCAGGTCTTGAAACTGCTTTGGAAAAAGACCCCATGCAGGCGTAATGTCGGTGCAACGTCGCATTAAAAACGTCGATCCGCCTCGTAAGGCTTCGTTCAAAGCCAAGAAAATGCCGCATAGAAAATTACACGCTGATTGCTTCGCATAAAACCAATTCCCACAAGGCGTGGGATCTGCCGAATTTTTTGTTACTCAGCACATAAGCCGACTCGTAAGTTCAGTTCCTAAGTTTAGCGGGTGGTTCCTTCGGTACAACTGCATCCTTCGTTAACAGCGGTTCGGATCTTCCACTAACGATAACGCTATGTGCAAGACGCAATTGTTGGGTACGGGAGCAAATTATTCGGGGCTTTTCTTTTTTTAATTTTTCCTTCACGCGTCTCTTGGGATTAGCCACCTCGCTGTCATTAACACATGCGTCCTGCCTTCCCGCTCGTTTGTACCAGCCCGTATAACTAGGCCCTTCCGTGACGCATCAAGCGCAAAATGTGGCGGCCAGCCAATGCTTGAGTATTCGGTAATCCAAGTCTGCTTGTACCACGCGCGTTCTCCTTTTTTTGACCGAGGTTGCATTGAGTTATCCGAGTTGGATAACAGGCTTATCGGTTAGGCTTAGCGCCAAAAGGCCGATGGCCGATTGGCAGGCGTCCGACTGCACTTTGTCTTTCTGTGTTTCACAGGCTGAGTTGCGTGTTTCACAGATGGACCCGTCCACTCGGCGAGAGCCGGAAGTGGCACCTGCACTGTTGCTGGCAGCGACCGCCATTTTTCACATTCGGAATTTCTTGAGCCACGGCTACAGTGCCATGGCCGGACTAGAGGGGAGACACGAGCGTTCCTTGCTCTCCGGGTGCCCCCCTCAAGCACAGCTGGGCTTGAGCGTGGTCGTTCTTCTTTTGCGAGTCGTCGTTTCCTTCATAACACGAAAGTGTTTTATGCCGGGGTCCACCAAGACTTCAGTGACGTATTTCCGTCACGGAAATGACGTCGGAAGAATGCACACGATCAGATCGCAAAGACAAAATGTTCCGTCACCAGGAGTCGAACCCATGACCTCTCGATCCGCGACAGCTGCAGCCGGGAGCGCTATCCACTGCGCCACGGTCACTTTTTTTTCCTTATCGTACTGCGCCATGGTCACACTCTGGAGGCTGTACGAACGCGCCTTTTATATCTCACACTTTCCTCTCACGCTTTTGGTCGGCGGTGAAGTAATGAATTATAATCGTGGCCACCGCGATTAGCTCCTGCAGCCCGTCGTTGCTTCCATCCTAATCGGCACGTTTCCAAAAGGAAAGTGCAATTTTGTCAATGCCTTAACACACCGCGAGGTGGCGATCTTAGCCCAAGCGTCATTCTCGCTCATAGCATCCATACATACCAAAACATTGAAGGACATTTTGTAACTTCCAAAGGGTGTTCGGCGAAAGCCTGTGGCCCTTCGACTGACTGTGTCATGTCTTTTTTTTTTCTTTTTCTTGTTTTACACTCTTTCAGCAATGACGTAATTCATGAGAGAGGGTAAGGGGGAGAGGCCACAGCTGGCACCGTTCCAGGGCACGGACGGACGCGAGTATGAGACATTAAAGGCTTTCGCCTTAAAAAATAGCTCTGCGACGCGCGCTTGCCTCTCCTGGCTGTAACACCGCGTTCCACGCTTACGCTCGCTCTGAGAAAATCGTGGCCGGGCTACAGGGGAGACAAGACGCACGTTGCGGTTCCCTCTAGTCCTGCCATGGTGTTCAACTACGCGCCGCGGGATGCCGACCTTAGCCCAAGTTCTGCGTACCGTCAGCGACCGTCTTCTGGCTGTCGCACTGCTTTCTCTGATTACGCTCTCGCCGTTTACTAACAGCTGCCACAAAGGATTGTTTAATAATTGATCATGGACGTCAGTCGTCGGGATGGAGATCTACCACCAGGCGTCAACTTGGGTGCATCTACGTTAAAACACCAATAGTCATTCTGCAAGCTCTCTTATATCATTGTACAGTAAACATTCAACTATTTCTGTAAGGACACGTTTTACTTTCGTGTTATACCGATTCCTGGGATAGAGGGATCAACCATGATGTGTTCTTTTTTTTAGATGCGAAGCAGCTTAGAGCGGAGTTAAATCCGGTGGTGTGCGGCCTGACCACCCTTACTGCGCATTAGCCAACCCTCCCCCTCTCCTCGCGTGAGCGCGAGGAGATGGGGTGGAGGATGTGGCGTGAGCGCTGCCTCCGCTTCGTTTATCCTCTCCCGTTTCCCTCTCTCCGGCGCAGCTGTGCGCTCGTATATAATGCGGCGTGCGCTCGCATATAATGCGACGCGCGCTCGCTCCGTTGCACTCTCCTTCGCAACGGCGCTATGGATGTCAACGTTGGCGCCAGTTGTAGCGGCATCGGTAACGTAAGCTGTTACAGCAGCGTAAGTAGTACCGCTGATACACACCTCCACACACAAATCAAACATACACGGAAACATACAAATGGAAACAACAAATGGAAACACAAGTGAACAACAGCGCTGCTTTGCATCCCCACATGGTTCCCTTTAGAGGGAGATGGTGCACTTTTTTAATCCGCGCGCCTGCCCTCAAATTCCTTCGACTGGCACCACGCATCAAAGCGCCCTTCCGAAGTAACCGCATCTGCTGTGTGCCTCATTGCTCGGAAAGAAGTGGAAATTTTAAGGGCTCGTTTTTCTCTGTTGGACACAATATTAATGACAACTAAGAGACAATAATGCCAAGAAAGGTGTAGGCGATGTTATTCGTAGTAAATGTAATGTAAATGTGAAGAAAGAAAAGTGGACGAGAAGATAACTTGCCGTGGGCAGGGACCGAACCTGCGACCTTCAAATAACGCGTCCCATGCTCTACCAACTGAGCTACCACGAGGGTGGCGATGCGGGATGGTTGGTTGGTCATACTTGTACGAGATGAGTGAACAAAAGGACACGGACATGAGTAAGAGATGTACACACACAGGTGCTTTGAAACACATGAAAGAATGGGCCCGATGAACGAGAAATGAATTCGACGAGGGTGGCGATGCGGGCTTCTTGTTTGTTCATACTTGAGATGAGCGCACAAAAGGACACGGACAACAGGAAGAGATGTACAGTATACTTATTCACTTATTCAAACAAGATGTGAATTTTTTAGTATAACAACTGGTATGCGCAGTTGCTCGGGATAACAACGTCATGTCGCGACAAATCTGATCTCCAAAGGTAATGTTGGCCCTTATGTACGCGTTCAAGTTGAAATTACGCCCATATGATCCGACTTGAAGACGGTGGAAACGAAAGTATGTGCGTTACTCAGCCCTAAATTGTGCTGTTTCAATCCATGAGTACTGTACACACACAGGCGTTTCTCGTTCATCGGGCCCTTTCTTTCATGTGTTTCAAAGAGCCTGTATGTGTACATATCTTCCTCTTGTCCGCGTCCTCTTGTGCGCTCATCTTGTACAAGTATGACCAACCAACAAGCCCGCATCGCCACCCTCGTCGAATTCCTTTCTCGTTCATCGGGCCCTTTCTTTCATGTGTTTCAAAGAGCCTGTGTGTGTACATATCTTCCTCTTGTCCGCATCCTCTTGTGCACTCATCTCGTACGAGTATGACCAACCAACCATCCCGCATCGCCACCCTCGTGGTAGCTCAGTTGGTAGAGCATCGGACGCGTTATTTGAAGGTCGCAGGTTCGGTCCCTGCCCACGGCAAGTTATCTTTTCGTCCACTTTTCTTTCTTCACATTTACATTACATTTACTACGAATAACATCCCCTATACTTTCCTTGGCATTATTGCCCTTCCTAGCCGCTTTCTGAGAAGTCAATCTTGAAATGCCGGGGAGATCGAGCTTCACGCCTGAAAGCGACGAAGGCGCTGTTTAAGTTCGTGCCAGCGACCGGCCTCGTTGAACGCTTGTGAAACTCCTGTGTTTGTGTGTGTGTTTCTGCTTCCCTCCCTCCCTCTCTCATTCCTCTCTTCCTTACTTTTCTGTCTCCCCTTACCCCTTCCCCAGTGCAGGGTAGCCAACCAGATATTTGTTTTCCGGTTAACCTCCCTGCCTTTCCGCATCCCATCTCTCTCTCTCTCTCTCTCTCTCTCTCTCTCTCTGTTTGTTTTTAACGCGATAGCGTTAAAGAGCTCGTTTCGCCGAAATTCCGGCATCGGTGTCGGCGTCGTTGGTTGTGAGCGAAAAATCATCATCTTGTCCGTGACCGGAAAATCGAGAAAGATGCAAATAAAATAAATAATAAAATTTTCGGGTCCAGTGAGGATCGAACCCGGGTCGTCTGCGTGGAAAGCAGGTGTTCTACCACACAGCCATGCCTCTGCTTGGAAATGCAGTGAAAATAACTTCCATGCTTCGCAAACGCAAGCGTCCTTTATATAGGCGTCGCAATATAACATGTAATATCCCAGGAATATTGCGTGGTACAAGCGTACATTGCCATCGGGCTTCAGAATATGTGACTATCATGACGATTTCATAGTTTAAAGCCAGCCACCCATTACAAACGGCACACACCTTACTGCGCGTATTCCCCTTAACACCACGTAGTGGGCGTACATAGCAAGTTCGAAAACATTTTCCACATTTGCCGCGCATAATTTCTCCTGGTTTAAAGCATACTACCCATTACATAGTATGCACTAAGTGATTGAAGTACGCACTAGGGACGGGATATCGCTATCGCGTTCAACTCTTAAAGGAGGCGAAGCTTAAGGGTCCCCCAATTTTTTTATTAATGTTGCTCGGAAAGAGCTTCATAAGAGACATAGGAGAAGACAGCCACAATGGATAAGGGTTTCAATGCAAGTCATTGTGTTGCGAAGTGGCAGCTACAGGTTACAAAAAAAAAAAGAAAGAAACCGTGCGAGAGGAAACGAGTTTACAGCTTGACCGCAAAACTACGGCTCGGTGTGATAACCTAGTTGAGTATGATGTAAGACGCGTAGCGACACCTATAGGCCATGAAACATGCGAATACCGGGTGGCTTTTGCTTGCGAGTCATCTTAGGCAAATACTTAAGGGATCTCTTTTTTTTTTTATTCTTATACCCCTTTGTTCTTTTCATACGTAGGATGTATCGATTATTCGCAAGAGTATACCAGGAACTACACTGTGACTTTAGCGTACCCTAAATCTCATTACTTTAAAAGACGGCACGTGGCACGCTTCGCCCGTGTAACGTAACTTGATTATCTGTGTATATCAAGATAGTTTGGCAAATCGCCTGAAGTAAAGCATTAAAGCGGGGACATAAAAAAAAGTTGATCGGGATTGGGCCTACCGGCAGCACCTGCGGGCAAGATAATAATGTTTGGCTTTTGTTTGTTTTTTTCTTACACGAAAAAAAAAATGGAGGTTTTGCCCGACGGCAACTTGAAACATGTTTAGCGCGATCTGTGCTGGTTCTTTTTTAATTCTTTTTATTTGGCGCTGTTTGCACTGAGGTAAACAAGCAACTCGATTACGCGTCAACTTTTTATGGTTCGATATACTCATTTGGTAAATTAGGTTTTCTTTGGTAAAAAAAAAATAATTATGTGATTCCCTCGGGCTAAACTTACGGCTTATTTGTCTGTCGGACATTAACTTCTCTTTGCCTTCGAGCATATCATCGAAATGTTGAACATGTGGCGTCCGAGAAAAAGAGGAATAAAGAAACGGTACGACGTTTAACCAGGTTGCAACTTATTTGCCAACTCGCGCGGGGAGGAGGTGGGGGAGTGAATGAAAGGGGGGAAATAAAGTACGAATAAGTGGTGCGCATGCGCACATGATAGCTTTCCCTGCGCAGTCTAAAGCGGTCGTCGAGTTCGAACGGCTCTCTCGACTGTCCCTCGGCCCCTACCTCCCCAAACATAAATGTGTCCGAATGTGCGTATCTTAAGCAATTGTGTCCTTGTCATGAGGCATCGATCTGGGTATGTTTGGCCAACTAGTGTGAATTAAATTAGTTTTCGGTCGTCTTCTGCAGAGCCTAAAATCAACACAATCTGCTGCAGATGTGCAACATATAAATTGTTCATTTCGGGGACACAGGCAGCAGTACTAATGGGGATGTGACATTGAGAAGTTGCTTTAACCATCTTGACTATAGGCAATGGCTAATAAACAACATTGACATCCCACTTGACCCTCCAAACCTTCTGCCATCCTCAGTTCCACCTGCGCGCACATACACACGAATATGCACATGTATTTGCGTGGGGCCACCATATACCCAAGTCACTGCAGCCGGCCTACCTGATCCCCTATATTTCCGCGAAAAAGCCTGTTCGCACAGAACGCGAAGTCACTACCAGTGTTCATCAGCGCGACACTGACGGCTCTATCATCTTGACTGCAGATTCCCTCCTGAATAGTAATGGAACTACCGTCAGCATGATGACATTGCAGCGGCCGTTTCAGCGCCCATCCAGTACACGTGGCATTGCACGGTCGTCATGTATTGTAATGTACGCCTTCTTTATATTACCTCCAGGCCGGTTGTTCTTCCTCCTCAGTGTTTGCCAGTTCATCCCACCCAGCTGTGCTTGGGCAGTAATCCTCTTGTGCTTGGATTTCTTTTTATCGCCACGCGGCACGGTGAGTGCTCCATCTGCTTTAGCTAGGAAGCTTCTGATAAGAGCCCCTCCGTTTTTACGTGTAAGAATGAATAAAAGATGAAAATGTACGCCGTATCGTTCTCTTGTATATGAACGAGTCCCGTGCGAGACGCCTGGCGCCAGTGACGTCAAAGAAAGCTCGTTCGAGCATGGTCAATATCATTGACAATACACTGGGGAAGAGAGGGATAGGAAGGGGGAGTGAGAAAAAGAGGAGGAAGTAAAGGGGAAATGGAGGGAGGTTGACCAAACACGTATTCGATTGGCTACCCTACACTTGGGGATAGGAGATAGAGACTAAAGGATGAAACATAGAAAAAAGGAGAAAAGTAGAAAAGATAAACAAAGGGCCAGTTAACAGGAATACACACAACACCAACGCGCGCTAAAAGTTCGCAAGCTTTCGTGAAGTCCATTCAACTTCGGGAAGCTTATTAGGACTTTTATGGCCGTCGCTCCGGCCCACGTCAGCCATAGCTATATGTATATACTAAAAAGCGCAAGTTTTTTTGTTTTTTAAGGCACCCAGGCAGTCTGCGTTTTTACACGCTGTTACTAATTCAACGGAATCTGCACATTTGGAAAAAATGTTTATATCCCAAATCGTTGTGACGTATGCTCACGCTGGGAGAACGGAAAATTACCGGTCCACTCAGCTGGGCTCGCGCCAATCCATCGGTCATCATCGCGTTAATATAACCAACAATGTCTTGATGACGAAAATGTTGACACAAATAGTTTTCTAACAGCGAAGTTCTTCTTGGTCGAGCCTTTCATGTCCGGGATCCGTGGTAACGCTTGTGGGCATCATTAGCGGGTACGCGCCACAGTCATTGGGTAAATACCCCTACTCGCCACTGGTCCACTAAAAAATTGGGGGGACCCTTAATCTTCGCCTTTAGGAGTTGAACGCGATAGCGACATCCTGTCCCGAGTGCCTACTTCAGCCACTTAGTGCATACTTGCTATGCGCCCACTACGTGGTGTTAAGAGAATACGCGCAGTAAGGTGTGTGCCGTTTGTAATGGGTGGCCGGCTTTAAACCTACGAAATCGTTTTGATAGTCACATATTCTGACGCCCGATTGCAATGTACGCTTGTACCCCGCAATATTCCTGGGATATTAGATGTTATATTGCGACGCCTATGTAAAGGACGCTTGCGTTTGCGAAACATGAAAGTTGTTTTCACTGCATTTCCAAGCAGAGGAAGTCCTTTTCACTGTATTTCCAAGCAGAGACGTGGCTGTGTGGTGGAACACCTGCTTGTCCACGCCGACGGCCTGGGTTCGATCCTCACTCGGGCAAGGAAATTTTATTATTTATTTTATTTGCATCATTCTCGATTTTTTCGGTCACGGACAAGATGATGATTTTTCGCTCACAACCAACGACGCCGACACCGACGTCGACGCCGGAATTTCTGAGAAACGAGCTCTTTAACGCTATCGCGTTAAAATGAAGGCGATGGTTCGCACAAACGGGTATGTGCCACAGAAATTTGGTAAATCCCACTGCACACAACTTTCACGAAAAAGGAACAAGGCAACAGTTAGCCCAACAAATGGCATGCGCGTTACCATAGTTACTCTACTGTCACGTGATACTTTGTGATTATAAAAGCTGGTGGCTATACCACCATCGCAAAGCTTAACAAAGAGTGTTTAATAAAGAGCAATGATACAACATATCGGAGCATCTTAAGCGAAGACTTCTTTGTAAACCTGTCTATAAGAGTGGCATGGTGAAGATGCAATAAAACTATACTACCACCTCAAAGCTTATCAAAGACTGCGTAATGAAGAGCAGTGATATAACATATCTCGAAGACTTGCAAAACATACAAATGCGGTAGCCTGGCGAAAGGGAACGCCACCAACTTCGCTGTTTCACCGGTGTGAGCTGGTTGAATTTTTTTGCCATTGCCAAGCAGCTCGCCGGGGAACATTTTCGGATCTGCTGAATTCGACGAAGATTCGAGAGAAGTACCGACGGAAATAGAATCTGCTGCAATCACAGCACTAGCGCTTCTTCTCGACTCACCGGTGACTAGCCGTGATGAAGGTACCCTAATACAAGTAAAAAAGATAAGTGAATAGAGAGCGAGACGGAGAACACGTTATTAGAAATTCGGTAAGGCGAACTAAAATTCTTAATCAAGGGTCTTGCTGACGTTGCGTTGACGCAATACGCCAGACACCGTTGATCGTGTACACTGCGCTGCCTGAGTCAGCCACTCGGCGGTCTGATTAAAGTGAAATTCAGAGGGATGTGGAGGTCCAAAGAGGCCTCTTGAACCAGGCGGAGCGTGCAGCCAGGATCACCGGAGTCCTGGAATAGCGACCCACCCACTCGCTCTTTCCAATCTACCCCTTTCCCCTGAATAACCAATAAAGTTTTTCCACCACCTCGCGAAAGATGAGTTCGCGTTAGTAAGCAGTTCCAGAGGACCTCCGGGCCGATTTCTCTAACTGCAAACTGAAGTTCGCTAGGACAAGCTAAAAATAATTCGGCACAAGAAGTAGTCGGGCGAGAAGAAAGTATCAAAGTGAACTTAGTTGGACCACGGCATGTATTGCTCACGTAGGCGTAGCGCTAAAACAGTCTTGTATATATATATATATATATATATATATATATATATATATATATATATATATATATATATATATATATATATATATATATATATATATATATATATATATATATATATATATATATATGTAACCGATTACGAAATGTACATGTACAGGCGCTCTCAGAATGATTCGGAACGCCGGACACGCAGCCTTTCGCATGTCCGGTGTTTTTTGCTGTGAAACGGCGTTTTTTCTGTGAAATTTCTGTGAGACGAGCTCTTCTCATTTTAACGCTATCGCGTTAAAATGAGAAGAGCTTTGTTTTGCAGTTCTTCCGTTTGTTGCCTCAGAGAGCTCGTTGCGAGCTCGTTCGCCGCATACACTCATTTGAACACGATAGCGTTAAAATGAGTGTCTGCGGCAACAAACGAATACACCGGATCGGAAATGTAAAAATATACTCGCTACCAAGCGACCAGATTTCGTAGCTGATTGGTGCAGAAATATATGCGAACCACGTAATGTGGTGCGCAAATAAAATTCTCTGTAGTCGCGCAGAGGTTGTCAATGTATAAGTGAAGCCACTTTCACTGCATAATTGGCCTTGACGAACGTGCCACCTTAATTCATTTTTTAACATTTTTTATTGCCGTTATCGCAGACACAGCTGTAGATGGAGCGGTCATGTAATAGCCGAAATTGCCCTCGCATTACCAAGCTATCAGTAACACGGATCGGAATATAATTAAGCAAGAACTAACACTTCGAAGAATAAACAAAGACGGCTTTAAAAAGGCAGTGATGCCGTTGTAGCCATGCCGCGTTACTCGCACGTAGCCTCCAAGAATGTATGCAGATAATCGCGAGAACACGCAGCAAGGAAAGGAAAAGCCTTTATATTTATGAATTGTGCTGCGTAGAATGCTACAGACCCCGATACGTCCAGGCCTCCTTGCCATAACGCCAAAGAACACCTACCGCTACCCTTTTGGAGTATAAGACAACGCCAATATAGATGCACTGGGGAGCCAAACTTGCTGTCTGTAGGGAGACCGCGCATGCGCAGACCTTGCCTGTATTTATCCGCCAGTGTGCTCCGCCGGGCGAGCAGCTGCGCGTCCGGCGTTCCGAATTATTTTGGGAGCGCCAGTACCGTCGACGTTTCTTTAATGATATATATTGAGAAATCATATCATGGGAAATACCGGCCTTTCTCAGCGACGATTCAGCCTCTCTGCAGTAAGCCTTCATACTTTTACGTAAGGCCTGAAGATCATCAGGCGTCTCGTCGCGACTCACGTACGCGTATCGACGGCCTTAAGAAAAAAAAAAGGAAAAAAAATGTCTGGTAGTTTTCCGTTTAACCTAAAGTACCACTATACTTTCAGATCTCATCATACAAATGCTCAAATGCACTGCCTGTATTTCGCTGAATCTCGGATTCCGTAGAGATACGAAAGTCTCTCTCTCAAATGGAGGCGACACGTACCACCAGCACTGCATTGATCTTAAGATGTTCGGTGGTCAACGTCACTTGCCATGGTCAGACATTTTTGATGCCCTATATACGACGTTTGCCGCTAGCTAAATTTGTCGCAGTCTACGCAAAAAGTTGAAAGCAGCTGCGGCGGCGCTTCTAATTCCACTCAGTACGAGAGGAAAGGCAGCCCCCCCCCCCCCCCCCCCCACTTGCTTCGTCCTTGCACTGCGTTCTGATTGCAAGGGTAACGAGGGAAGGGCCGTAAAGAGCTGGGGATCGCTGCAGTAAAACTTCATCCACACCCCCCCGCCTGCCATATTGATCTATTGCACAGCGCGAGCCTATTGCTCGATAAGAATAGGAACGGTTCATGACTTTGAAACGGCGCAAGGAAAAGACACGTAACACTGACGATGAAGAAGACATGTAATCTTCGTGGCTTCTTCATCGTCAGTGTTGCGTGTCCTTTCGTTGCGCCGCTTCATAATCATCAACCCTTATCAACAGGCCCAAGTATCAGTGCTACTGAATGTAAACTGATTAAGGAAGACGAATAAATCTGCAGATGACAACAATCGTAGTGATGCCGAGCTTTCGTGCCGAAACTGCTCCTAGCGACAACGCTGTGAAACGTGCTGCTCGCATTCGCTCCGGTGAGGTGAAGTTTCCGCACAACAGTGGCGTTGGAAAAAAAGACAGGCGTTGACGTTAACTAATGCATCTTATCTATGGTGGTTGTTGATGCAATATCTGTCAGCACTTTGTAATATTACACATACTGACCTTTTCCCCCTAAAAATACATACAACTGCACTGTGCGGCTTCAACATATTCGCCATATATATATATCTCTCTTTTTTTCAGTTCTATTTTGTTTTCAAAGCGGTATTTCTTTTTTTCCTTTTTCGTTTTCTTTCCTTTTTTTCTAAACTCGATGCCTTTCGCCTGGAATTTCTCACCTGAGGTATTCGTATAAAATGAACTTCGGGACCACTTCAACCGAAAAAAAAAAGAAAGAAAAGCGCGAAACGGTGCAGCACTGAAGTTCCCGAAACGAAAGTTTTATTTTTCACCGGCTGCATTTTCGAAGCACCGCCTTGCAAGATTCGCGCGCAATGGCAGAAATTTTTCACGAAGACGTTCTCTGCGCATAGCACTGTTCGAGTGTTGGCCCTGAACACCTTGACGGAGGTCGCCATGGCAACCACAGCCTGCGAACAAGCTCAACAGGATTTCGTAAGAAGCAGGCACTGACATTGGCTGTCCCATGAAATTCAAGGACGCACTTCGAACGCCCTTCGAAGCTATAGTGTTCCGCAGAGTAGGATATTCAATACGCGAGCGTAAGATTTCTTTTCGTGCGGCCTGTCTTTAAAGGGTGAGCGAATATTCGGAAATTTCCGAGATCGAGTCGAAGAGCCTCCCATTTGACTCACGATCTTCAACTGAAGTTCACGTACCAACCAATTTCGAAAACTTTACCAACATTTAGAAATTCAAACTGCACACATATGAACGCGAATTTGGTGCGAAGGAGGATAAATTTCACCACAGCGTGCATATGATACAGGCACAAAACATGAGCGCTAACGTAATGCCGTGGAAAGGCATACATTACCGGCTACACAGAGATCAAGCTTGTTCTCTCAAAAGTTATGCGTATATATACGTGAAGTACCTGCTTATTAGTTCCGTGTTTCTCCATGTGTGTAATTAATAACATTCGAATATTAACGCCGTCGTGCATGAATCGTAAAAATGATCGCTAAGTGTTCAGAAAGCACATGATATTCGATTCCATTCGCTTCTTGCACTGTTCGATGTAGTTAGAGATGCAATATGCGCGTATGAGATTACCTAATATCGTTGCTGGCAATGTTGAAGCGCTACGGCAGATGTTCTGGACGCTCTTCGCCGCTGCACGAACTTTCGGCGAAGCACTTCAGTTCACTTTCAACAGGTCTTAATGAGTCCCACAATTGCTCTTGACTACATGTTTCCATACTCCGGTTTTCAACTCCTAACAAATTCTGAAGCGTGGAGACGATCGATTATCGAGGTTGCTGCACAGAACTAAATATGAATGCTAGAAAATAAAAGATGACTTAAATTTGAAATCAAATTCTGAATGCTTTTAAAGTTCCAGACGAAGAGAAGTATAAACCTTACGCATTACCCATTTGGTAGAAAATATAGTTCAATATTTATTTCCTTTTTTTTTATATATACATGTAATGCCTTTAGAAAGTTAATGTTTTGGTCAACAGGGGACGTCGCGATTGAGAAACAACTGAATGGTGGACGCATTTATCGTTGATCTGATCGTATCGATCCTGCCTGACGATAATTTTCTATACATATACTGACACCAGGGTTGTTTGGATTGCAGTTTGATTCGGCTTCCTTCATTGTACACCAAACACGGCATGAGCATTTCAGTCCTGTTGCGAATACCCTGGATTGCGTTACTTGAACCAACACGTTGACTTTGAATATTGTTGCAAAAAAAAAAAAGGCATTTCCGTTTTTCTACGTTGACAAATTTGCTAACCGGTTCACATCAATGATCCGCTTTATCTTGTTCAGCTTCAATGGATAAGTTAAATACATGTCATTCGTTGATAACTTCAGTATATGTGCATCTTTAAAACTGTGTGTGAAAGGGCTGTCACTGCCGAATCGAGCATTTGCAATACCGGGCATATGAAAGAGTTTACAATTTTTGTTTTAATTTAGCGTTCGCCCTATCTTACCAACCTGTCTGACACATAAAGACCTTTCATTCTACACTGCTGTCGATCGCGCTCTGTTTACCGTAACCGTCTTCGACAGCCCAACTTACTTCAGGGGCATGCGAAAGAACGACCTTGCTTAGTTATTTTGCCCACTCGCTTAGACCTGATCCGAAGTCCAATAGTTGCGCGTGACGTTCCATTTCGGTCGAGCGCTTACAAGAACACTTCGGTGTACTGCTTCGCCCTATTTGCGTGTCGCGGGCAATATCCGTGTGTCATTTGCCAAGCACTTACTTTTGCATTTATTTTCTTTTTTTCCTTTCTTCTTTCCTTCTGTCGTTCCTCCGCAACTCCATGCCGGCGTATCGACTGATGCTCTTATTGTGCGCGCAGCTCCGCTGTTGCCATGACCACATCCTTCTTGGTGATGTTTACCCTGTCAACCTGTCCGACGTGCTTTGTCTTCTGCGGCGTCGGCTACCTTACATGGCTCGCGTGTGTGTGCATCCCCGCTGGCTTCCTGCTTGCCGTTGTACTTCCTTTTGACGTCATACCATGTTCTCCTTTATTTTTATGCCACCGCGAGCCACGGTCGCGCGTGGTGTTTTGTAGTTGGGCGCTTCACTTACGTGTCTTTTTTTTAGTTCCTTCTCTCATGCCAGCTGCGTTACGCAATCATCTATTATTATTTAAGGGATGACCACAAGAGCGCCGGTCCAATGTTTCATGATAAAAGGTAAAGGCAGCGTAAACAGTGGCCGGTTGATGACGCAGTATTACGTGGCTTGATCAGTTCGAGCAATACCTATCTTTTAGCTACATATTGAAGGTCCTTGGCACGTGCATGCTCGGAACAGGACAACTAAGATGGCTCCGTGGCCTACCGGACATCAAGTGACTACTGGACTTCAGTGCGAGAATTAAACGAACACGAATAATGATGAGTGCCGCCGATTGTATATACTGCGGCAGAGTGGCCGCATCGGACACTTTCGTTAGAGAAAGAGGACTAATTATTGATAGTACATTAACTTAGGCTATTGTTTATGTGCGTCGATGTACTGTAGCCGACATACATCTGCGACATACATCTGCGACATGTTATGTCGACATACATCTGCGACATAACACTTTCGTTGTGATCTGCCCTGCAGTGGGCGCAGTCAGGCTGCTGCTGCTGATGATGATAAATGATGATTATTACGATAATGATTATGGTTATGATGATGACGACGACGTAATCTTACGTCGTCGTCATCATCATCATAATTACGCATTCACTGCTTATCTTTGTTCTTTCCGTAAATTCCTACTCCACAGGTAGAGCCCACAGTGACACGGTGCAGTAAACGTAAAGTATAAGTGTCTTGCACGCTACTTTACCAGCACAGAAATACGAACACGTTGTCTTATTCGTGGGGCAGTCCACTCGCGTGCGTACTTCAGTTGCATGACAGCGAGAGTCGTTCTAACTTCAGCTCAGCGAACTTCGGCTCACTTATAGAACAAGTCCCGGCTATGTAACACAGAAGCCTGAGAACCTGACAGTCAGGACCGGTTGTGCCATGTGACATCGTTAACAACTTTTTGTTTGTTACCGGGACGTCATCTTCTTGAATTAGTCATCTTCTTGAAGATGACTAATTCGAATTCTTTCAATTTGAGAAACTGTCTGCGCCACTTCGATTATTCGATAGTCGAAATTGTCGTCTCGCGCCATTAGACGAGTGCCTTCTGTGTGCTTATGCACCGACTGTCCAGTGAAATGCGTGCATCGCAGGACTGTGAGAGATAATTCAATCGCGCGCTCGTCCTCGTCGTCAAGGCGAAAAGGTGACTTCCCTAACGCCCCGTAAAATAATGAGGTCAGCGAAAGAGACGTCGCATTTCGACACGCCGGATCCTCGGAAAAAATGTAGTCCGTTCGTTCAGAAACTATTCGGAAAGAAAAATTAACCTGCTTCGCTCGGGTTCGAATTCGTGCAACCACGTTCACGGGAGAAGACAGAAGCGGGAGCCGAAAAAGAACGTGCCATTCAATGAAGCATTCCACGCAGAAGACGAGGAGAATTTCAAGAATTCGCAATGCGAGAGTCTGCCAAGATTTTGGAAGCGTTGACGGGAAGTGCCGTTTTTCCAAAAGTGGTGCACTACGATCGATGTCTCTCAATAAACTTTTAATTTGCCTAAACAGTGTTCCCGAGTGCGTGAACTCGGGGTCGTGCTAGGTATGTGTCCCTCATTACAGGAATCCCTCATTGCAGGCTCGTTTGCTCTTCGCCAGGGGTCCGGCGCTCCGTTGACGAGCCTTCGTTGTTCGTCCAGATCTTGTGTGGAGGTGCTGGCCACCCACTCCTCGGCGAGTGGGTTGACGTGTGCGGTTGAGTAATAGGTGTGTCAGTGTGTTTGTCATGTATGGTATCGGACAGTCGTACGCGTGAAGCATCGGATATAGATCCGAAGTAGGAGGGTACCACGGGAAGTACGTGTTGCTTTGTAGTCTTCAGAATTCGGTGCTTTCCGCCTTGGTCAAATCGGAACTAGTTTCCCGAAAATGCACTCTGAAAGTAATCTCTTTGTGTGTGGCTCGTCGTGACTCCCGTTCGCGTTCCGGCCAGGAACGCTCCAGGACAGAACAACAGAAAACCTTTATTGAAACAAGTCATTCTATTGGGCGAGCCTTAATCAAGGGCCCCACTGGCCTTAGCCGCCGCGTTCAAACTGTTCGATCAGTGCTAGCTGGTCGGCCAGGTCAGAGCTGGACAGTAGCGCCTGCCACTGCTCCAGCGTGTGCGTTGGTGTCCTTTGTGTGTGTGCCAGGTGTCAATAGAAGCAACAGAGAAGGTTGGACGTTTTGTATCGAATAAATGAGCGCACTCGGATACACTGATGAAGTATTTATAAAAGGAATGGTTTTCCCCGACGCCCTTACGATAGGAACTTGGTGACCATGACTCGGTGTATCAGATGAGCTGCACTGTTCCTCACACTCCGCCCATGGTGTAGCACGTTCGCCCCTGTCCACTACACTCTATGGTTAATTAGAGCATAGGCGTGCGCACGGGAGAGGGGGGGAAGGGGCAGAGGGCCGGCCCTAGTCACCTAAGTGGGGGAGGGGGCGCAAAGTCTGCCCCACAGATTGACTTAATAAGCAGGAGGGGTGCTGCGATGAACCTTCGCCCCCTCCCCCCTTATGGGAATACTTGCGCACGCCTATGAAAAAGAGTGCGTGTTTCTATCATCGGTGAGTCCTGAATTGCCGCGTACATGAGTCTCTTTAAGGGGACACATTGACTCCCCTATTGAGTCCTACGAGAGTATAATGATCTCCAAAGAGAGTTCAGGTGTCTCTTTAAAGAGAGTCATATACGTGGCAAGAGTGGGCTCGTACACACACGCACAAAGGTCAAGGGACTATTTTTTTTTATCTGAGAGGGTATGCAACAACGAAGCAATCCGGGTACGAAGTGGTCGGAAGTTTCCTTCACAGAATGTGGTGGCTGGGGATTGCTTTGAAAAGAAAGCCTTTCTTTGTCCGTCTTCGGTCAGTTAAAAAGCATAAAAAGCTAGCGGAAAACACGCTGCTAGAAGAAGAAAGCTGCGGTGACTAGCCAGCAAACTGTAGATTACCATGTTATTTTAATTTGTTTCAGTGTGTTATTATTATTATTATTTATTTATTTATTTATTGTAGTTGCTCATTGTTCATTTTGGGCCTTTTTTTTTTTTTCGCTGCAGGACTCATAGATATGGAGTAGCCGAGGTAATATGAACCTCAACCTCTCCACAGCAAGACATATATAACAGAACAGAACAGAACAGAACACTATGCACGTCGTTGTCTTCTCCGACTTTTTCGTGTTTACCGCTGGTTCTTATCCGTTTTACGGTGCACCAACTAGCTCCAGTGCAGTGCCTTGCTACTAAGGTCGGTTCTCCGGGAAAGCCGGTTCTTGGCCCTCTTCAGAAATACACTGGTGGATAGTGGTTCTTCCAAAAAGGAATGTTCATCGAAGCGTGGGCCAAGGCACTGTCGCTTGAGGCCCGCGAATGCCTTTGTTGTTGTTTTTGACCTCTGACGATGACTCATGCCCAATATAAGGGGTTCAAAGTCCCCAGACGTCCTCCTCGAGGGAAAAATGGTAGAGGGGATTGGTAGAGTAGTGGGTGGATACGGTTTACACTACTCGTTTGTTTGCGGAACAAACCGGAAACGTCGCCACCCACATGATGCCAAGATGCACGCGAAACAAATTTCGTTCTGCTGAGGCTCAGTGAGCTCTTTTCAGATAAGCCGAGAAATACACTTGTTGAACAGAGACATGAAAGGTTTGAGTCGCACCGTCAAGATCCAACCAACCTAGTAATTACTTAATCATAGTAGGTGGTAGCTACTTCACAATCAAAACTATTATGTAAGAGAAAAGTAGCCGGAGCCACAACGAGGCATCGACCTCTCCTTAAATACATTTAATTAAAGAACGTCCCTTAGTGACTGCCATCTCACTATCAAGGAGCTCTTCATAAAAAACTTTCTTGTTCGCGACCACGTGTTCAAGCTCTTAAAAGGGACAGAAGACGAAGAAGAAGCTGTTCCTACCTTGAAGCGTCAACGGCGAGTCTTTCCCCTTGGCGATCTACGTTTTGTGGATATCAAGAAGCTGCAGGGAAGCTCAACGCGTGGAGGAACGCAGGCAGCACCTTAGCCACCAATCCTGCTACAGCCCCTGTTCCTCGGCAAAGAATCACTCGCAGCGCCGGAGGATCGAGACGCACCTCATTGCCACCGAACCACTGTGCTTCATTCTCCCTAAGGGTAAGACTGTAACCCTAAGGGTAAGGCTGGCAAAGGGTTTATTCAGCCATTTATAAGGATCGTGATGTGGGCTAGTTGGTTGCTCACCCGCCGAGATGAACACTCACTAGCAGCCTAACAGGTACTACGGGGTTGCGGCGCTAAGCTCGAGGACACGGGTTCGATTCCCGGCCCCGGCGGCCGCATTTCGATGGGGGCGAAATGCGATAACACCCGTGTAATTAGATTTAGGTGGACTTTAAGGAACCCCTGGTTATCGAAATTCATCCGGGGTTGCCCACTGCGGTGCGCTTTTGGCAGGTTAATTATTGTTATAACAGTAACAATATGATTGCAATAGGGAAGCGAAACCAATTGGACAAGTGGCGACGTAGACAAGTGCTTACTGCTCATTGAATTCATTGCAATGGAATCGGGGTTTAAATAGTAAAGAAGGGCAGTGTTTGTGACGTAACACAAGTGATCCACTCTCCTGAGAAAAAAAAATTGAAATATAATATGGACAGGAACTAACGTATCGGTACAGCATCCCACTCGCACGGCTAATTTCGAGAAAGTTCAACTCCTTTTCCACGAGGCAAAGGGAAAGTCTTTTTTTTTTTTATGCATTCCTCTCCCTTCCGCTCAAATGTTGGCGGCAACCGTGCTTAAAAAGGTACACGTAAAGCTGCTTATATTTCCTGGAATGTAACAATAAACATTAACATGTGATCAGCGAAAAAAGATCAATTGGCTAATACCAATCGCTCGGAATAAAACTTTGCCCAGAGTTGCGTATGATCAAGTGTACTTTATCTACATGGTTATATTTGGTCACTAGTTTAACAAACTCAAGTGCCACGATCGATTACAACGCTTACACGAGCTATGCTGAAAAACGTGACATCACTTCACTTGGAGTGATTTTGCGATCGGCAGAAAGCTTACCGGAATCCATGTGAAAGTTCTACGTCACGTCGACACTAGTGTACGTAGCAACAGCCTGCCTCTTGCGAAGACATGAACATTACCGAGAGAGAGAGAAGGCACGCGCATGCGCACGAAGAGAAAAAAAGTCGAGATGTTCCTAAGGGGGTGTAGGGGTGGACGCATCGAAAGAGCAGAACGTTTTACGAGTGGTTAAGCGAATGAATCATTACCCTAACTGTTCGTGAGAAATCGCACACTTGTCGCCATCGCTTCTCACAGAAGTGCTGTTTCTGGGTACAAGTGCAAGCAAAAAGTTGTGCTTTAGTTAGTAATGGGCAAACACATAGCGTCAGCGGAAACTGCAGTGCCCAAATCGACGCAACTGCTTCTCGAATGCTGATAAGAAAAGAAATACCGTATCGGCAGTACAATAAATAAATAAAAAAAAACTGAAAAAAATAAATGATTCGCAACAAGGAACTCGCTAACCAGATCGACATCTTACGTGCCGTACCACCATTACGTGCCGTACCAAACAAGAACCGTAATTTGTTCACGAAGTATGATTGACATTTAGCTGGAATCTTAACTTAATCATAAGTTATGGTAAATTGTGGGTGCTAGGCAGATATAACAGATATCACCGTAAAAAAAAACTTATGGAACCGAATATGTGTTCAAGTACAAGCAATAACGAACATCTGAGTATTCCGTTATTTCTTCCGCGAAGTTGATCGCGGGCCGCATGCGGCCCGGGGGGCCGCGTGTTTGAGACCCCTGCTCTACACATCTGTAAGCATTATTTGCACTTTGTTGATGCTGTGTCTCATGACGATGAAGTATTATGGCTGAGCTTTTTGTAATGGGTTGGAAACACTGAACGACCCACTCATTACGGAATTCGCATTGTGTGACGCGTGGTTGTTGTATTTTACTCTTCTAAAACGCTCTGTTACACATGTTAACACGATTCCTTCCCCCACGTGAAGCCTGCACATAGCATGTTTGCAAACCATTTCCTAAGCACCGGATTGTGGCTCCAATAAGGAAAAAAAAAAACACGGATTGAGGCTCCGGGGTAGAATACTGGGCCGCGACGCAGAGGGCCCGGGTTCGAATCCCATTCTTCCCAGGATGTTTTTTTTTATTTATTTTGTTTATGTTTGTTTGTTTTTTTTTTTTTTCATTTCGCGCGATAGCGGTTACGGACACCGGCGGCGACGGCGGACAACTACGGCGCCAAAAACGGCCGTTGTTGTAATCTCATAATAACTTTCGCTGTAAAACGCTCTAGAAAGGCCGCTCTTCCAGCTTTCGCTATGACTGTGCTGCGCATTTTGCGCAGGCCTGGCGGCTTTTTGGCATAACTGCTAGTTTTCGCGAAAATTCGAGAGTAAAATTTCAGAAAGAGTTCTTGGTCAGACAGTTCGTGGGGAACAGCATGCTTACTCTAGGCCTAAGTGAGTATGCTGGTCAAGAAAATGCTGTTTTATTTAATATGCCTAATATACGTGTGTGTCTGCTTTTCGTATGAGGGGCGTTTTGCCTAATTTTTTATCTATCTGGTCCGTCGTGAGATTAAAAAAAAAAGAACAAGAACACCGCATATTCAATGCAAAAATAAAAAAAAAGCACTCTCGTAACATTTAAATCTAACGAATGGTACACTGCCGACGTTTTGCATGTCGCAGCCCACGCAGCTATGCACCATGCCCGAAGGTCGTCGGGGAAGAGGAGCAGCTACGACACTGCCAAGATGTGCACTTCCGCGCCAGAACTCGGCTACGGAAGTGCGGCTTCTTCCGCATATCCGATCACTGTCATTCCATCATCTTCCTACTCCATGCCGGATCCTGACCAGGGCCGGCGCGATGCCGTGGTGGGGTGGTCCTCCGATGGGAATGATGATGCAACCACCCGGTTAGTACTCAAGCTACACGGTTGAGTAAGACGTTGCCGGGCGAGTTGGTTGACGTAAGAGAGATACATATTAGCGCAAACAAAGAAACAAAGACTCGTAAATGACATATTAATAAACGGAGAGGTCGGCCGCTAAACTGCACGATATGACACAACGAATTGATTGAATAAAACGACGAGGACCCTGACCACGAGAGAATAAAAATTCATTGACGTTTCGGCACCCAGAATGGGAGCCTTGTTCACAAAAAAATCTTCTATGAACTTTTTTTGTGATATTTTTTTGCGTGGACAAGCCCCAGCACATGCAACTAGGACGTCGTCTCCACTTAAAGTCCGAAGGGTACCGCCATTAGTTGGGCGAATATGCAGCGCAGGGAAACGCCCATGCGATTATGAAAATGATCTATTGCCATGCATGCAGGCCCACGAATGCCAGGAGGAGCAATACCGTCTGTGCACAAGCACGGACGAAGCACGCACAGACCGCCGATGCCAGGTTTCATGGGGCCTCCAGGAATGTTCATGCTTCCGGGCTATCCGCCCCCGGGAATGCCTGGGGTGCGTGGTTCATTTCGTGGGCACCATTTTCGTGGAGCGCCAAGAATTATGCCGGGAATGATGCCAGGGATGATGCCCGCCATGATGCCCGGCATGATGCCAGGGATGATGCCCGGAATGATGCCTGGTATGATGCCTGGTATGATGCCTGGTATGATGCCACCCGGCATGGTACCCGGATTTCCCGCTTTTCCTGGTATAATGCCAGGTTGGTGTCTCTTTTTTATCGATTTTATAACCAGTTTTTAGTTTGAAAACCCAAACGATCGATATCCTTTGAGCAACGTGTCACGACATTTCTTGTGTTTGCGAAAAGAGAAATATAAAAGAATAATTTAATTAGGGTGAAACATTCTCAGCGCCGCCGTCAGCTTCAAGAGGACCCTAGGTTTAAGAACTGAGACATACTCTGTCTCGACGGTCATCCCGAAAGAAAAAGGTTGCTTGCCTGTCGAAGCGCTTCTTCAGAATGAATAAAGGCGGTAGTTTTCTTTTTTTTTTTTTTTTTTGAGCTGGTTGGAAGGTTTTCTGAATTTGCAAAGCTCACAGTTGGAATGTGTATAGCGGCACTGCCATTGTCTGAGGATTTGCCAAGATTATCATCCAGATTCAAGATATCGGGGACTGTGCTTTCACACGTGCCCTGTGACACTTGCGAAAAGCGTGGTGTCTTCTCAGACGGAAGTTTTCTCATGTGTTCACTGCTTTTTTTTTATCGTCGTTTCTGCTTACCATGGATTTCCGTACATCCTGTTTTGTCGCTCAAATCCTCGCACTCTACGATTGGAACCACGTGGCATATGTGCCACACTGGTGCCAAACTCGAAGAGCACTTCCATCGTAGATTCTGGCCTTCCTTCACAGTTCTTCAAGGAACAGCGCAAAAAAAAAAAAACCATATAACATGCAGAAGATGCACTGAGTGCTGTGCGCGTCTTCTTTTGATATGACTTGTAGTTTTTGCGCTATTCCTTGAAGTACATAACCAAACAAGCCCAACTATCCGTACTTTTGGAATATATTTCTAGTACTACCTGTTGTGTTTTCTGCAAATCCATGTCCCAACAGCGCTGCGTGCATCTTCTAATCTGTCCTGTCGTTTTTTGAGCCGTTCTTTGAAGTAGGTCTAACCAACGAAGCCAACTATCTGCACTTTTGGAATACATTCCTTCACAGGTTTCGCTCCGATGCAACCACCCGTGACGATGATGTCCCCTTACGAGTGGGGCATCGGCGCAGCGCTGGAAAGAGTAGCATCGGCAGGGATTCTCTCTCAGGCCAGTGGCTCGCAGACAAGTTTTATCCCCTACCCGATACCTATGCCGATGCCGATGCAAACCCCCGTAGTAGGAGGAAGTGGGGGGCAGTGGTGTCACCATAATAACGGGGGGTCCTCCGCCTCAGCCACATTATCCGTATTCTACACCCTACCAGTACCCTCAACAGTACCAGTACCCTCAACAGGAGCAGCAGCAGCCCCAGGGAAACGCTATGGCGGAGACGGCCGCCATGATGATGATGATGCGGCAGATGAGGTCCATGATGTCCCCCCCACGGCAGAAGACGACGCCGGAGGTCGCGTGACGCGGAGCTGGACTCGCAGGACCTGTCTCCACCCTTGACGACCGACACCGCTGCGGGTGGCAAAGGGGTTAAGAAACCCGCGAGCAAGGCCAAGAGGGACTCCGCGCAATCGCTCGGCAAGAAGGGCGCCTCGAAAGCTGATGAAGGAGGAGGCAGCAAGATGAGCGTTTCGAAGAAGCGCGACGAAGGCCGCAAGGACGACGACCACACGGGGAAGAACCTTTCGGAGCTCTTGAAAGGCGGGAAGGCGGGCGAAAAAGAAGGGGATGATAAATCTGAGAAGTCCGAGGGCGAAAGCGAGCAAGCGCGTGCGGATGCAGGCAAAGACAAGGGCATTGGCGCAGCTCCAGATGCAGAAAAAGCGAAAGAAACATCGCCGGTGACACCGGGCAAAGGACCAGACTCGACTGCCCCGTCGCTAAGCCTCAATTTTCCGAGGTACGCGAGTGATTAAGTGATCATGTCATACTTTTACATTCTGTCTTATTGCGACGGCAATTGTATCGATACTCGAGGTGATTTTTTGCAGTCGCCGTGGTGTTCCGTGTAAAGTGCAAAATCGATAACATCGCCCAGCGCATTGTACGTTTTATGTGCGAGCGAAAGCTTGCTACGGCTGCATTAGGACGCAGCTCAAGCACAAATAAAGGGAGCCGGCCTGCTCCACCGGAAAGGAGCATGAAGGGGTGCCAAGGGGAGATAGGCGGGGCTGCGTTGCTGAGGCAGCAACTGTGAATTTATATCAAGAGGGCATCGTCGCGCGCGCTATTTCGAAGGAGCTCAGCGGACGGCGCCTACCCGTGTACATACAAATGCTGTGCTCTCACCGTTTACTTCTCGTTGAAGCAACAGACAACACGAAAACCGCTTCGCTCCCTTGAGCGACCGTATTCCATTACGCCATCGTTTTGTAGAGTTGCGAGAGATTGAATTTCAAAGGAGTTATCCAATAGCCTAAGTTCTTGTAACATCCTAATTTGTTGCTGTCGCGTTAATTGCTTCGTCCTTGCGCCGCAACATAGACCTTTTCCTGTTGTGGTTGAATACTAGGGCCTAATTTACGAAATGTTTTATACGAGGGAGAATATAGAGAACAACTGTCCTTAATGTACAGCCGCGTTCAATATTAAGTGCAACACGGTCCGCATGGTGTTCCAATACTGCGCAGAGGCTCCGGCATACGAAGCATCAGTTTATAGCCGTTTTAATACGTCATACACAATACACCAATTGTTAGTATCTTGGTACGACAGCCAAGTCTTTGGGTCTTTTGGATCATAGGCACCGTGTTCATACTGCACGTAACAGTGTGTCAGTTGCCGAGGAATACACCAGAATACTTGAACGCCGTCCGTGCAAGTGCCACTATACCACAGACCTAAGTCAAGCATTAGGATCGAATTCAGATTTTTGCAATGACTGTGATATTTCGTTCACTTAAAAAATTTTCGTGGCACAATTCAACCAAGCTCTCAAATATTAAATTTAGCAGAGTGTAGCGCACTTCAAGCGTTCCTTTATCGGAATTACAGCAAATTACTTTTAATACGACTCCTGATTCTCTGACAGCACGACGGCTCTCGGACACCACATGTCATCGTCCGAGCTAGAGACCGAGGCGCATCGTCCTTTCAACTGCATCGGCATATGCTGCTACACCGTGTTCGTCACCTTTCTAATCTGCCTCATTATCTTGGCCATAGCACCGGCCATTTTAGGATCATTGCTAGGTACGCAAGCTTGTCACCACTGAATGGCAACTTCATACAAAATCACGAGTCTGTGTATTTGAAAATTCCTATTGCATATACATCTGGAGCTATTGGCAGTTTGTAACAAGTGCTATTTAGATGTTACATGCGACAGAGCTACGGCATTCCATATATATATATATATATATATATATATATATATATATATATATATATATATATATATATATATAGAGAGAGAGAGAGAGATTCGCGAGACAATAAACTCGTTGAATGATGGCATTCGATGGTTACTCGAAAAAGTGGCGCAAGGCCCCTTTAAAGCTGTGCCAATGACAAGTACTTTTGAATATATATATATATATATATATATATATATATATATATATATATAAAAGAACAGAAGAAACACAAGATGATAGAACCGGCGCTGCGGTGTCTCTCGTAATCATGTGGTTTTGCGACGTAGCATCCCATCAATTATTATTAAACGGGCCCTGCAACACCTCAGCATGGTCAAAAACATCTGGCGATCGGTGATCGAGGCTCCTGAGAACACGCGACCCAAATATTATAGCGCAGCACGTGGCCTGGAATTCATAATTAATTTTCAAGGTCAGCTAGAAATTGTTCGCTCTCCTTTCTACAAATGATGCCATATGCCCGAATGGCCGCGCCATTCACCCAAATTCACGGCCATTGGCTGATTTGAGCATCGTGAGCTGCATAGTTACCGAGGCCACCGCGGGAGGCCGCCACATACCGACGCACGCGCTCGCAATCGCACTGAAGGTAATCCACGCGTTCGAACAAAAGAAAAAGGCTCAAGGGCATAACGCACGCATGACGTAACTTCCTTCTCCCGTGTCATCCCTCCTTGCATAGTTTCCAGCGCGCTCGTAGGGACGAGAGAAGACAAAAAGCAATTACAGCTTGCGAAACATACCCAACTCTGCTCATACTTAACGGATTCTAAAAAATTTTTTGCCGCGGTCGATTCCGTGAGACAATAAACTCGTTGAATGATGGCCATTCGATGGTTACTCGAAAAAGTGGCGCAAGGCCCCTTTAAAGCTGTGCCAATGACAAGTACTTTTGAATACCTAAATAATTACTCTCGATGTGGGGCTTCGTCTTGTGTGCTACAGCTGGCTTCATTTGTTGTCATGCAAGCTACTTGCATCGATTGCATTGATCAGATGATTAGTGTAAAGAAACGACATTGTTGCACACCAGGACGAACAAGTGTAAACAAATGTACTGCGTGTTGCCCTCAGTCTTATTCGTGGATAGTTTGGCCCAGAAAAAGTCGGGGCTGCATTCACAAAACTTCTCTCTCCTAAGTTCGCTTTCCCATTGGTCAGCCGGCTTCGATAATGCAATGTCCCGCATCGTCATTGGGCTGAAATATTCTCTTACGAAAATTTTTTATCGTGAGACGTTTTAGTGTATACTTGCGCCACTAAACGCCATACATCATCATCACTTAGTGTATACGGGTCCTGTTACGTCAGAGTTCCCGCCAGACATTTCCGTTCGAGTTTGAGTTTAACTTTAATCAATCTTCGCTGGCGTGTGACGCTGCCGAGTTCGAGGACGCGGGTTTGAATCCCGGCCACGGTGGCCGCGCATCTCGCTGAGGGGCAAACATGTAAGAACACCCGTGCACTTATATTCAGGCACATTTTAAAAAAACCCCAGGTGGCCTTAATCTGGAGTTCCCCCCACTATGGCGTGCATCATTGCAGTATCGTGGGTTTTGGGCACGTACACCCATACAATTACGTAATTACGCCCCAACATTCTTGGCATATTTAAGTTCAGTGCACGCGTTGCTTTACCTGCACCTTGTAGACCTTGACCAGTATTCCCACGAGCGCGTTGCGCTTGCAAGAGAATATTTTGGGCACTCACGATGCGTGACATATCATAAGCGAAGCTTGTCGACCAGTGAGAAAACGCGCTTGCGAAAAAGAAAATGCACAAAAGACACCATTTGAACAGCGACTTTTTTTCGTCCACAGAACTACTCGGCATAACTAAAATTGAACCGAAGCCGCAGCCTCCGGACGTGGAAAACGACAACCTGACCAACGCCTTGCACACACCTGCGGTCGGAGTTGAAGCGACTCCAGCGCCCTTTCTCGACATAGCGGAAACGTTCGGCGAAATCGGGGTGGACGACGACCTCCCGGACGGCGCGTTCGCGGCACCGGACACGGGCCGGAACAACTCTGACTCGGTGTTCGACTGGCTGCGAATGCTCGGCAACCAAACTTCGTCCACTCTGACGCAACCGACAACGAACGATCGACCTACTTCGTCGAGAAAGCCGAACCACGAACGGCAGAACAGGACGGCACCGAGGTTACGCCTCAAAGATTTACAACCGACCTCACGGGTCACCTCTTGAGCTTGGTTCAGCCCGTGATGGAAACATTCGGAGTTTGCAGAAAGGCAATGTCAGTGCTGATGACCACAAGTCCATGAACGCGACAGTAAATTCTTATGAGTCAACACGTGGTGGTGCCACATCAGCGACTCAGACCTCGGAAGACGTCGCAGCTTCGGTTCTGAGTACACCGTCCACGGAGACCGTAGGCAGCACTAAGTCAGCAATCAGGGAGTTGATCGACAACCTTGCTGCTGGCACGATCTAAAGCTTCCACGTCTTCACCGACAACTCTGGCCTCTGCAAGATAGGTTTCCCTTTCTACCGAGTACCGTTTACTTCGAGTGGTTTCCGACGGAGCAGCAAGCTCGGACGACCGCGGCCAGAAGGCGAAGGTCTCGACGACGAGGTAGCGGTGTCACCCTGAACTTCCAGCTGCCCGACGTTCCAACGCGCGACATTGGGAAGATAATCTTTTACAAGGTGTTCAGAGACTTCGGCGATGAGGAAACGACGCGAGCGTATTAGAAGTCTCACGATGAATCGACCAGCAATTTAATGAATTAGCCGCCATACTTAGGACTGCATTCTCTGTTCGACGATTCGACTCACTATTTTCATGTAGCCGCAAATGATTGTTTCGCTCTATATATGTATATATTCTGGCGATATTTCAGTTCGGTGTATTAGCTTGTGCGGCTGAATGGTCGCAAAATCGAAATTTATCCAACATTCGAGATTCCCGTTAGTCTTTGTCGTAGTGCCCTAAGTTGCTGAAGTTTATTTCAAGATTCTGTAGGGCTTTTACGAAAAATGTGACAGTTTGCATGTGGTTCACGTTTGAAAATAGCCTTCATAACGTCCGAGTATATTTATAAACACTTTGCTTTTGGTATTTACAACAGTGGCAAAGCCGGGGCAGGATGGTGAGGAATTCAGAACCCCCCCTCCCCCCATAATTTTAAGTACTTTATGTGAATATATGCGCCAACTCATACAAACGCAGACACGAACACAAAGGGGTGCAAGGAAGGAAGGAAAACATTTATTGTCAGAAAAAGGTTCGTGGTACGGGCCAGCTTGGTCCGCAAGTCCCATCTAGCAGTGCTGGCTGTCCCTCAGTCCAGGACGCCACAGGCAATTGCCTCCCCTGCGGGCCCTGTCGATCAAACTGATCTGATCGTCAAGGCTATCGCTGGCCAGCAACTCCTCCCACCGCTCCACACTCGCTTGTTCAAACTTGCCCGTCCCTCCGAAAAAAGCTCTGGGATGGTCATTTTTGCAACAGATGCCCAGTCAGTTGGCTCGCCTTCTAGGTCGCACTTAAACAGCGTAAGGATTTGACGTATGTGAACAGAAATGGAAAACAGGCGATAAAAGTTACATCACATTACGTTAACGTGATGTATTCTAGGCGATTAGTTATTGCTGGGTTTTTTTTTCAAACACTAGCCAGCATAACGCAAAAGCAGGCTTAGTTTTTAGTTTTTTTCAACTAGTTCTTGCTTGTAAGGGGGGCTCGTTTGTAAGGAATGTTAGTGTGTTTACGACATGATCTGCTAAGATAACACATGCTACCTGCGTAAGTGACGCGCAGGTGCACGTGTAAGAACGCTGAAAAATCAATATACGCTAAAAAATGTATCTCCGTTAAGGGCGATATTTCAAGGCAGTCGAGTCTAACGGATATTCTACAATATTTTGTTAGCGCGGCTTGTTTACCTCTTCATCTTCTTTTGCTCCTTTATTTCTTTATCTCTATCGCTTCGATTGAAGTAGGCAGCCCTGCATCTTGCAGGAGACCGACATTTTCAGCCCGTTCAACTCTCGAGCCCTCTAGAACTTAATGAGAACAAAGCATTTAAGCCACGTACCCACTAGGCCGACAGCAAATACTACTAAGAACAAAGAGGTGCCTTTTCGGGCAACTTATTGCAGCAAGAAAGCGTGACAACGTGCATGAAGCTAACTTGCCAATCTCTGTCAAACTAATGTCCAATAGTTGTGTGCGCACCATCAGGGCAAAATTTGCCGTTTTCAACTCGACTCATTTACAGACAGAATGTGAGCTCGCAGTCTTCGGCAGTTAATGTTTAGAGTTTAGGGTTTAAACCTTAACGTTAAGGGCTTAAGCCATTACATAAGCCTGAGCCCTTTAAGGTGCAAAAATAGCACAAGTTTGCTTATCAAATTCTGCTATCAGTCTCGTTGTCATCGTTGTCGCCTTCCTTCAAAGTTTACGTGGTATATTTAAAATATAGGCACTGAAATGAAGATGCATGCGAAGAGGTAGAAACTCTTTAATATAATCATTTGACGACAACGACAGGTGTATAGCAGCGCTTAAACTGGTGCTTAAGCATGCCAAAACAATGTCCTTTTTATTTCTACAAAGTTTTCTTGTTTAAAACGCGCCACGCCAAACAGGTATCAAAGTTAAATCAAATACATTGCAACAACTTTTTAATATGTTTATCGGCAACGACGACCGGTATATACTGCAGTGTTTACTCTGGCGTTCAAGAATGCTGAAGCAATGCCGTCCTATTTCTACAAATATTCGTCGCTTAAAATGCGCCGCACGAGACATGTATCAAAGTAAAATGTAAAACAAATTCTTGAATGCTGTCGCTGTAATAAGCAAGAATAACACATTTGCACCCTTGTCAGCTAGCTCTAAAGAGAAGCTTATAAAAAACTATTAAGCAAAACGCGAGCAAAGTACGTTCGCTTATGGATGATAGTAAACGTTGGTTTAGGTCGAAATTCTCGAAATGGAAGCATTATGGAATACTGCCAGGTTATCGTAACACCCTTCGTGATTTTTTTTTCTTGCGATCATGAAAAAAGGATATTGTGAGGCGCGAAAGTACATGCGCTTAGCGTAGTATGGTCGTAATACAGTGACGCCGCGGTACTTTCCCTTCTCCCC
The DNA here is from genome assembly GCA_030522465.1 of Rhipicephalus appendiculatus. Taxonomy (NCBI): domain Eukaryota; kingdom Metazoa; phylum Arthropoda; class Arachnida; order Ixodida; family Ixodidae; genus Rhipicephalus; species Rhipicephalus appendiculatus. The sequence goes on along the minus strand of JALIZH010033007.1, from coordinate 11,933,657 downwards.
CCAGCTATTTCATTTCTTTACATGCGCAACTTCCAGCATGCTTTGCGCATCATATATTTAGCATGCTATATTGGTAACACCGCACCATCACGAGTACGGCTCTGTGTGTTTCCACAGTTCCTTGTTCTAAGACATATCTTCGTTGAAGCCGGCGTTCGCTATGGTCTTGCGCCGGCTGAGATTGCGTTTAGGCTGCAGTGGTGGCTGCTGCTTCTTTTTCGCCTCTTCTTCCTGCGCTTAAGTGAACGAGTACTGATGTTAATAACGATATTGACATCGTACAAACTGTATTTCATGGTAATCCGACAGATACGACAACTAAGTACCAGCGTGCGTCATAACAAGCTTGCGTACTGTTTCGCCGGCTTAGAAAACGTGGCTGAGTGGTTTCAGCGCGATACAAACGAGGACAAAGGTAAAGGAGAGACACGAATACCACCGTGTACGTGTACCCTCTTTACCTCAGTACGTCCTGGTTTCTATCGCGGTGAAACCACTCATCTTTAACTACATCCAACTCGCCCAAACATCAGTTCTTTTGCAGTAAAAAATGTGGTATCAAGCTATATAAACACATCAACACAAGCCATACTGAGATTTTGAGAATATTCGAATTTGAGAATTTGAGAATATGACATTCTAAAACAGTAGATAGCCAACACCGGCCAACAGTATCCTTTACATTGAACAACAATGGCTATGAAAGGGAAACAAGACAGCGCTTTGGGCAGGACGAAGTAAAGACGAGGCACGCTTACATGAGGAACACCATGTTGAGTCTAAAAAGCTTCACTTATTTCGTGGGCGTACTGCTCGTTATAGCGTCCAATGACCTCGCACATGTCAAAACTTGGCTGACCTCTAAAGTGCCGTGTTTGTCGTCACTTCGTCCTGTCCAAAACACTGTTTTGTTCTCTTTCATGATGCACCGACCAGCCAAGTCAAACACACCGCAACATTAGCTATAATTTACCGAGCACTAGCCAGGACTGTCCAGTGCTAACCAACATTATTCAGTGATGGTCGTACGCTAGTGAAAACATGTAGCTGAGTTCGGTCAGAATTATTAACAACGTATCCAGTGATAAGAAACGGACGGGGACATGGCCTCGAGGACACTGCCATTAAAAATAAATCTGATCGCAAGAGACATGCCGTTACAGTACGCTAGTATAGGCTCCAGAGGGTGTGCGTACCTTTTGCTGCTTCAGTAGCTCTTCTCTCTGCTTCTCGGCTTCCTTGCGCGCTTTCTCGCGTCGTGCCCGTTCCTTCTCGCGTTCTTTCTTCCTCTTTTGCTTCTCCTTCTTCTTCTGCTTCTTCTTATCCTTGGCCGCCTCCCTGCGGTCTTCCTCGCTCGAGGCGTCGTCGTCATCATACGCGCCATCCATAGGTGGTGAACTGGCGCATCATCGGCCATGATGGCCATCACTTCCGGGTACGCTCGTCGACGGCGCCTGGGGTGGGGGGAGGTGGAGGCGGTGGAGGTGGAGGTGGGGGGGGAGGAGGCGGTGGGTACGAGGGTCCCTGGGGTGCGATCACGATAGGACCCTGAAGAAGACAAGCACACGTAAGACAATATTTAGTTCTCAGCACAGAACGCGTGTACCTAATAATGCATGACCGAGCTTTGGACAAAGGTATCCCAGTGCAATACAGCCATGGACACAAGGGGTAAGAGTTGGCACTTTGCTGATTCTACATCTACGTCCTTTTAATATACGGGCTTGTACGTGTAATCTTCTCGTCTTGCGGTCGTCTGTCCGACGCTCTGGTGCTGCATTACTGCGCGAAAAGGGCAAATTTTGGCCTTTGTAATGTCCGTTGTCATCACGTTGTTTAGAAAGATTCTAGGATTTTTAAGAAGCAGAAGTGGTATGCGAATATGAGGCAGGCCGTAATATGGGGCGCCGGAATCATTTTGATCAAATGTTATTCTTTAGCACGTGTTAGGTCAGAGTAGACGGGCTTGTTTCGCATTGCGCCTGCCATCGAGATGCATCCTCTGTGGGCGGTAATCAAACTCATGCCATCGTACTTAGCAACGCAACGTCACATCTGCTAAGCTACTGCGGTAGGAGAAGCTCATTGAAGTGCTACTGAATGTTCGCACCTGGGACGAGCCGCCAGCAGGAGCCGGCGAAGGCACGGGCATCGGCATGGGCATCGGTATCGGGATGGGCACGACTGTGGGTGCCGAAGAGCCCCCCAGAGCCTCCGGCAGTTGGCAGTATGATGAGAGGCGCCGGCTGCGGTGTCTTGTCCACATGCACTAACGGTGTAGGATAAGGCCAAGGGCCCTGCGCCGATGTGGACGTGTATTGCTGATGACTGGGTGCTTGATTCGCAGTCAGCTGGTTCATCGGTCGCGAGGGTGGTGGAAAAATGGGAGGCATGGGTTCGCCTGGTGCCAGAGGTACAGGATCTCCAGCTACCATGGGTGGCATGCCAGGCACGCGAATGATGGCGCCCGTGGGGAACGGCCTTGAGCCCAAAGGCAGGACAGATGGAAGGTTGGGCAGAAAGATGGTCGGACCTGCGTGTATTGCATTCACGGCTACACGATGGCTGCAGGGTGACTACGAGATAAGGATACTTGCCAGCATTATGCCTTAACGGCATTGTGTTTTAAGCATTTTCTGGCAAAACGAACTGTAGCTGTATAACTATGGCTCGCTTCTCTCTTTCAGTCAAACAAAAAACACCAACTGTGGTCTATGTACTTGGATCTTACACTATGCCATGGACCTTACAAAGAATCTACTGTGCGGAAGCCAGCTGGAAAGAAGTACGCCTGGTTTTCTCGGAGTGGCTGTCAGTGACAGAACATTCAAAACAGCGTTCTTTGTTGAAACAAGTTGATATGCTGGTTTCACTCAACGGCCAACAGCAATAAACTGCCTAATCACCTCACATTCTCGACGGCATTTCGTGCTCTTTAGCAGCCTTATACCACCGATTATATTCGCATTGCATTACATACAGTTCCATGAGTTTTGCCAGTTGTGCCTATTGATTTCGACTAGCGTAGTCTTCGCTCTTTAGTCTGCAATGTGCTCAAGTTAGCTTATATGTATAGGAAATATGAAAGTAATACAACATACCTCCGCCTTCATCAAGGTCAGGAGGGGCGATAACGAAAGGAGCACTGCTCAGCTGCCCAGCTCGACGCCTGGGAGTTGGGAACTGCGGACCGCCCCTGTAGTGCGGATGCCCGAAGAGCGGCATCCGTGGTGGCCGAGACATCGTGGTCAGAACCACGGCAAGTCAGAAGGCCTCTGTCGGAAAAGAAGCGCAATTTTCCGGGCTCTCACGGGGTCCTTGGAGAAACGACAATAGATAAGCCTCGTCACTGTCTTCCTTCTCGTCTTCTGTGCTTCGCACTCGGCATATACTTTGAAAGACCCAACGGTAACACAGCGCTGCAAAGAAGTGAGGCAAATCTTACGAGCTATTTATTTTACAGAGGAGCTGTAAATCAACACTTGCTTGATTTGTGGCGTCCTTCTACGAACAGGAAAGCCACGTGACCTTTTTACGGTGTAACGCTGACGTCACGTAATAATGACGTCACACGATGACGTCGTCAATCAACATCGTTGATCGATCAAAGGTGGGCCGATAAAGGACAGTGATGATGATGATTATGATGATGATGATGATGGTGGTGGTGGTGGTGGTGGTGGTGGTGGTATCCTCTACCTGACGGCGCTCACGCCCAAAGGTTAATGGGCCAAGAACCAGTCGGCAGGATGTTTAACTTAAAGAATGCAACCGGTGGACTGATCCTGTGCAGAAAGTTTAGGAGCAGTACGCCCTTTGTACGGGTTTCGCCGCGTCAGTCTAGTGTGGGCGCTGCGCTGGCGCAGTCGGGCGTGGCAAGTGTGGCTCAACCGTTCAATGTGAGAACGTCCGAGGATCAGCGTGCTTATGAACAAAGCTGACTTGAGCCATCGGGATCAGTCCACCGTTTCTTGGTCCACCCCACTTTGTGGGTGAGCACCTTCAGGCAAGAAATATCATCGTCATCACAGCCTCCTTGATAGACCCACATATGAGCGAGCTATCAACGATGAGGATTGATGACGTCATCCTGTGACGTCATCCTGTGACGTCATTACGTGACGTCATCGCTGGAGTGCACCCGTCAACTCCGCTAGTCATCCACCGTCACAGAGTAGAATGGCTCAAACTTTCTAATTGAAGATGGCAGATCTTTAATTTCGAGTGTCACTATCATCGCAGACCATGCGTCACTCATTCATTCGTATAACTTGGCAACAAGAATAATTAAAAGCTTAATTTCTGAGTTTTAATGAGCTCACTGCAAGGAACGCTTGGTAGCTAGAACTTGCAGCAAGCGAATTGCTCACACTGGGTTCTACAATAAAGTGAATCGCTGCAAACAAAACATTTATTTCGTTTGATATACAAATGCAGAAGCACTAAACATGAATAGAAAGACAGCGCTGGTTATATATAATTGAAATGCATGAACACACTCACAAGCGCTGTTGTACTGTTGCTGTGATGCTCTTTACCGGGCTGCTGTTTAGCTAACCGGTTCAATCTCGCACCCTTGTACCGAGGAGGAAATGCGAGCTCAACTATACACTCGTTCACATTCCATTTTTTCCTTCATAAGCTTCCTTACATGTAAATTTCACGGTTGGTTGGTTGTTCCTTTGTAATCTGGCAGAACCCACCGCGGGGATCGGCTATGAAACGGGCGGTACCTTGTTTTAGAAGTAAAATTGTTTATACTCTAAATATGTTTAGAAATAGATAGTGTCCTAAATAACCCATTGGTATAATAAAGAGGAAAAAATGAAATAATGACAACAACAGACCAATATTGTTACAAAATAAACTGAAGTTAGATAACCTTGACATTCAATTCGTTTTGTCTCCCCTAGGAAATCACATAAGGCACCGCAAACGTTACTGTCGCTAAAACCCAGTACTGTAGAGGCAAAGAAGAGAACCACCGGAAGGGATAAATTTAAGCGCTTACTTCGTAGGGGTTCGTTTAGAAATATTTTTCTTTGGTGGTTAAACGACGTGCATGGTAAAAAGAAATGACGCAGAGATTCATTCTCATTGCAATAAGGGCATGAAGGTGACTGCACCAGACTGGACCTGCGTAGGTAATAATTTAGGGGGGGGGGGAGGGGGGGGGGACTCGGTATTATAGTCGGGTAATTGATATATCTGCCCTTTTAGTGGAGCACCATCGATTTTTCGAAGGATAATTAAGATAAGGAAACTTAATGAGACTTAGTAAAGTTATCCGACGTGAGAAGCTTCTCAAATTGTACCGCAGACAAAAAAAAAAAAGAAACATCGGCATCTTGCGTTGCAACCATTTGTCGTTTTCGTCTCGTTCTTGTTCAAAAACTGTGGTTCACACCCACTTTAGGGGCTGGCCAAAGATTGAGTGGTCTCATACATTTATATATACCTTAAGAATAGGGTAATTTATAGAGTATAAATTTTTACAATTTTAGAAAATCGTAGCGGAAATTTTGTTTCGTGATAAAATATGAAAGTAGTGTAGAGTACCAGGATGTTCTGTCTGTGGCAGTCGCCACATATTTCGACAAAGAAGAAGAAGAACGCCGCGCTACGCCATTGACGTACGTAGAACCTTCGTGCCTTTTAATTTTCAAATTATCGCGAAAATTATTCAAATTCCCCACTTCTCTTTCTCGCAATACACGGCAGGCCACGTGAACTTCGTGATGCGATGTTTCAGACTTTCATAAACGAATCTGATGAGCGATAAATTCTCGATTATGCGCTCTACCATTGGACCAGACTATGGCTCTATCGGCCCATACATTAGATCCAGATAGAACAAGTTGTTCGTTTTCTTAGCGCGTGAACGGCCCTGCCGCTGTTACGAAATGCAATACATGAGCTTCATTCAGTAATGTGCCACGGTTGTTTCGAGCAAGCACATACTTAACGAGCGTAGAGGAACCGCACGTCTATTGGAGATTCATCAATAATTTTGTGATACGCACGCTACCAGTCTTTTTATCTAAGGCTTTTAGCACAATTGGCTAAGGAGATTAAATATTTCACACTCTATCACTGTACGATTGCGTGGCGAAGTTGTCGCATTCATGTACATGACTTACCGGTTTTAGTAGCATTCGAACGTTCACAATGTGCTTGCAGCCACACAGTTTTCTTTCTTTCTCTTTTTTTTTTTTTTTGCAGAATTCGGCTTCGGTGTTACCACGTGCGCGGCAAGAGCAACAGTTGGCGTCCCTCAATACAACTATGAGTCAAAAGAAACCGGTAAGTTAAGATTAGTGTCAATAAGACGGCAACACTCATAGACTTGCATCGTAGAAGAGGTGTATCTTATCTCGGGAGCTGGAATGTTGTGTGTGAGCTATAGATAGAATGATGAGACAGAGAATCTGGACCATGCACCTCTCGTGTGGAAGCGTCTTTTCATCACATTCGCGTATTCCCTTATATTAGTAATAATAATAATAATCGTTGAGGTTTGTCCCAAAACCACGGTATATCATTACGAGAGGCACCGTAGTGGAGAGCTACGGAAATTTCGGCCACCTGGGGTTTTTTAACGTGCACCTACATCCAAGTACACGGGCCTCAAGCATCTCCGCCTCCATCGAAAATGCGGCCGCCGCTGCCGAGATTCGATCCCGCGACCTTCGGGTCAGCAGTCGAGTACCTTGACCACTAGACCATCGTGGCGGGTCATCCTTATATATCCAGTTATGAATAACACGTTAGGTCAGGCATTCTCAAACTTTCTGACCTTAGGGGAACCCGAACGGCTTTTCCAGAGTGCCGCGGATCCCCTAACTTTTTCTTGAGCATGAAGACAATCGGATGGGGGGAGTGGGGGGTGTAGGTCATAACGCCCTTCGGCGCGCGCAACCACAATAATAACATTTGCCCGGATTGGCCTGTTCATTTTTCTTTAATAGCGAAGGCCCTCGCCGTTGGTGTAGTACTCCCGGTAATACATAGACTGGTGATTCCCTCCCCCCTCATCCCCCCTTGCCGCTCCGCGACTCGTGTGAAGCACCCGCCGACCACACACTGCATGCTTCAGGCATCGCGCAGCGTGAGCAATGTGTCCACGCAAACGAAGCGCCGGACGTACAGAGGCCTGTATTATTTCTTGCAAAACAAAAAAAAAAAAAAAGGAGGCATGCCAGTCGCACAGCGAAACGGCCGTCGATCGATACACCGGTCGTATAGCTAAGCCTAAGTGCTCGTGTAGCTAACAGCCGGCACCGTGGACCGATACACAGGTCGTATAGCAAAGACTAAATGCTCGTGTAGCTCCCAGCCGGCACGAAGCGGCGTGTCTTACTCGTATTAAAGCGGTCGTTGCGCGTTTTAATTACAACAGCGACATAGACCAGTGGCAAATCACCATGTATGAATCACCATGATCACCATGTATTCGCGCCATGAGACACGAATAAAGCGCTGAGGAGCCCGGACGCTCACGAGCATGTATTACCAGCGCTCCGAGCGTTCTGTCACCACGAGTCCGCAAATCGTGAAAGTTTCCTGGCGCGCACTAGGCGACCAACCTTTAGTGCTACTACCACCTGGGTATCTCGCTACCCGCACACACACCCGATGTGCGGATGCGGCGCACGATGGCTTCGCTAAGGGCAAAATGTCAGGCAAGTTTGCTCGTTTAAATAAATGAATTCATGTTTAAGAAGGGGGAAACGGGAGCGGGTAACACTCGTTCCGGCCGCTCGCGAAACCCTAAGATGTCCTTCAAGGATTGCGAGGGTTGAGGAACCCCTAGGTTCCGCGGTAGCCAGTTCTAGAACCCATGCGCTAGGCCATAAGCGACTTCTACCAAAACAAAGGTGGCAGCACATCGTTTATTGCCAGTCGAGAGCATTTCTCATATATATCCACCTTTAAAGAAAAAGAAACGCTCACGGAACTACAATCGCACGAATTTAGCACTTGGGCTCGCTGTATACTGATGTGTTCATCTTTTCACGTCCGCATCACCAGAACACCAACAAGGACTCCCGCTCCACCGAAAAGCCAGAGGGTAAAGAAGGCGGAGAGCAACAAAGCAAAAAGGCTCAGAAAGCGACTGAAAAAGAAACCAACAAGAAGGACCAGAAGGGCGACCAGAAGGCTGACCAGACTAAGGCCTCGCAGAAAGGGAGTCAGAAGAATGCCCCTAAAGCCAACAAAGACGCCAGGAAAGACACTCAGAAGGAAGCTCAGAAGCCTTCTGCCACGGATGACGCGAAGGATGTCTCCAAAGATGACCCCAAGGATACCAACAAGGACGATGAAAAGGATGACAGCGTAGATAACCATGCGGATATCCTTCCCGATGACGACGATGGTACAGTCGCTTCCGTTAAGGAACAACGTCCTACGTCCAAAATCAGCCCAGATGATGTTCATATATTAAGAGAAATCATACGTCGCCAGCTGGAAGACGAGGGATATGCACCGTCCGCACCAGTTCATGCGAATTCGCAAAGTAAGTCCTTATTTCAAAGTGAAATATGCAACGCTATTTCAACTCTAGATATCTTTTTTTTTCTTAATTTGAGGACTATTGATTATTGAGCGCTGCTCCACGTAACACCGCTTCGCTATCGCGGCGAAGCAATAGCTGAAGCAAGTACCTAATTGTTTCAGTTCGGTCTACGAGACACGTACAGTGCTCAATTTCCGTAGAACGGAAAACACAATGTTAAATGTGCCCTTAATAGCTAAGAGGTGAAATTAGTTTCAATGAGGTGCAAGCGGTCGGTTGATTTCACGACCTATGGAACTCTAAAGTAACTGAAGTAAAAAGAAGAATAAGAATGGGGTGGAGCGCATTTGGCCGCCATTCCCAGAATATGTAACGTATTACCAGTATCACTCAAGAGAAAGGTATACAGCAGCTGGATCTTACCAGTACTTTACCTATGAGGCATACACCTGGAGGCTTACGAAGCGGGTTCAACTTAAATTGAGGACGACGCAGCGAGCCATGGAAATAAAAATGTCTTGCGGAACCTAAGGGACAAGAAGAGAGCAAGTGGGTCAGGAAATAGACATCAGTATGAACTGAAATAGTATGCAACAAAGCAAACAAAGCACAGCTTCAAAAAAAAATAATAATAATAATAATAACAATAACGTAATTCCTGGACGCGATCAAAAACCTAACATATGTATTTCGCGCAATTTAGTGTGTGTACAGTGCAAGAAATCTATCATAGCTTTTACATATTTGTTAAGTAGAGTAGCAACTACGTAGGATAATTTATCTTTGCAGTAGTTTGTATTGGAGCTTTCTTATTTTCCACATTTCTTTATTTCATGTATTGAGAAATGTAATATTTAGCTGTAGGCGGTAAAGGTCGCGCAAAAAAATGTCGATTTTCTTTCGCTTCACGCCTCGTTGCCAATGCTAACATAAAAGTGTAGAGGTCATGAATGGACTGCTGAAACGATTCGCCCATGTGAGCATCGTACGGTAAGTTAAACATGATTATAATGTATTTATTTTGCATTGGGTATGATTTTTGCAGGTTCGTGTAAGTTGTAGAGCTCCATACCAAAAAACAATAGGTGGGGTGCGAATAGAAAAGTGATCCTTAAAGTAAAAACTTTACTTTATAGTATAACACTGTTTCGCACTTGCTTACCATACCCACTACGCACGATGTTTGTCTCAGCACACTGTCAAAATGTTCGCTCCAAAGCATATTGCTTGAATATGTGACTCCAAGAACTGTTATGGGGTTTACTAGCTCAATTTGAGTATCATCGCACATGAGATGCAGATTTTGGTCTATAGGATCATTTTGTTGGTCGAAATGCCACTGCCTTTGTTTTACTTGTGTTTGTTTAAATTATTAAAGCATATGACCACAGCTTTAGTTTCACGAGAGTTTGATGATGATGATGATGATGACATCCTCGCAGGACACCCTGAACAAAGGCAAACAGAGCCGTTGTACGCTCCATCTTCGAGTTCATCCGGGGCCGTCCAGCCTGGTCCATCTGGCATCCTGGATTTCTACGCGAGGGGCGCGGCCACGTCTTTGCCGTTCGGCAACATTTTCGGTTCCTGCAGCTGCCACCCTGCCTGTAACTGCCAGAAGCCGTGCCGGTGCAAACCTTCGCCTTGCCCTTGCAAGGGACACGGCGGGAACAGCATTCACGGCTCCGGCTCGGCAACCCTGATATCATCTGTGGTGCCCATTCCGATCCCTTATCCCGTGCCAAGCCACGATGGTGGCGCTGGTGCTTCTGGCAGTGCAAGTAAGGCTAACAGTGAAATTTCATTATTTCCAAAGACTGCGCGTTCGTGTGCGATCATTCCTGCCCATTTAAAAAGAGTCCAGAAGATGAATTAGAGCGAAGTTCCACCGCCTCTCGCTGGTGTCTTCCCCGGACAATGTAATTTCTGTTTGTTTGTTTGTACCTTTCTTTGGTTAGTTAATTAATTAATTAATAATTCCTTTCTTTTTTCCTTCCTTCTTTTTTTTCTCTCTCGTTCTTTTGTTCTTTTGTAAAGAAAGGCTGTGTTCGTACTCCGGTTCGACTCGGTGCGAATTTCTTGTACAAAGCGTGCTCACTGTTTACGGCGTTTACAGTTTACGGCGGCCACGTTTACAACGACTAAACCCAAGCGCGATACGCGCGTACCTACACATTTTGCTGACTAAACTTCTTGCATAGCTTCCACAGCGTTGAACTTTATGTATGAAATGAAGTATTGTAAAACATTTCCGTACCACTGATTCTAACGTTTGTAACCTTCGCGTATGCTTTGACGGTGAAGATTATAGTTTCTCCGCGCAGGATCAAACGAGCCGATCATCATCAACCCGTATCAACCCTCCACGAGCTCGTCACCGCCCCCCGTATCCTGCGCCTCCTGCGCCAGCCAATGCTGACCCGACGAGCGTTCACGACGTTGTTTCCCTGATGACGAGGCTCATGCTGAAGAAATTCCGCGACGACCTTCTGAGACAATGGGGTCTGCCTGTTCCCAGTTCAGCGACGAACGCTCCCGCCGCGCATTCACGTCATCCGGAAGCAGGAAGCTCGGTCTTAGTACTACCACAGGTATGTGTACTTTCGGAGTGAGTACTCTCATAGACGCGGTCCCACGATCGCACTATTGTGTTGAGAGTGATTGACGAAACAATGACCCACCCTACAACACCTTTCGGGTCTTCATTCACTGCCTTGGTTGCAGTTTTTGTGAACATTTGTTAGTTAAAAGGTTGCTTCATGAACGGGTCCCTGAGTTGCCCTCATGAGCAGGCACCCCTGCTGCCGGCGCGAGGATCCAAATGTAGTTTGATAAAGACAGCATTGCCCGCCTGTGTGGTGCAGTGGTTATGCACCTTTGCAGTTGTTAGTCGGGGTCTGCGGTTTCTTGACTTCTTTCTTGTGTCCGTGTTTGCACGTCCTGTCTTTTAGAACTAATACTTACCAATTAGCTCACTTCTTTCTTATTCTATGCTTCACTACGGCGGGCCTTAGTATTTTGGCGCCTAAAACCCCAGGTAATCTTAACATTATATAAAACTAAAGCCAGCTGATAAGCATAACAAACACCTAAATGTGGCAAATGCGCTCAAACATGAGGAAACTTGCTAGGTTTGAAGCCTCAGCTAGTTCGTTCATGCTTGTAACAGGAAAAAGAAGACAGCGCAGAATTCTGACAGGACACAATACAAAAAAGGCACTACAGCAGCGCTGCTGTCGTACCACCTTCGTCTTGTATCTTGTCAGAATTTCGCGCTGTTTCTTCTTTGGTTTTTTTTTTTTTTTCTGGTATGAAACTGCCACACCGAACTTAACGACATCGTGAGTCAACCCTGACTTCAGTTGGGCACACACACAGATCCGTTGCGGTCTCCTTTTAAAGCGGCTGCTAATCAATACGACTGACTTCGGGAAAAATTTCGCAAGTCGTCTTAGGCAAATGCTCAAGGGACCACGCGATTTTTTTTCTTTCTGTCGGTCTGACAATGCGTGAAAGTAGCACTACCTACATTGCCGGACCCGTGGGTCAGACGACCTCATTTATCACACATGCGCTGTGTTGCTTTTTAAGGGTGGTCCGCTCTTTAGAGAATTGTCCCTGATGTCCACTTTTCGCTAGTTACAAGACGCGCCTACGCAATCTGAAAAGGTCCTACATGTTGTCGCGAATTCTTTGGCGAAACAGCTTGTTTCACCGCGAATGGGAACGCAATATAGTCGCCCTTCGGTAGAATCCCTACAGCTAACGAAGCCATTCAGCCTGCGGCAAAATTGACGAAACCATTTTCTAACGCGCTATTTTGCGAAGCCCCGTTGACTCTACAGGACGTAGACACGCTGGTTTACATTGCGCAGTTGGTTCCTACGCACTTAGCGACCATTAAAATTCGCACGAACCTCTGATTGAGGCTTTCAGGCTAAACTATAGCGGCTTCTCATACTTGCGAGACTTCGCTACAGCGGCGGTTGTGCAAACGTGTGACGCAAAATATCTCCTTCTCACCGCGTGTGCAGCGACTATTGACAAACAGCGAATATTGAGGGTTCCCGTATCGCTTGAATAATAGCATATTAATCGGGGTTCTCTAATCGTGCGTAGTGTCGGCAAACCAGTATATTTCTTGTCATGTTCATGATAAATTATTGACAGCTACAGTAAAAGTAAGCGAGTAATAGTTATAGGCTACCTCCCCGGGCATGAAACTTGTTCATTTTAATTTTCCAATGGAAGACGTTTTAGCTGACATTGAGCCGTGTTGCGTAGAAATCCGGCATTGCATTTCGTCAAAGGCTAAATTCCTCTTCTCATTAACACATGAGCTCAACAAGCAAATTTTTTTTTCTTTTATTTTCTTTTAAATGTTGTTGTACATATTTTATTCCCTATGACATTCCTGTGTACTTTTCCGTCTCTGACACGTACAATTTAAATCATTGCGCAGCAAGTGTTTTTCTAGCTTTCTTTTTTCTTTCTTTTTTTGCGGAATGAAACACCTCGTCATCCAAGATACAAGCCTCCGTTGAGGTTATGTGCTTAAAGTAGTCACATGCTTATTTCTATACTTACTTCTTCCCCAGCCGTGCGATTTATTTATTTATTTATTTATTTATTTATTTATTTATTTATTTATTTATTTTACACATCCACAATAGAAATTTTTGTTCATTCATAGCGAGGGTCTCGTTCCGGCAGACTTGTGGCCTTCAGGTAGTATGCGCGGGTTTATTGGTCAGCTGCCAGCTCCTAAAAAGAACACGTGCAACATTACGCCAGCCGGCTCAAAAAATCGCTGCAGATCCACAGGTGAATGCTGATGATAGGGTGAACGTGTGCATCGGATCATGAATCGTGGCCTTCTATTTTGTTCTGGTCAACAGCCTTTTATTTTGTTCTTGTTAACATTTAGTTCTACCATATGCTTTGATTGATGGGTGGTTAAATGTCGGTGTTTGTACGGTGTTGTGGCCTTTTATTTTGTTTGTTTCTTTTAAAACATATGCGTGCTATGTATGCTCTGTAGACGGTATTGCGCACAGATGTCTCGCTCCTGCGCTTCGACTAGGGACTACGGCGAGCCTCGACGACAACGGTTTTCGTGAGACCCTAAGGAGACTTCTCCCCTAAAAGAGTGTTCGACACTCGCCGTCTAGGCTGCGAGCGTCGCTAGCTAACACTCCCAGGTATATGCGCATAAAAATAAGCAATAAAGTGGACGGGCAGACTACCGCCCCTGTAGGTCAATTGGTAGAGCATCGGAGACGTTATTCGAAGGTTGCAGGTTCGATCCCTGCCGGCGGCAAGTTGTATCTTCGTCCTCTTTAATTTCTTTACATTTGTCTTCTAATCACTAAACTACAGTTAACGACTGCAAATAATGTTCCGTATACTTTCCTTGGCTTTATTATATGTTGGCTTCATCAGGTTCAGTCAAAGCGCAGAAATATGCCAGACTATCAAAATCTCTCTAGCTACGCTGTTGTGCTAGACATTATCTTCCTCACTACCGCGTTTCTTCTTGCGGGCATTGCAGGCAGCGGTGCCGGGCCAGGCACTCGTGGGCGGCCCCGCGAATTCTCTACCGCTGCAGCAGTACGTGTTTCAGCAGCCCGGCACCATAGCCCCGTACTTCGAAGGGCAAAGGGTTCCGTACAACGCCGACCTACTGTCCCGCGTGGCGAACGAACCGCGGATCGCATCGGCTGCGGCGACTCCACGGCGGCGACACCACACTGGCGGACACAGGCACACGGCGACGGGGAGGCGTGCCGACGAGTTGGAGGGCATCGAAAGCCCGGAGACGCCAGAACTTTCGGCGCAGACTGGAAGCAGAGGGTCGAAGGGACCCCGCAGTAAAGGCTCCAGGCGGGGTCGGAAGTAGGGAGAAGGACGCGAGAGCAAGGAACTTTGCGAGGGCATGAGTTGCTAGCTTGCAACAATCTTTATTAGTTGCCAGCTTGCAACAATCTGTATTACGAGCCAGTAACCCCAATATTGTTACGAGATTGTCGCAAGTTGGCGCCTGCCTGTGTCACGTCCTTCTTCGTCCTCCTTTTACATGCGCTATAAGCCTCACGACGCCATACCAACAAGCCCAAAACTCTACGTTACATTTGCGATTTTTTTTTTTTGTCGTTTTGGACAGTCAAGAAACAACGAACGTACATGTGCTTTCTGGCTGCGTAAGGTTTGGTTGGACTCCGGGGGCGTTTTCTTCCTGCCTCAATCGTAACAACATTGAACGAAATTTGATCGCCGGTAGAAGCAGCCCCATCTGAGGGCGAAGTCCGTGAAACCATATTAGATTTACTACGAACCGTTTTTAACCTGTTTTAAAACTAACGTAGCGTTTGGTTAAAACTATTGTTACTATAGTACTGTGATTCGTGATATTTTTTTTCTATTTTTCGTGTCTACCGAATTCCGATAGGATGTTTAATACGAAGTAGTTTTAAGCTATATTTCCCCGAATGTAGCGTCTGGCTTGAAGTTACTTTTGGTATTACCCGTATCTTAAGAATGGTACAAACTTTTCGCGTGGGTTATTTAATACGAAGTAATTTTATCCTGTTTTTTCAACGAACGTGACATTTGGTTTAAACCTATTATTACGGTAGAACTGTGATGCGTTGTATTAAATTTTTCTTTCTATTCGCCGTGTCTAATGAGTTTCCCCGTGCGATATTTAGGTAATACGAAGCAGGCTTAACCGGCATTTCACCGAATGTAGCGTTTCGTTTAAAGCATTCTTAGTATCGTACTGGGATGGCTTAAAGTTTTGCTATTACCCGTAGTTTAAGAATGGTACTGACTTTCAACCTGGGTTATTTAATACGAAGTAATTTTAACCTGCTTTTTCAACGAACGTAGCCATTGGTTCAAAACACCATTACTATCGTGACGTGAGTCTTGCTATTAGTCTTTCTTAAGGATCCTAGATAGTTTCCTGGTGGGTTAGAATTGTCTGCGAAAGACGTTCCTTCTGGTCAATGAGTTCTTTTTTTTTTTCCTCCTCCTACTTTTATTTATTTATTTATTATTTATTAATACCTCAAATACCCCAGTTTGGGGTTTTACATGAGGATGGGCAGTTGTGCAGTGACAATGATTCGATGAACAACTTGAAGGCTTGCGGGTTGGGTTGGAGCACAGCATCCCTGGGTAGTGCGTTCCAGTCTCTTGCTGTGTTCACAAAGAAGGAGCGCAGGTGCGCTGCGGTCTGTGGTGGGTACACCGCTTTCGTGTGATTCGTGCGGCTGGACGGACGATGAGCAGGCAAGGTTAATGAAGTGCTAGGAGAGGAATGATAAAACTTGTGAAAAAGGCACAACCTAGATCTAAGTCGTCTTAGTTCCAAGTTTTCCAGATGTGCTTCGGGTTTTAGTTATGTGACACTACTGTGGAAAGAATAATCTGAATAGATGTAGCGAGCTGCGCGGTTTTGTACTGCTTCAAGCGCTTTAACGAGGTTAGTTTGATGTGGCTCCCAGGCAGAGCTTTCTTTAGTCCTCCGCTGGCTTGTTGCGGCTTTTCAACATGCGACTTTCGTGTTATATTCTCTTATCTCTCGGAAAATTTGTACTTCGATTGAAGACGTGCTGAGTGCCAATAAAATAAAGGGTGACCGAATAACAAGCCAATGGCAGCACGAGTTTTGGATTTAATTGGGGCACAATGAGCAATCTGTCTTGTTTGAAAAGTGAATTGATAGGTACCTCTCTTTTTCTGTATATTTCTTAGTGTCGAAACTCAAAAATGTCATTTTGGTTTGTATTACGAGTCTTAGCGAATTGCTTACTCAGCAGCTGGTTGCAGAACGTTATTTTTACCAGAGCAAAGGGCGTCAATTAAATGTCTATAATTGCTGTCTTACACAGAGCATTTATCATCTGCCATTGGATAGCGTCACCAGTTACACTTTTAGCCAACAACTAAGACGAGTGCCTTCTCCCGGCTTGAGCTATGTGGTTGGATGGCTTATTTAGTTCACTTCTAGTTTCTAGTTTACTACTGGTTTCTAATTTTCTTGTGTGCTAATTGGTCGCACATGGTAACACATGTCACTCATTACGTGAATGTAGATATTATAAATCTTAGAGGTTAGAGGCGTAGGTTTCTTATTCTCAAATCTTCTTAAAAGGGGGGGGGGGGGGAGTATTACGAGCTTGAGCATCCAATTGTTTTTTGTTGCATCTGTTAATTAGAGAACACACACCCACAACAACAAAAAAATGGCAGCTATGACTTCTTAGCCCAGTTTTGCAATTCTAGTAAAGTATTAGTAATGTATTCATCGGTTCTAGTCACGCCATTGCCCACTACTCCTGCATTTCTCGTACTTAATTTTCTTTTTGTTTAATTTTTTTCTGTTCCGTACTCGCCTTTGCTTCCATCTGCTTTTCCACGACCGTCCGCCGCGGTGGTATAGCGGTGTAGTGACTGACGTGCGCGAGTGTTGGCAGTGCGCGCACCATGCAAGATCGACAAGAAGAAGAAGAAGAAGAAGAAGAATGTGTCACGAGCGCTGGAAGAATAAAATAGAAGAATAAAGCAAAGACCAATTGGAGTAGGCCACGGGATGCGCGAGGACGAGAGGGCGAAGCGGCGGCGAGAGAGAAGAGACTCGAGAGAAGCCGGAGAAGACGGGCGAGGTTCCACGGCGGTCGGGTTCCGGACCCGAGCCTTGGCGACAACCTGAGCCCGCGGCGACCTGCCCGTACGAGCAGGCCATGGTGACGCCCCTCTGACGGAGTCCTGCTGCGTGGTGTCCTGTGCCCGTGGACACGCTGAGCTGTCGAGCTTCGGGCACGAGCTCTAGCGTAGGTGTCCGGCCAGGACGCGGCTACGACGTCGGTGCCTCGTCTTCGACTAGCAGCCGTGGAAGACTTCTTCGACCAGCGGTCTAGGCGCTCCTCTCCGAAATCCGTCAACCTCTACGGACGTTGGTGAGACCATCGTTCGCGCATCTCTTCTCCGTTCGCTTTATTGGAACTGCTATAGCTTAGGACTCATTTCACGGTTTAGTTGTGTATTTTTAGTTTGGGTTTCCGTCGGTGCTATGTGTGTTCGTTTTGAGTGTATGTATTAAATGTTGTGTGCAAACGGCCTCGTCCTTTCGTGGGTGTCTGTGGCGACGTCTCGGACACCCATTGATTAAGAACCTGCACGTTGTTGAAAACACCATAACAACGTAACATTGGCGTCCGCAGCGACAGGACGAGGCCACTTGTATCACTTGAGTGAGTCTGACGACTAGTGAGGAAAGATGAGCATGTCAGGGTTAATGGAGTTGGCAATGAGCACGGGTTTGGAAGGCGCGGAATTGAGAGCGTGGTTTGAGGAATGGGAAGCTCGAGAGCGTCAGGAGAGAGCCGCAGAAAGAAAAGCAAAGAAGGAACAGCTAGAGGCACAATTACGGAATGAGGAACGGGAAACTCGAGCACGTGAGGAGAAGGCCGCCGAACGCGAAGAACAAAGGAGAGCTCTGATTGAGCAGTTAGAACGGGAAGAGCTAGAGCAGAAAAGGCTACTGCTAAAGCTAAATCTGACAGAGGCTTCGGAGACGCAGTTAGGAAGTGAAGCGCACGATATGTCGTTGGTTGGCTATATGCAGGGGGAGTTTGATGTGTGCTCTCACAAAGCTGAGCGCAGGCGCGAACCTCGCCATAGCTTTTCTTTAGAGCCAGGGGCTCACCTGGAGAATGGTACAGAGATGAGTGGCCAGGAATCTGGGGATGTTAAGGTTAAGCTCGACGAAGCACAGGACGGCTTCAGGAGCACGGAACGGAAAAGTTCCATAAATGATGAGCTAGGCTTTAAAACTACAGAAAGGCAAAACACGGGTATTGAAGAGACAGGGATGCCTCTGAATAGTTCCACAGAAGGAACAATAAATGCTCTTCAGGATAATGACTGCAAATGCAGTAGAACCAATTATGAGGTGGTTCACTCAGATTTGTCAAGGGTCCCGCATGCTGAGGCAACAGCTGATACGGGCATGGTGGATCACCGCGCTAATACCTTGGTCATGAATACTGTCGGCTCCACTCCTCAGATCAGTGGAAATGGGATGAGCCCGAGAGAATCAGAAGAAAGTGCAGAAGCACATATCAGAGCAGCCAAAGTAGAGCCAAAAGCAGAGTCTTCAGCATACGATGGCTTTGACTCGCAGGATGACCTGAATAGAAGGTCCGATATTGTTCGAGAGCCAACAATTCAATTGGTAGGAGGCAGTAAAAGAGTGCAAATGTATTGCTCTTTGAGCGCTCAGGAAGCTGACACATCCTGTTTGGTGTCCTGGGAGACAGAAGGCACTTGTTTTGAAAGTTTGAAACCCCAAGCTGATCGGCACAGACAAGGCGTTGACGTGCCTAAGGCACTCACTCAAACGCGTCTGACTCGGGGCGCGTGGAAACAAGGCGTCCAGTTGTGTTGCGATCGCTGCTGGGTTATCAAATCGGCAGGGCGTCTGAGAGTCATTCAAAATAACAAACAGACGTCTGCAGAAAAACGCTGCCAAGCGTTTCTGGTGTTTTGTGGCAAATCGAAGGCCGATGCCATCCGCCTCATTTGGGACGCTATAACTTGAGCGTGGAGGTCATTAACCGGTGGCTTTTCTGGTTTTGACTGTAGGCAGCGGAGTTAATTTCTTGTACATATTTTAGCTTGTTGTGTGCTTGCATCTGAAGTGTTAAGTTTAGTATTTATTGTAGCTCTTCGACCGTTTCGTGGACTGTTGGTTTAAAATAGACATTTACATTGAATGGACCATTATAGTGGGAAAGCGTGTTACTTAGGACTGTATAGGGACATGTGCGGTGAACAGTTGCAGTATGGTGCATTATGCAACGCGCACGTCGCAGCAGTTTTTTTTTTTTCGAAAAAAAAAACTTGATGAAAGGGGGGCTTATGTAGTGACTGACGTGCGCGAGTGTTGGCAGTGCGCGCACCATGCAAGATCGACAAGAAGAAGAATGTGTCACGAGCGCTGGAAGAATAAAATAGAAGAATAAAGCAAAGACCAATTGGAGTAGGCCACGGGATGCGCGAGGACGAGAGGGCGAAGCGGCGGCGAGAGAGAAGAGACTCGAGAGAAGCCGGAGAAGACGGGCGAGGTTCCACGGCGGTCGGGTTCCGGACCCGAGCCTTGGCGACAACCTGAGCCCGCGGCGACCTGCCCGTACGAGCAGGCCATGGTGACGCCCCTCTGACGGAGTCCTGCTGCGTGGTGTCCTGTGCCCGTGGACACGCTGAGCTGTCGAGCTTCGGGCACGAGCTCTAGCGTAGGTGTCCGGCCAGGACGCGGCTACGACGTCGGTGCCTCGTCTTCGACTAGCAGCCGTGGAAGACTTCTTCGACCAGCGGTCTAGGCGCTCCTCTCCGAAATCCGTCAACCTCTACGGACGTTGGTGAGACCATCGTTCGCGCATCTCTTCTCCGTTCGCTTTATTGGAACTGCTATAGCTTAGGACTCATTTCACGGTTTAGTTGTGTATTTTTAGTTTGGGTTTCCGTCGGTGCTATGTGTGTTCGTTTTGAGTGTATGTATTAAATGTTGTGTGCAAACGGCCTCGTCCTTTCGTGGGTGTCTGTGGCGACGGACACCCATTGATTAAGAACCTGCACGTTGTTGAAAACACCATAACAAGCGGTTAGGGTGCTCGGCTGCTGACACGAAAGTCGCGGGTTCGATCCCGGCCGCGGCGGTCGCATTTCGATGCAGGCGAAATGGTAGAGGCCCGTGTACTGTGCGATGTCAGTGCACGTTAAAGAACATCAGATGGTCGAAATTTCCGGAGCCCTCCACTACGGCGTCTCTCATAATCATATCGTGGTTTTGAGACGTTAAACCCCAGATATTATTATTATTATTATTTTCCACGACCAAAATATCTTTGGAGGAATCTATGGTGTTCTTCTTAATGGGCAGAAATGTGAATTATAAGGCCAGGATGCCAAGTTCCTCTCGGTGAGCTTCTACTTTCGCATTGCCTGTCTAGCTCGGGTACTGTTATGCCTTCAAAACAATGAGAGTTAATCTCTGGGTCATTTATGTTTACAGCGAACGCTGTTATGCGATAACAGCAGATTTTGGTGCCGTAGTTGTCCACCGCTGCGGGGCTCCGTAATCACAAAAGCGGGAAATAAGACAAAACAAAATGAAAAATATGCAGTATCGGATAGGATTTGAACCCGTGTCCTCTGTGTGGCACTCAATTATGCTACCACAAAGCCACGCCGGTGCTTCGTAAAAAGACCCTATGCAGGCGTCATGTCAGGCAAGTAATTGCGTAAACATATGTAATATAGCGTGGTAGAAGAGTAAAATAACAACCAGGTGTGCCACACTACGAATTAAGCAACGAGTGGGTCGTTCAATGCTTCCAACCCATTACAAAAAGCTCAGCCCTAATTCATCATCATCAGCCACAGCATCAATAAAGTGCACATAATGCCTTACCGATGTGTAGCGGGTACTTTGCTTCTCCGCAGAATGACGAATAATGGCGTAGTGGGTGCTTCCCAACTTCACAAATGTTATGATGATTTATTACGTAGTGGGTACCTTGCAAGTGCACTTGTATTAGTAGCCCCTAGAGAGTTTACAACGGGCTCTAGAAATGCCGCTCTTCCGGCTTTGTCCGCGACTGTGCGGCGTGTTCCGCACAGGCCTGGTAACTTTTTAACGTGCCGAAGGTTTAAAGTTTAAAGAAAGGGAGTACTAGAAGAAACCCTCCGAAAACGGGCCTAATTTTGTCATTTCCCCTAGTCCTTTTTTTCTTTGATGCTGCCCAGCTGGGTCTTAGCCACAGGAGCATTTGGGATCCGTATGCAATTTTCTATGGGAGACAAAAATAATTGAACGTTATGATTACCTTAAGTTCAGTTTATATTTAAGATCGTTTCCCTTCTTTGATTACAGTGGTTTACTATTTTGATATTGTGTATAATTTTCATTTGTTTGTACCAGTGACCTAATGTCAAAGCTTTTTTTATTTCTAAACCTATTTATTTCATTAAGCTGTTTACTTTCTAAAACGAGGTACCGTCCAATTCACGGCGGATTCCCCGGGGTGGGCTGCGCCAAGTAAGTAAGGAGCAATCAATAACCAGGAATATTACAGCATTTCCTTCAACAGCTTGCCCCTTGCCGATTTTTCCTTGATGATATGGGTACGTAACACTTTTGAGGGTCATGATCGTCAGAAGTGGCGTGCTAAGCTTGACGTCGGTGACGCAGTCCCCGCTCACACTATCGCTTCCGCTTCATTCATCGAGCACACAAAATGACCTTTGATCCTGGTAGTTTTATTCCAGAGGTGGCTGTCGCTCAGGCAAGAATTTGGGAACCACCCATTGCTCCGCTGAAATTATGGCTACACGTCTGCATCGTGATCAACCCATAAATCATAATCATCATCGTCGTATTTGCAGTCTCGCGGGCACGTGCCACTGACTCGAGGTGACAGCGCTAACAACAGCGCTGTTGCAAGAGATGCTCGCATTGCTGTTCTTCGTAATCGCTACCCTTACTGCGCCCTACGCTCGAAGCCTGTCCCTGGGTGCGGATCTCAGGTACGGTACAGAGCGTACAACCGTACGCGTGAGCAGCCGAAACTGCCGAATGTGTTTGCTGCGGAAAGCGTTGGCTGATATTTTTATTCTGTCGTTCAGTTCGGCTGGCACCCTAATACGGCTGTTTTTGGGTGTGATTTAGATCCTGACCGATTACTGCCACTAATTGTGAACATTAATTGCGCAGGTTTGAGGAGGACACGGAGGGACCGGCGTCCACATTCAGGGAAACCGTTTCAAGCGAGGACGAAGAATACGTTCCACCACCGGTTCGGCACCAGGCTCTCAATTGTAGGCAATCAATCAATTAATCAATCATACATCCAATCAGCCAATCAATCACTTTTAAGTTTTAATGGCGCATACAATGACAAGTTATTTTTATACAGGCAGGATCCCCGAACACTTTCAAAGGTTGTAACAGGGGTCCGTTTTTTAACATAAAAGGCTCGAACCAGACCACGATGGACAGAAATACAAGTGTCCTTTTTTTGTACGCCGTGCTGACTATCATGTAAGGTGTGATCATTTCTGTATATATATATATATTTTTTTCCTTATGCGCAGCTACCGTACCAAGTGGTCCCGGTTCGCTGTGCCGCCGGCAGTCCGATTGCGACGATTCACTAGTCTGTCTAGCGTCCAGCGCTTGCGGATGTCCGGACATCACACCTGTTCTGCTCTATGAAGAGGATAGCTTCACATGTGTCGCACGTACGTTGATCTTCGGTGTATCGCAGTTATGAGTCTCTTCACAAGAGGGTCTTCCAGAAATACTCAAGACAAAAATAATGACGGCAAATGAAAGCTTGTCGGCCGCGTTGCGGCCCGTAAGTATGTTTACGAGCTACCAATAGTCAATTAGTATATTTAACGCTGTTATGCTGTCGCTACAAAAACACGATTCTGTGGTTGAATGCATGCACGAATATTCATCCCATGTGATAATGGAATAAGGTTAAAGTGCGTTCGGTCTTTTTCCCTGGGTAGAGTATATTCTTGATGTTGTTGTTGTTGTTGTTGATGATGATGATGATGATGATGATGATGAGGACGAGGATGTTGTTGTTGTTGTTGTTGTTGTTGTTGTTGTTGTTGTTGTTGTTGTTGTTGTTGTTGTTGTTGTTGTTGTTGTTGTTGTTGTTGTTGTTGTTGTTGTTGTTGTTGTTGTTGTTGTTGTACTACCTGTGGTGTGTGCGGTTCCCGATGACGCAGCTCGACGCTTGAGTGAGTCCTGTCAGAGCGACGCTGAGTGCAGATACGGGGACGATCATGCACAATGCGTGGAATCGTCGTGCACCTGTCAGTCACTCTTTTACGACCCAGGAGACGGCTCGCGCTGCCTTCCCGGTAGGTCCCGTTCCCGTTGCCTTCCTGGTAATCGAGGAGTCATGACACGTACACAATACCGTTGGTGTTTATCGCCTCTGTGCGGTTTGGTACTCTGTAGCAATTATGATCACGTGGTGTTCTTTGGCGGGCTCCAACAAGGACGTTTTGTGCATTTCTCCTTTTACTGAAATGAGGCCGCCGTGGCCAGCAGTGAGTCCACGTCTTTGGGCAACGCAGTTCTACGAGTCCTAGCCTACACCTCAACATCTAGGCTACCAAGGCGGGTTGGCGATGCTGACGTAGCATTCTAATCAGTTCAAAAGTAACTTTGTATCATCCGCGTGCGCGTCGTCAGTGAAACATCGAACCTGCGGCACAGTTCTATTTTTCGAACACGAGTTATATTTAACGACGCCGTAAAACTACGCCGGATAAACAGGGTGAAAAAACTGACTACTAAATATTCTTTCAGGGCTGATGCGACAACTAGCTCTTTTTCTTTTACCGCTATCTTCTCTTATTATTAGTTCAACTTTGTTAAGACTTCATGGTTCATCTTTTACGGTTCATTCATACAACGGCTGCAGTGGTTGAGATTCATTCAAATATAATCTCGTGTTCATAAAACGTGCAAAAATCGAAGACAAAAAAAAATGAAGGAGCACATACGGCAGGTATGACGCTGGGATTGTCGTATGTATTAATTTGTGTTCGTCTTCTGCGCATTTTATGAGTACTGTCAAGATGAACGAAATCGATCAAATAAAGGTGTCGTTGCGTAATTCCTTCTCTTTTTTTTTTTGGCTCAATATAGAGAGGGCTCGTGTTTTGTCGTCGTAGTGACGCAACAAGGAAAAAAGAATAATAGCTATAATCGAAGGAAAATGACCAGTCTTCATCTAAAAGTTCCTAAACTGAAGAGTGTCACGGCCTACTTTTTGTTTCATACATCTTGAGATACTCCCATGTTCTATGTCTCGTGACATCACCTGTGTATTGACTGCCCGAAGTATCCATGTAGTGCGTACTGATATTAGGAAGGAAAATTAAGTTTATTGATGTTACGCGCTTACGATTGCAGCTTTTATGACATGGAAGCGGCCTTAAGACGACCTTATTGTCTTCTGTGCTGCTCATCGTGGCATTTATCGTCCTTGGAGTACTCGGCTATCAAAGGTGGGATATGTTCTTCGTGCGCTAGCTTAAGGAGACCTAGATAAAGCTACGGGGTATGTGGCATGTAGCAGGCATAATAATATTTTGCACTGTTCACCCCATGAGTGCTTCGGCAAGCCGCCTACATTAAAGTGTTTGGCAGTGTGCGAAAACTACAGAGTTGACCGTAAAAGCTTATATCTTGACGACATTTGTGGATTTCACTTATCGCTGTATTCATCAATACCTGCAATCTTGAATTATTAAAAAAAAATCCGGGATTGTGTGGGCCACAACAACGACATAATTATTAGGTACGCTAATGTGGGGGGCTCTGGATTAATTTTCACAACCTGAGGTTCCTTAACATGCGCCTAATTCTAATGGAAGAGTGCTTTTTGCATTTCGCGCCAATTAGAACGCGGCCGCCATGGCTGGGAACTAAACGCGCGGGCTCGTGCTTAGCAGCGAAACACATTAGTCGCTAAGCAACCATAGCGGGTAATCTGGAAGCTTGACACATGAACAAATTAACGTGAGAGGCAGCTCGCTACCAGGATGACAGTCATAGCACGAGACTGCGCTTCGTTTGGGTATAGATTGTCAACACTGATACTCGTCATCATTCGCGCACACCATGCAAGCCATGTGTACTTGAATGTGTGACAGAGCTGCTTCTTAGGTAGCGAAAATGTTGTCTAGCGATCAGTGGTGACCAGCAGTAGAACACTAGTAACCGGTTGTATTTAGTAATAACGCCTTATCGACTGTCCGTTTACCACGTTCCTTCAATAGTTGCAATAATTTCTCTCCCTCGTAGGCTGCACAAGCACCGGGACGATAAGTCACGACAAGCACGCGACGTATCGCACGCGATTGAGAGTAGCAGTCGCTCTGGTGGCGAGTGGTTTAGCGCCCGCCTCGAATGCACCACCGGCGAGAACGGAGACCGCGCTACCGGTGCAGTTTCGAGCTGGATGCACGCCGTCGCGACGAAATCTGCACTCTGCCAAGCAACGCTTGCAATGGCCGTGGCGTCGTCGGCGCGTTCCTTCATTCGCGGAGCACGGCAGTCAATTTACGACAGACCGTGCCTCATCCTCGAGCCACTCTTCCACACGGTCCAATACTCGGTTTCAGGCGAGCCGCATTCTCCTGCCTTCAACCGCCGCTCAAATCATGTCTGCCGACGGGCATCTTTCCTCAAGTGGGGCTAGGCAACGAACGACTGAGGATTCCTCGAAGGGGCGTTGCCCATTGTTCGAAGGAAACGATACCAGTAACGAAAAGGCCGGTCCCAGACCGTGGTAAGAGAACGTCGGCTCTTTCGACGAACGCGCTGATGCTGTCCCACCGAGCAGGCAGACGCCGCGACTCGAATTCGTCTTCGGGTACGTCGACATTCGGCACCTTCGATTCCGGAAGGCCGCAGAGCTTCAAAAGCAGCGGGATGTCCTGTGTTCGCTATAGAACAGTCGAAGGAGAAAGTGTCGGTGAGCTGAACGAGCGTCCGGTGTTCCAGGCTAGAGTACCAGAACCTGCCAACTTCACCGAAAGTGAGCTTCGAGCCGGGACTCCCAAGAAGTTCAAGTCCGAAAACATGGCAGCGCCGGAAGCCAAGAGATGGCGGCGAGCGCTTTCGGATTACCATGACCCTTTGACCGTCATCTCCAAAGGCAACACGGAACATCTTTCGTGTCGTTGTCCCTGCCATGGCTGTCCCAACGTGCAATTATGCGGCTCCTCTGTCAAGTCCTCGAGCACAGCGATTAGCTGGTGGGGCGCTGAGTCCTCCGCGAAGGCGCTCGCCAACGAACACAGCAAGCGTAGCAGCCCGGACTTTATGCTCACCCGCAGCCAGCTAGCTCGGCCGTGCGAGCACGCCCTGCCGATAGTCCCAGACCGCAGAGCGAGGACTTGCGAAACGTTCATGGTCCATAGTGTAGGACCACAGCCCAATGTGACAAGGCGGCGAATTATCTGTCCCGTTGCGCGCCGGACGCCTCGAACGCCTCTGATATTTAGTCGCTGTCCCGCCAGCGGTGACGAACCTGACCACCGGCGATCAGTAGGTGCAAGACGCAGGTTACCTAACAGAGGTGCACGTTCCGCCATTGCGGCTCCTTCGCCTCCACAGGTCTCGTCGTTTTTGACACGGTCATCTACGCCGAGAAGCGGTTACGGCA
Source organism: Rhipicephalus appendiculatus (assembly GCA_030522465.1). Classification (NCBI taxonomy): domain Eukaryota; kingdom Metazoa; phylum Arthropoda; class Arachnida; order Ixodida; family Ixodidae; genus Rhipicephalus; species Rhipicephalus appendiculatus. Next base: position 11,906,873 of record JALIZH010033007.1, on the reverse strand, counting down.
GTGCAGGCAGAAGCGGCGACTCACGTAGCCGGAGGTCTTCGGCTCGAGGGGAGTTCACCCACTGGTCGTGCGTATCCTCGTGCTCCCGTCGTCCGAAGGGTCGCCCAGGTGGCGCGTTTCAACCGTGGCGCGCAGACCTCAGACTCGGCGCTTGATGTCGCTGCCGTAGGTGCCGGAAGCAATCCCAGCGAAGGCTCGTACAGCTCATTCTCGTTCTCGCGCTCCGACTGCTCCAACCTTCCGCTGAGCGTGAGCACCCTACGCAGCGGCAGAACCGGCGTGTCGAGCGAGTCTGATGGATCGAGTGCGCGTAGTTAAGACTGTATCCTCACGGGCACGGCTTGTGTCGCATGGAGGAAGTATGGACTGCGTACATTCGACATGCATAGTTGCGCTGCGGGACGAAACGTTCGTTGCGCACGCAGCACGTACACAATAAATTTGATCAACGTACTTAAGGTTAACACTATACGTATATGCATTATTAAGAATGATCGCCGGCTTCGCTAATGGTATGACAGTACGAGTACGCGTACATATTGGCGCGTTCTGGTTATCTGAATGTTCCCGGAACCCTAGTTACGTTTCTTTAATAAAGGAAGTGCATTAAGCCATTTTTAAGCGCATTGCGCTCTGAGGAAAAAGTATGAGTGTTTACCCCGTAGTGGCGTCGTTTTTTTTTTTATCCACTTCAATTCATTTCTTTTTAATAACTACGAATAATGCCCATTATGATTTTATTGGCTTTATTAGACTTTGTCTAGCGAATAACCGGGCCCCTCAACTCATTCCTTTCGTTCGTTCATTATACGGGCATCGGCCACTGATGGTCGGTCTCCGAACACCACGCCATCCCACTCGTATACGACCGCAGTATCAGAGAAAGAAAGTGGGAGAGAACTTTATTTTTTTTTAAGTAAGCAAAGCCCAGTCCGGGTCCACTAAAACAAACAAGGCCTAGTCATCAGACAGGCCTAGAAGTTTCATATGTTTGAGTAGTGCCTTCGTGATGTCTGGGAAGGAGTCCACCAGCCATTCCTCCAGGGTCGCAAGCCTTATGTTGAATTCTAATGGCGGAGTTGGAGCAAGTTTTACAGCGAAAGCTGTTATGCGATCACAACAAGGGCCGATTTTGGCACCGTATAGTTGTCCGCCGCCGCCGGTATCCGTAACCACTATCTCGAGAAATAAGAATAAAAAAAACTAAAATAAAAAATACCAAGGATAAAATGGTATTCAAACCCGGACCCTCTGCGAGTATTCCACCACTGAACTACGCCGGTGCTTGAAACTAGGTTGCAAGCTGACCCTATGCAGGCTTCATGTCCGGCAAGGAGACGCGTGAACATGTGTAATAAAGCGTTTTAAAGCAGTAAAGTAACAACCAGGCGTAGCACCATGCTAATTGCGTAACGAGTGGGTCGCTGAATGCTCCAACCATTTACAGAAGCCTCAAACACAATTCTTCGTCGTCGTCAGCCACAGCATCAACAAAGTGCACATATGCCTTAAGTGTGTAGCGGGTACCACGCTTATCCGAAGAATGGCGAATAATGACATAGTGGACGCTTCCCTTACTACATAAAAATTATTTATGGTGTAGTGGGTACCATGCAAGTGTGCTTGTGGTAGTTGCCCCAAGAGTGTTTAAAAAAGGCTCTATAGAAACGCCTCTCTTTCAGCTTTCGCTGTGACTGTGCTGCGTCTTCCGCGCAGTCCTGGTGTCTTTTTTTCTGCTTGTTTTGGAGCACGGTGTTTAGGAGTAAGTTTATTCAAATGACAGAGCGAGGGCGGGAGTGAAGCGTTCCAATGGGAGAGTGGGAGTGTAGTCAGAGCGGGAGTCGTTTCGTGGCATGGTTCCGTGGAGCAGGAAAAGTTGCTCCGCCTAAATCGGTGTAGACCAGCATGCTGCGTGACGCACTCCCTTTAACAAGTCTTCCCGCCGCCGGCGGGGCCCATAGTCACGTAATTTGGAGGCATTGACGGACGGCATGGACAACTGCCCAAATCGCGCGGCATTGCTTCCGCTGCTTGATAGCAACAGCTCCTAGTCATAACGCTTCAGTTTCTGCGTGAGCGAATCATCGGATAGTGACAGCGGCGCTGGAAGTGCCGTGCATGAGCGGGAATAGTACAGAATTCGGCTGCGGAAGGAAATAACTACACGCGAGGTATTCTGGACAACTCGGCACCCGAAAGATAGAACTTCCGCTTCCGCCTTACTCCAGCGGCACGGGTTGTGTTCCAATCGCAAATTCGAAGGCATTGCTCTACTCTGCAGAGTCGAGTGCTCGCTCGAGGAGTCTGTCGGCGGTGTCTGTCGGCTAGCATGTGCTGGTGGCAGGCCCGTAGCCAGGAATTTTTTTCGGGGGGGGGGGGGGGGGGCACTTGTTGAAGACCTTGAAAAACACCTATTTTTATTATTTGCCCTTGGTAAAACACCCCCCCTCCATCTGATCTTGGGGAGGGGGGGGGGGGGGGCTAGCCTCTTTTCCCTGGCTACGGGCCTGGCTAGAGGCAACTGCCTATATGACTGCCCGGTCACCCGGACGATCCCACACCATGTGGACGTTATCCAGGAAAGTACCGCAGGCCACGCAGGTGGGAGACCTGTCCCTGCTTTGTATGGTAGCGCTAAATATGGGGAGTCGGTTAAAGAGCGAGTTTGGGTGCACCTCACCAGAGCTGTCTCGCATCTTGTCATGGGGTGAGGTGGATTGGGTTAAACCTTGTGGTTTTTAGACATCTCGTCTCTAAGAACATTGACTTTTCGTTTAATGCACGGTCCGTCTAACATATATTGGAACTAAAAGCGTATCATTTGCCGTTAAGAGCGGGAACGTCATTTCTTACAGGTAGTGGCAACATTGAGTAGCCGCTAGTGCAAAGGTACCAGAGCAACCGCATTTCTGCATTCGACAGTCAGGAATGCGCTTACGTTGTGATCCTTCAGAACACACACTTCCTTTAAATGTGAGACGAAGGAACAGTTCTTGTAAGAGCTGAGAAATAAAAATGAGCAATCAGAAAATCGTTTAATATCGTTTATAAAGCGGTTCTCTTAATCCAAGATACATGCGCAAATATATGGGGTACGTAGTCGTTCATGCTTTCCATGGACCTACGTCGGCAAGTACAGGAGTATATAGGTCTGCTGACAAATCCTCCTACAATCAGAAACATGAAAAATCACGAGCATGTAGAAGTCGCATGCTAAAACTAACCCTTTTGGAGCTCTGTAGCAATCGTGAGACTGAAAAGTTTCATCAGCAGGCACATGCACTATTCTATCAGCTTCAAACTGTGGGCTTCAGTGAATGACAAAATATGCCCGAGTTTCAAGTGGAACCTCGTTAATGTCACTTCGTCACCAGGCGCTTATCAACAAAAACATATATTAATGTCAAAACTAAAACGTTAAGCCAGAACTCTTAAGCCAGTACGCTATACTCAGGAGCAAAACGACGTCCAAATATCGTCCATCCTATCAGCTCAAGTCTATAGAGCTCGAAATTGGGTTCTCTTGATTTCGCATCACGATCAAGCTAATGTTTACGCCTGCGGTGTTTCTTTCTCTTCTGTCCGGTGCTGACGTCAGTGGTATGCGTTTCCTTGGTTTCATGGAAGAGAGCAGAAGCTTCCGAATACGGACTGGAGGTCATAGTTTGATCGTGCCTGCGAGTGGTGTCGGTCTTGGTCACCTCCGGAGGTGTCGATGCGAGCGGACTAGCTACGCTCGCGTCAGCGCGAGTTGCGGGTGACCCGGCGCCATTCGGCGCTGCGCTGTCTCGCTTATTCGACGCCTCGTGACTGCCAGGCGATCTACTGAGCGGCGGCACCCACGTTTTCCCGCTATCTTTGTTGTCAGCTGAAGACGGTGTATTCCTTGTCCCTGGTTCGGCAAGCGTCGTCATTGGGTCAGACGCAGAAGCCGACTCGGCCTGACTAGCGGAGATCCTGGGCGAGTAAGGTGCGACCTCGGGGCCGTTTAGCGACCTAAAGGGACTCGAAAAGAGGCCAGGTGTACTGTATCCCCCCGGAACTACTGCTTCCGAGTTCGTGCCAGAATCGCTCTGCCGCCTTTTTCTCCGAATCTTTGTCGATATCGCCGAGTGCCGGTGGTGCGCCGTTCACGAGGCAAGGGGAGTTGTCCGACGGCTCACTAAACGCCGGCGCTTGCGTCGTTGCGGCTGGCGCGGGCTCCGTTGTCGCATGACCTACACCTGCCGAAGGTATAGAGGACCCTTCCCGAAGGCCTCCAGATGCCTCAACTTCTCTGTGCATGACAGCTCTGCTGCTGCCGGCTGATCGTGCGCGGGAATGGCGGCGTGCTCAACCGGCTCTGAAAGTATGGATTAGGCTTGGTTGATTTCAGCTCCTCGAGCTAAGTTTCGTTTTTACTACTCGAATGTTTTGTGTCGATCGCTATCTATCTATCTATCTATCTATCTATCTATCTATCTATCTATCTATCTATCTATCTATCTATCTATCTATCTATCTATCTATCTATCTATCTATCTAATTTCTTTTTTTTTTAACTGAAGAGGTGTGGTGCCTTTCGTTACTTATCGAACATCATTCGTGCTGTTCAATACGACCTTTACAACGTGTTTAATATACTAAATATCTTTATCTATCTATCTATCTATCTATCTATCTATCTATCTATCTATCTATCTATCTATCTATCTATCTATCTATCTATCTATCTATCTATCTATATAGTTTGTTTTAAAACTGAAGAGGCGTTGTGCTACTTCACCTAAAGAGAGCCCTAAAGAGAACCACTCGGGGGATTATATCGTTATTGTCTTATTTAACAGTTGATTGCGTAGTGCACAAATTACAAATTCGCTTCGTCAAAAGTCTGCGAGAACCTAGAGCGACGTACTCCAGATTACATTCCCTCGTTTTCGTGATGTCAGGAGCTTCTGTGTTTTTCTTAAAGACGGTTAATCTTACCGTACAGACCTTTGTGTCGCTGCAGCTTTATAGGGTAAACATGAGTGATCCTGGCAAATTGTACCATGTTATCAGCGTTCGACAAAATATAATATTCGAGCTGAGTATACGGGAACTTCTATTTTGTAATAGGTCTAGCGTTTATATTAACAGAGAACACTTGAAGCGGTCATGCACCACCCCTGGGCCTTGGTTAAAAAAAAAAACTGATCCGGCGGAAAGCACACACTACTGTGAACAGCTCAGTTAAATCTTGCAGTCGTGCGCGGCAAGGAGCGTTTAGAAGCATTGCGCGAAGTAGCCGTATTCACAGGCGCCCACTTTTCATACAGAAGGCCAGCGCTCAATCTCTTCTGAGCGGCCGGCGCCTGGTGTTGGTAGTGACAAAACAGCATGCTATTCGCTAATAGTCGACATAAATCTAGAGCGGTGTTTGGATCATATGCGCTTATTGCCACGGAATGCCGCCACGTTCTAGCGCTGCGCTCCATAGTCTGCTAAGATTACACAATAGTCGCACCAGCGCTCACAGGAATCACAACGGGAAAGTGCGATCGCGTTTCATGACGCGCGCACAAGGTCACGACGCGCTCTTACCTTACTTCTTTCCCCCGTGCCATCCCTCCCTGCTTAGTTTCCAGCACGCTCGTGGGGACGAGAGTAGAGTGAAAGCTCTTAGAGTGCGACAAGTTCTGTAACGCCGTTGATTATGCGGCAATCAGTTCTTGCGTCAATAGATAATGTGAGGCAATAAACTCCGATACTGATATTATTCGATGATTACTTGGAAACATGGTTCAGGAAAATCCTTCGGGCATCGACAGGGCTCTGGCCGACATGGCTCTCTTACCGATGTGAAGCACAGGTGCACAATGGTTTCTTGGGTAGAACTTGTACCGGTTTTTATTACGTTGTGAATATGTACAGTTGCGATAATTTAGGACGATAAGCAAACATACGGCTTGGCCGTGGACTAGTATCCTAAATTCGTAAACAGGGGGTTGTCTGCTGGAGCCGACGTTTCGACAAGCTGTTTTGTAATGCGTGTTGCTGGGCGTGTCGGTCGTACATCATTAATCATCGCGAAAAACAGAGACATTTGCGTCAGTGATACTTCCATAAGATTGTATGATAATAAAAGGCAGGTTTCTCGCATGCGCGTGGATGAATTTGCGGTTTGTGTAGTATAAATACGCGTTTTCTTCTCAACAAAATCCAGTCGCGAGTCAGCGCCCGTCCTCGTTCACTTCTTGTCCAGTGTTTCCTTTGCGCAGCACCTTGTTTAATGAAAAAGCGGACTTGTCGCCTTCAAGGCTGCAACTGATGCAACTGCGACTGAAGAACAAGTCCGCTTGTCGAAATCGGCTCCAGCACACTCCCCCCTGTTTACGAATTTTTTCATCGCAAGCTTCCATCTTCCCCTTCCTGCATTTTTCTAGTATCCTAAAGTACCTCAATGCGCTAGCACTTATCCGAGAAGTATACTGTACAAAAATGGCAGCTGGGATGGGTTAAGCGAACCTGACGGGTGGTCCAGCGACTTCGCGTCCTCTCGCGCCGTGCCCAGTCTGCTGCGCTTGAAGAGCAATGACGGAGGCGTCGTCACGGCGACGCTGCCGGCCCCGAGAACCTAGTGCCGACGCCGAGCGTGTTCATTCCCTCGACCACGGATACCAAGCGAGACATCGATGTCATCTGTCCGCCACTATCGGACATCGGGTAGGCATTGGGGTCTCTGCGGGCGGGACGCCTACTGCCGGAACACAACATTGGGCTGAAGCTGTTGGGAAGGAGGGTCGTGAAAAGAGAACAGAATAGAAAAGGTACCGTGAGAGTTGCGGCTGCGCTTGCAACTATTAAATGGGCTTTGCAAAAGTTCTTCAGCATGGTTAGAAAATGCTGCCGATTGGTAGTCGAGGCTCCTGAGAACACGCGAGCCAAACATTATAGCTTAGCACGCGACTTGGAACTTACAATTAGCTTTTCAAAGACCGCTAAGTGTCGCTCGCTCTTCTCTCGACAAAGGTGCCGTAAACCCAAATTACCGCGCCATAAACACAAATTGTACGGCCATTGGCTGATTTGAGCATCGTGAGCTGCATAGTTATCGCGGCCGCCGTAGGATGCCGCCACGTGCCCGCTCGCGATCACACTAAAATTAACACGCGCGGTCGAAGAAAAAAGAAAGTGTTCAAGGTCGTGATGCGCGCTGACGGACACCTCCCCCCCCCCCCCCCCCACCTCCATGCGTAGCTTTCAGCACGCTCGCCGGTATACGAAGGCAAAGAGAAAGCGCTTCAAGCGTGCGACAAATCCAAAACTTTTGCGGCAGTCGGTTCATGAGGCAATACTCATTAAATGTAGTCATTCGATGGTTACTTGGAACAGTTCTGCAAAGCCCCCTTAGGTGCAAAAAAAAAAAAAGAAATGACAGGCCTGCGCGGAACACGCAGCAGAGTCAAGCGAAAGCTGGAGGAAAGGCATTTCAAGAGCCTCTTGTAAACTTTCTTGAGGCGACTAGGCCAAGTACAGTTACAAGGTTCCCACTACGCCGTAAATCATCATAGCTTTGCTAAGTATAGGGAAATACAGACTATGCAATTATTCATCATGCCTCGGAGCTGCGAGGAACCCGCTATGCATCTGTAAGACATTATGTGCACTTTGTTGGTGATGTGGCTGATGACGTTGAAGAATCATGGTTCTGCCCTTTGTAATGTGTGGGTAGGTTTAAACCACCCACTCGTTACGCAGTTGGCATTTTGTGACGGCTGGTGTTATTGGACACTTCTACCACGCTACACTACATCTGTTGACGCGATTCCGTGTCCGACATGACGCCTCTATAGGTTGTATTTGCGAAGAAGTTTAGCACCGGCATGGTTCTCTGGTAGAGCGCTCGATTGTCACTCAGGGGGCCTGGATTCATCATGTGACGTGACGTCACATGAGGGCATCTCATGATATCGAAGCTTGGTCAAACTTGGGCCGATCACGGAGGCTGTGCGAAACCAGGTGAGCTGCTTCCGATCATAGGCGTGCGCAGGGTTCCCCTTCAGGGTGGGGGGGGGGGGGGGGGAGGGGGGGAGGTAGGGAGTCTACATGGCCGGCCGTTGACCGGTCATGTAGGCTCCCTACCTTGTAGGTTCATGCCACGCGAGATTGGAAGGGGCGCTCGGCGAGAGGGCAAACCTGGCTTTGGGAGAGGATACCAACGGAGGGCTAGCGATGGAAAGAGCGAAAGGAGCGATCACCGCGTTTCGATGATCAAACGCGTATAACTCCGCTATTACGGCACCGTTTCGAAAAAGTTCTCACGGCTCCGTGTTCGTTGTACACTCGTGCACAACTTCCCCACCACAACTGAATTTCGATCTCTGGGTGGTTTAGGGGCCCTTTAAGAAAGAAAAAGACGCTATTTCTGTCTTCCACGGTGGATCAGTGACTTGCGACTCTCGGCTGCTGACCCGAAGGTCGCGGGTTCGATCCCGGCGGTTACATTTCGGGAGGCGAAGTGGTAGAGGCCCGTGTGCTGTGCTATGTCAGTGCACGTTAAAGAACGCCAGATGGGTCGAAATTTCCGGAGCCCTCCACTACGCCGTCCCTCATAATCATGTCGTGCTTTTAGGACGTAAAGCCCCAGATAGTATTATTATTAAGACCCTATTTCTGTAGCCCTAGTTAGGAGCACGTATCAGAGTGATACGTAATACAATTTGCGGGCACCCCTCGCCTCCTCGCCACTACCGATGCGCCTTCAACATGTGTCGCTACACTCGGAGTCAGCACTTCACTCCAATCGCACTGTGCCATCGTCTCGTGGCGTGAAGACCGCGCTAGCGCTGTTGTCAGCAGTTGCCCTTCGGACTCGCTGGGGGGACAGACACGTGCCGTTCGCTCGGAGGAAGAAGAGCGGGAATTCAAGGAGCTCCAACGCGTGCAGAAGTGCAAATGGGCACGAAAGCGACGCGCAGCTGCAGCCTTCCGTCTCCACAGTGGAGATGGAATATTTAGTTTACTTTCAAAGTGAAGACATCTTATAAGTAGTCAGGCTGACATTATTCGATTTACCTTTCAGCGTGAAGACGTTTTATTAGTAGTTAAGGCTCTTGTCTGGTACATTAGCGAATACTGTTCGCGAAGAAGTGAACAACCTATCTGCACACCATGCGGAACTCGTCGAGAGCAACCATAAGAAGCACTTGAATGTAATCCAGTTATCTCTTCAGACATTCAACTTTAATTCCTACGAGTACACAAAACGCCTCTTAAGCAGTCGCAACAATGACCAAGTTGGCTTTGCGGATTTAAACTTTATTACCGCAGTAGCGTGCTCGAGCCCTGCCGCACGCTGTTGAAGCCGTTTTCATACAGAACGTGCGGAGAAACATTGGGCTACGACGTACTTGAACAAAGGCGCCAGTTGAGGTTAGCGTAAGTGAATTACCGGAGGGCCCTGTACGTGCTAATCAGGTGCGCACCTTTCCGCACTCAGCCACCCCAGAGTTTTAAATTACTGTCGTATGCGTGTTTGTCCCGGCCTTCCCTGCATGCGTTGTTTAGTCTGCGGTGGTGTTCGATGCGGCGACAAACTTTCCAGGGCTGCTTAATTCGCACAGTTAATTTGCGCTTTAACGTAGACGTTGGAATCGGCATGTTCTTTCGTAAACTTCAGTTCATATGAAACACTCATGCCTGCCTACGATATATATATATATATATATATATATATATATATATATATATATATATATATATATATATATATATATATATATATATATATATATATATATATATATATATATATATATATATATATATATATATATATATTCGTCGAGCACAGCGGGTTCCGAGCCAACGCCAACACCGAGCCAACGGCCAACTCCGAGCCGACGCCGACGCCGGAATTTCTGCAAAACGAGCTCTTTAACGCTATCACGGTAAAACTTGCTTTTTTCCATTTCAGATGCTCTGATGAATATATCGTTGCTACATGTTTAGCTACACAACAATTACACGCGTTAAAAGAATACAAAAGTTGAAGTATTTAAATTTACCATATTTCACTTTACAACCACTAAGCCCTGGTGTCCTATACATAGGACATAGCACCATTTTTCTTATATGCTGACGGTGTGCCCATATTACATTATTTTTGTGCTCTAGAGGTGGTAGTCAAGCCAAATCAATAGAAAAAGATTGTCTACCGTTAAAAAAAAATTCTGGGCTGAAAGGGTTAACGCATGCGATATTACGTGGCAGAAGCGCAGAATCGGACCTTCAACTAGCCTTTGGGTACAGTTCCGACAAGTGTTTGTTATCTGTATATATAATATGAAATTCAAAAAAATCGCGCCATATCCACGGTTCATGAGTGGGCGAAGCTCGATCGTTGGTCTGGAATGTGTGGTCTGGAACGCGCTTATACTTCACGGTCATCAGCGTGATAACGTGTACCCACTACACGTTATCACGTGTAGTGGGTACATTCCACTATACTGCGTCATCGTCATCTTTATCACGTGTAGTGGGTACATTCCACTATACTAGGAACGCGCTTATACTTCATCTTTATCACATGTAGTGGGTACATTCCACTATACTGCGTCATCGTCATCTTTATCACGTGTAATGGGTACATTCCACTACACGTGGCTACCTACCTACCTACCTACCTACTACTATTACTACTACTACAGAGGAGGGACAGACCCACACACCCCAAGGAGCTTCGCCCCTAAAAAAATCTTTGTTTTGAACCACGCCAGACGTCAAAACATGTGAGTTACGCAACGAGTGAGTGTTTTAAAGGCCCGTCCATTACAAAGCGCTCAGACATACTTAGTCATCATCAACAGCAAAACCATCAACAAAGTGAGCAGCTGCGCAAGTTCGCGTGTTGCTTTACGGACGCGTAGTGAGCCGTTCGTTGATTCGCAAAAGGTAGAATTATGGCGTAGTGGGCACTGCGCAACTGTACTTGCAGCCGGTATTCTAGGATAGTTCGAAACGGCTAATGTTACGCGCACAGTCGTTCGTTTCCTTACGGCACGGCTGGGGCATGCACCAAGAATCGATGTCAGGCTTACAGCGGAGAAGGCGATGAGCACGGGGCCCGATTACGGTATCGCGTTCTGCTCTTGAAGGCGAAACTCAAGCGCCCCCTAATGTTTTTTCTATTTATTTAAGAGGGAGCGCAGCCGAAACAGACTTAACGCAGGCAGTAAGTAAGTACATCGAATTACCTGCACTAGCAAGTCACAAACACCAATACCACAAACTCACACCAACAAACGTGTTCGTCGCAATAACATCTTCATTTATTTCTTCGTTATATTAGTAAAAACGGCCATTATATTGCCCAATCGGCCATCTACAAAAGATCAGCGGCTGTGAATCTTGCACGAGGTCGAAGGGTAGGTCAACTTGACCACGCACAAGACGAAGATCCACTTCACAGCCACCGATCGCACTTTATCAGGCGGAGACAAAGCTCCCCTGACCCAGCCGGACGCCCTCGGTTTTCTGCAGCTCAGCCATCGGTCCGCAGTCCGAGGTCGCTTTCCTTCGGCAGACCGGCGCTGACTGACACCTGTAAGAGTGGGCGAATAGTAAAGTTGAGATTCGATAACTATAATTCTTGGCGTCTTACGTCCTGCAACCATGATGCGATTTTGAGAGACGCTGTAGCGAAGCGCTCTAAGAAGTTTCGACTACCCTGGGTTCTTTAATGCGCAGTTAAATCTAACTGCACGGGACATCCAGCATTTCGCTTCCTTCGAAATGCGGCCGCCACGGCCGGGATTCGATCCCGCGACTTTCGGGTCAGAATTCCAGCGCCATAACCACTAGACCACCGCGGCGAGTAAATTTGTAGGTCGAAGTGAATTCGAAGCGAATAGTGATTTTCTCGAATAATTTCGAAACGAATAGCTCGAATAGTATGCATCGCATAGTAAAAAAATGAGCATTTTTCTCATGGCCCAACTACCTTGCAGAGAATTGGAACCAGGCGTGTGCGAATGTCACTTTTTTGGTTGGAAGTGAAGTCGAGGCAACCTTGGATAGTAGCAAGAGTAAGGTGCAAGTTGTTGGTGGTAAAATACGTTACAGTTTAAGACTTACTATACTTAACGCATCTAAGCCCGTATAATGAGACTTTAAACTTTATAAAACCATCAAGGTAAAGGCAATATATTTAGAGTCGTCAACATTTAAGGTGAACACCTAATTTGTATTCTAGACCTCGTAGAAGCCGCTACCCACCACGGTGGTCTAGTGGCTGTGGTGCTCGACTGCTGACCCGAAGGTTGCGGGATCGAATTCCGGCCGCGGTGGCCGCATTTTCGGTGGAGGCGGAAATGCTAGATGTCCATGTACTTAGGTTTAGGTGCACGTTAAAGAACCACAAGTGAACGAAATTTCCGGAGCCCTCGCAATACGACGTCCCCTATAATCACATGTTGGTTTTGGGACGTAAACCCCTAACAATTATAGCTCACAGAAGCTAATATTTAACACATAATCCGCAAAATTGTTACGGTGCTTATAGACACCACGGTTGAGCGTAATATAATGGCCATCTTTGGGAAGTGGAATAAACGTCCTAGTTTTAGCGACTTCAATATTAATGAAGTATTCAGCTTAGGTGTGGTCGACGCTGACTTGTGGCTTCGCGGCAGTGCGGACTTCCCTTGGATAAGTGGTTTTACGGCATGGCAGTGGCGCACAGCAGTGAAACATTCTTTACAGGGGGGTGACATAGGGTTAAATACACGTCTGTTTCTTTCATTTCAAACACTTCGAAATTTCGAATAATCTAAATTCGTCTCGAAGCAAACTCGAATAGTGTAACATTCGTTCCAATATTCGAAGCGCTCGAATATTCGCCCAGGCCTAAACCAACGCCACACAACCTAGACAAGACTCACCGGCGTCGTAGACCCAACAACGCCGACGTCGATCACAGCTCCGCGCCACGGTGGGGTAGCGACGGCCACCTGCTGGCGACGACCCTTCGAATGCGGCTGAGAAGCGCTCGAACCACAGGGGCCAAATTCCGAAATGGGCCCACGTTGTGGTTCGCGCGGATGGCAGGCGTGTTCGTCGCGTTCTCCTTGACGGCTCCGGTCGCAGTGACGTCGTACGTGCTGCGAGAAGCCCGAGCCCGATGCGGGAGAGGTAGAGCGCGGCGATGGCCACGCGCCCGAGATCGGCGACATCGGGACCGGTACGAACTTCGCCTCCGAGATAGACGGGGTTCGCAGCGCGGCCACGAACAGTTGGGACGACAGTGAGGGTTCCCTGCGGAGCTGGGACTCCGCTTCCGCCGCCAGTGGAGAGCCCATGCACGCACGTACGACCGAGTCGCGGCCTCGCACGAAAGAAGTGACGAACGACGAAGGCAAAAGCACGTCGCGAGGACAGCGTGTGGCGCGTGGACGAAGAAACACGAGCGCCTCCACTTCGGTTTCGTCTACTTCTTATTGTTCTTAGTCTGTGACAATGGCTCATAGCCGATACAGGCAATGACAATATGACTACTCTATTTTAGTTTCCCAGCACTGAATGGATTGTGGATACTCACAAGCATAGGCGTGCGCAGGGTTCCCGTTCAGGGGGGGAACGAAGGTTCGTCGCAGCGCCCCCCTTCCCTATTAGGTCAATGTACAGGGCAGATTTCGCGCCCCCCCTCCTCTTAGGTGACTAGGCGGGCGGAGGCGCTCCCCCAGTCAATGTATGGGGTAGATCTAGCGCTTCCCCCCCCCCTGGGTGACTGGGGGGGGGGGGGGGGGGTGTGGCCCCCCTTGTGCGTACGCCTATGATCACAAGCCCCAACATAGAACAGCGTTCTATTTATTAAACTTTTCGTTTGACATAACGGTATTCCCTTGCTAGCAAGGCCAAGGCCAGTGCCGTTTCAGCGCGCAGACACAAGCAAAAAATTAAGGCAGCATCGCACTAGTGGGGCCAAGCTTGAACGAAATGCGGAGCTGGGTGGCCCATAGAGTTTTCTATAAATACACTCGAGGGAACTTTGGTGCTAGTGTCTATGGGAGCTGCAACGCACGGCGCTTCAGCCAGTATGAGAATGATGTGTAGTACACAGATTTGTCTAAGCTTCGTTCTTTGGCCTCCGTTTGGCTCCGTGGGGCCTGAATCCGCTTTGCCGCAGTACGAAGTTCAGCAAAGGTTTAGCAGTTACGCTTCACCACTTTGACCTTATTAGACTCACCGATTCAAATCGGGTCACGTAGTTCACAACGGTCCGTTCTTTTATTCGAGACAAAACCAAAACACAGAAATAAACAAAGCCAAAAGTGCGTTCGAAGCCGGAAGCACGAAGACTAGGCAAATTTGTGTACTACCTATCATTTCCATGGTGGCTGAACGTAGAGCTGTGCACGGGCCGCATTTCCGAGCCCGAGCCCGCCCCGGGCCCGCCGACTGCATTCAAGGCCCGCCCGACCCCGACGCTATAGGGCTGCGAGCCCGCGCGGCTCGGCCCGACGTACGATAACAAAAGTCCGGGGCCGGCCCGGTGCGTCCCGCCATTATGTAGGTTTGCTACGGAGACAAGGTATGGCTTTCCGATAATGTGACATTTTATTCAACATATGAAAGTGAAACATAAGCAAGCGACATGTTACAGCCAATATATACACAGATTACAAGATATGTCAAAATAGCACGCTGTCCAATGATTCGGGCATCAGTGAAGTGCGTATTCCTGCATCGCATCTTCCACCGCACTGAAGTTCCGTTCGCTGCTCGCATTGGTAGCCGGCATTGCCAATATCTCTTTCTCAGGCATAACGGGCTTCGGATATTAACGCAATAGCGTTAAAGAGCTCGTTTCGCAGATATTCCGGCGTCGGCGTCGGCGTCGGCGTCGGCGCCATTGGTTGTGAGCAAAAGATCCTCATCTTGTCCGTGACCGAAAAATCGAGAAAGATGCAAATAAAATAAATAATGAAAATTTCCGGGTTCAAGTGAGGATCGAACCCAAGCCGTCTGCGTGGCAAGCAGGTGTTCTACCACACAGCCACGCTTCTTTTTTTATTTTTTTTTTTGCTTTATTGCCTGTTCCCAGACATTATGTACACCAACAATGACATAGAGGTAATAACAACAAACAGTGTCAGTTCTACTGACAAGACACCAATTCTAAAATTCCTTGAGCGCTGTCAAGGGATTTCACCCTCGACAACCACTCGGGTACAGACTCCTGCACTTTCTGAAGTTCAACAAACTTCGATATGCACTCTCGGAAGTACATTCCTGCGGGTCTTGCATCTGGATCGCAGTGAAACCCTGCCATACGGGCCCGCCATAAACAGTGGAGGCCTGTTTCCATTACTAAGTCAGACGGCAAACCATCCTCATTATCTATTGATAGAAATCTGATACCATATGGATCCAACGGGAATTCCTTCTTGATTGTTCTCTGCAGCACATCCCAAAAATACGCTCCCTCCCAGCAATGTAAAAAAACGTGGTCAATAGTTTCTGGCTTATTACAAATGAGACAGTCTGACCCCCAAGGTAAAAAGAAACCCCGCTCTTCTAGAAATACCTTGACATGCAGTCTACCTGCGTGAAGCCTAAAAAAGGAGGACTTTGTGGTGGGAGCCACTCGCATTATTTTAACCCGTTTTAGCACTTCCTGCCCTTGGCCTCCACTTTGGAATTACGTTGACAAAGACTTCCTCTGCTTGGAAATGCAGGGAAAATAACTTTCATGATTTACAAACACGCGCGTCCTGTATACAGGCGTCACAATACAACATGTAATATCGCAGTAATATTGCGTGGCACAAGCGTACAGGAGCGTAGCCAGAAATTTTTGTCGGGGTGGGGTTCAGCCATACTTTATATGTTCGTGCGTGCGTTTGTATGTGTGCGTGTATATATATGCAAGCAAAACTGAAAAATTTCGGGGGGGAGTTTAAACCCCCCCCCCCCCCCTTGGCTACGCCACTGCAAGCGTACATTGCCATCGGGCATAGAACATGTGACTATCATAACGACTTTGTAGTTCAAAGCCGGACACCCATTACAAAAAGCACACACGTTACTGCGCGTATTCCCTTAAGACCACGTACTGGGTGCATAGCAAGTTCAAAAACATTTCCCGCGCATAATTGCTCGTGGTATAAAGCATGCTACCCATTACATAGTATGCACTAGAGAGAGAGAAATAGATGAAAAGAGAAAAAGCAGGGAGGTTAACCTGGTACAGTAACCGGTTTGCTACCCTGCACAGGGGTGGGGAAATAGGGGTTGTAAAGAGGACAGAGAGATAGATAAAATAAAAACGGAAAAAAACTCTCACACACACACACATGGACGCACATGCACGACGTTCAAATCAAAGTCGTTCAGAAAGGCCACTTGAACGCAGGAAGCGCAGTAGCGCTTTCACAGCCTTCTTCTGAGACGTTACGTCCGGTCGATGGCACAGGATTCGCTTTTCTGAAAGAGTTTGGTCGTCCAGTTTATCAAGTGCGTTGCGAAGCGACTGTCTCTGTAAACAGTACTGAGGGCACTCACACAGAACGTGGTGAATAGTTTCATCACCGCCGCAGTGGTCACATGCTGCGGTGTCGGCCATCCCTATACGGAACGCGTACGCGTGCGTAAATGCGACACCCAACCATAATCTACCTAAAAGGGTAGCGTCAAGTCAGCGCAGTCCTGGAGGAATTCGGAGGCTGAGTGTTGAATCCAGGGAATATAGCCGTGCGTGCTTGGAGTGCGGCTCGTTCCACTGTGACGTGGTGCATTGGCGCGCAAGCACGCGGAGCTTCCATGCAGCGTCACTCCTAGAGAGCGGTATTGATATTTGTTTGTTTTCTCTATGGGCTGAACGGGCAGCTCGATCGGCCTGTTCATTGCCGATAATCCCACAGTGACTTGGGAGCCACTGAAACGATATTTCATGTCCTTTCTCAAGCAACTGGTATTTGAAATTGCAGAAGAGGCACACCGCTTACTTGAGTATGCACTAAGTGATTGAAGTACGCACTAGGGACAGGATATCGCTATCGCGTTCAACTCTTAAAGGCGAAGCTTAAGGATCCCCCACTTTTTTAGACTGCTTGTTCTTCCAGAAGTTTAGTACGTCAGATTCAGCACAGGTGGATGATGGACAAAAAAATCACAAAGCTCATCTGTGTTCATCGCTACGTGCAGGAAAAATACTCCGACACAGCATCTATATTTTGGGCTTCATACGGGCTTTGCACCTGGCCCGGCCGGCCTAGGTGGCCCGAACTAGGTGGCCCGAGCCCGACCCGGGCCCGAGATGAGAATACATCAGCCTACCCGAGCCCGGCCCGCCAGCCGGGCCGGGCTCGGACAGTATCGGTCAGCTCGAGAAACTTTAGCTCTACCTTGAAACCACGCAATAAGACTCTATCAACGCACGCTCCCGCCTAATAGACAAAAGAACGAGCCTGCTTTTTTTTTCTTATTTTTTATTCTATTTTAACATCTTTTATCCTTTCCCCTCCTCTCTCTCTCTCCCTACTTTCAGTCCCCCCATCCCCTTCCCCACGCAGAGTAGCAAGTCAGCGATTTGCATATGCCGGCTAAATTCTCTGCTTTTCAATAAAGAGTTCTCTCTCTCTCGGGCTACCCGGAGCCCGTGCACACCTCTAGCTTAAAGATCGCGGCGCCAGAGTCCCCTCTAGTTAATTTTAGGTAACTCTATAGTGTGGCCTACCTTTTATAGCAGAGTTCTTACGGTCGAGGTTCGCCGTGTGTCGTAGATAGAAAATTATCATCGTCATGAACCGGCATGCGCTCATTCACCGCCCAAGCATTCCGTACAAATGGTTAACAAGAGAAGCTGTGATATTACGCATGCGATATTACGTGGCAGAAGCGCAGAATCGGACCTACAACTAGCCTTTGGCTACAGGTTCGACAAGTGTTTGTTATCTCTATATATAATATGCAAAAAAATCTTTTTTTGTTTTGAACCACGCCAGACGTCAAAACATGTGAATTGCGCAACGAGTGGGTGTTTTAAAGGCCCACCCATTATAAAGCGCTCAGACATATTTAGCCATCACGAGCTGCAAAACCATCAACAAAGTGAGCAGCTGCGCAAGTTCGCGTGTTGCTTTACGGACGCGTAGTGAGCCGTTCGTTGATTCGCAAAAGGTAGAATTATGGCGTAGTGGGCACTGCGCAACTGTACTTGCAGTAGGTATTCCAGGATACCTTGAAACGGCCAATGTTACGCGCAAAGTCGTTCGTTTCCTTACGGCACGGCTGGGGCATGCACCGCGAATCGAAGCCAGGCTTACAGCTGAGGCGGCGATGCGCACGGGGCCCGATTACGGTATCGCGTTCTGCTCTTTAAGGTGAAGATCAAGCGCCCTCTAATTTTTTTCTATTTATTTAAGAAGGAGCGCAGCCGGAACAGACTTAATGCAGGCAGTAAGTACGTGCATTGAATTACCTTGCACTAGCAAGCCACAAACACCCATACCACAAACGCACACCAACAAACGTGTTCGTCGCAATAACGTCTTCATTTATTTGTTCGTTATATTGATAAAAACGGCCATTATATTGGCCAATCTACCATATACAAAAGATCGGCGGCTGTGAATCTTGCACGAGGTCGATGGGGAAGCCAACGTGACCACGCACAAGACGAAGATCCACTTCACAGCCACCGATCGCACTTCATCAGGCGGAGACAAAGCTCCCCTGACCCAGCCGGACGCCCTCGGTTTTCCCCAGGTCAGCCATCGGTCCGCAGTCCGAGGTCGCTTTCCTTCGGCAGACCGGCGCTGAGCGGCACCTGTAAGAGTGGGCGAATAGTAAAGTTGAGATTCGATAACTATAATTCTTGGTGTCTTACGTCCTGAAACCACGATGCGATTTTGAGAGACGCTGTAGTGAAGGGCTCAAAAAGTTTCGATTACCCAGGGTTCTTTAATGCGCACTTAAATCTTACTGCACGGGCATCCAGCATTTCGCTTCCTTCGAAATGCTGTCGCGGCCGGGATTTGATCCCGCGACTTTCGGGTCAGCAGTCGAGCGCCATAACCACTAGACCACCGCGGCGAGTAAATTTGTAGGTCGAAGTGAATTCGAAGCGAATAGTGATTTGCTCGAATAATTTCGAAACGCATAGCTCGCATAGTATGTGTCGCATAATAAAAAAAATGAGCATTTTTCTCATGGCCCAACTACGTTGCAGTGTATTTTTTTAACAATTGGAACCAGGCATTTACGAATGTAACTTTTTTAGTTCTAAGTGAAGTCGAAGCAATCTTGAATTGACGTTGCATTTTAAAACTTACTATACTTAACGCATCTAAGCCCCTATAATGGGGCTTTAAACTTTATAAAATAATGAAGGTGAAGGCAATATATTCAGGGTCATCAACTTTTAAGGTGAACACCTAATTTGTATTCTAGACCTCATAGAAGCTGCTACCCGCCACGGGGGCAGTGGCCGTGGTGCTCGACTGCTGACCCGAAGGTTGCGGGATCGAATCCCGGCCCCGGCGGCCGCTTTTTCGGTGGAGGCGGAAATGCTTGAGGTCCATGTACTTAGGTTTAGGTGCACGTTAAAGAACCACAAGTGAACGAAATTTTCCGGAGCCCTCGCAATACGGTGACTCTCATAATCACATGTTGGTTTTGGGACGTAAGCTCACAGAAGCTAATATTTAACACATGATCCGCAAAATTGTTACTGTGCTTATAGACACCACGGTTGAGCGTAATATAATGGACATCTTCCTTGTGAAGTAGAATAAACGTCCTAGTTTTAGCGACTTCAATATTAATAAAGTATTCAGCTTAGATGTGGTCGACCCTGACTTGTGGCTTCGCGGTAGTGCAGGCTTTCCTGGATAGGTGGTTTTACGGAATGAAGATGAACGTGGCAGTGAAACTATCTTTACAGAAGGTGGCATACGATTAAATACACGTCTATTCGTTCATTTCAAACACTTCAAAATTTCGAATAATCTAAATTCGTGTCGAAGCGAACTCGAATACTGTAACATTCGTTCCAATATTCGAAGCGCTCGAATATTCGCCCAGGCCTAAACCAACGCCACACCACCTAGACAAGACTCACCGGCGTCGAAGACCCAACAACGCCGACATCGCTCACAGCTCCGCGCCACGGTGGCGTAGCGACGGCCACCTGCTGGCGACGACCCTTCGAAGGCGGCTGAGAAGCGCTCGAACCACTGGGGCTAAATTCCGAAATGGGTCCACGTTGTGGTTTGCGCGGATGGCAGGCGTGTTCGTCGCGTTCTCCCTGACGGCTCCGTTCGCAGTGACGTCGTACGTGCTGCGAGAAGCCCGAGCCCGATGCGGGAGAGGTAGTGCGCGGCGATGTCCACGCGCCGGAGATCAGCGACATCGGGACCGGCACGAACTTCGCCTCCGAGATAGTCGGTGCTGCCAGCGTGGCCACGAACAGTCGGGACGACAGTGAGGGTTCCCTGCGGAGCTGGGACTCCGCTTCCGCCGCCAGTGGAGAGCCCATGCACGCACGTACGACCGAGTCGCAGCCTCGCACGAAAGAAGTGACGAACGACGAAGGCAGAAGCACGTCGCGAGGACAGCGTGTGGCGCGTGGCCGATCGAACACGAGCGCCTCCACTTCAGCTTCTTCGGCTTCTTATTGTTTTTAGTCTGTGACGATGGCTCATACCCGATACAGGCAATTACAATATGACTACTCTATTTTAGTGGACCAAGCATTAAATGGATTGTGGATACTCACAAGCCCCAACATATATGGAGCAGCGTTCTCTTTATTAAACTTTTTTTTTTCGTTTCAAATAACGGCATTTCCTTGCTAGAAAGGACAGGGCCTGTGCCTTTTCAGCGCGCAGACACAAGCGAAAAAATTAAGGCAGCTTCGCACTAGTGGTGCCAAGCTTGAACGAATTGCGGAGCTGGGCAGCCTACCTTTTGCAGCAGAGCTGTTATGGTCGACGTGTGCCGTGTGTCGTAGATAGAAAATGATCGTCATCATGTACTGGCACGCGCTCGATCACCGCCCAAGCATCCTGCACAGATGTGGCTTTGGAAAACCAACTTTCTTAATACTTGACAGATGTTGATGAAAATTGGCACAATAATTCAGCATGTCTTCCTGATGATTCAGAGTCATTTATTATTCTATTGCACGTTGAAACTCTCTATTAGAGAGTTTTAGAATACCGTACGCAAAGCTTGCGGGCGTTGCGGGCGTATATAGCGTTAGCGTTCGTCACTTAACGGGAGCCCGCAAGAGGTTAGCGTACGACGCATGCGCAACGCAAACGCAAAGCTATGTGTTGTGCTGTACTAAAATTCCTGGCAGCGTGACTAAGGCATGCAAACGATAGCGACCGCTTTAAACGCCATGGCTGAAAGAACGCGGGATTAAGAGTTCGGCAGCTGCATGCCGGTTGCCATTTCTTTTTCTATTTCAACGTCCCCAGTCTCGCTGATCGCGTTGATAACGACGGCGTCTTGGCTGAGCGCGAGCGAGCGACGCACGGCAACACCTCCTATACTTCATCTCACAAATACCTTGCAGCACTGCCGAAGCTACGAGGAGTAAGCAGGTGGTATCCTTGCGCAGCACATAATATAGTTCCGGGCTTAACTGTTTCATTATCAACGAAGTACAAGAGCTTTAGGTGTGCTTCTCGCATGACGCGTTACAGTGATACGTGGGTACGTTAGTCCCTTAGCCCATGCACTTCGCAATTTCTGAAATAATGCAGATATTACCGGCTGGTAACCCGTAATAACCACCCTAACCGCGATGACGCACAGCAACATGGCAGCCCCCCATACACCCCAGGCCACCCACTTCCATCCCAATTTGTGCTTCTTACCGGTTCTCTGCCCGGACAGCAAGAAAGCATAATCTGTCATCGCTTAATCTCATCTAACGCTGAGGGCAAAACACCAGGTATCTTTTTTCGCTATTATTGAGATCGCTCGTTTGTTTTGATGCTGCTAGGACTACCGAGGTGGTGCCAAGCCGTAAAAGTAGTTTGATGTTAACTGAGGAGATGTCGCTACAACATTAGCATCGGTGATGCGTTGACGATGCGAAACACCCTGAATGTCTATATTGTTTTCTGTGCCAATATTTTGCTGTTCCACCCAAGAGTCGTACGTGATCATTGTGCTGCTGAAAGGGCATCGACCGTGCTGTCAAAAAAAGAACACTGTGAAAACGCCAGTATGAACGCTGCTATAAAAAAAACGCGTTCCTCACAAACGCCAGCGAAAACGCCCTCTACATGTGTGGTGAAGTAGCGCAATTTAGACAGGGACAGAGAGGACAAGAAGGACACGCCCTGTACAATTGGGTTTCTGAACATAAAGAAACGGCGAGGTGGCGTTCCCGCAGAGGTTCTTGCGTTTTGTATTTACTGCAGGGAGAAAGTATCGACAAGGTAGGCAAGGCGACGCCAAAGAGACGATGAGCAGACGACGCGACGCGGATGAACACGTCTTGAGGGGGCTTTCGCCTTTCCTCTTGGCTAACAAGCCCTGCAGCTTCCACAGTGCTGCATGGTACTTCTGAGATGGAGTTAGATCGCAGGACAATGTCTGTCCAATGCGGTAAAAAAAAAAGGAAAAAAAGAAGAAAAAAAGATGCCTGGGCGTGTCGATGCATGCCCCAAGCAGCTCGGCTTCCTGGTCAAGGCAGCGAACATCCGGGGCTTAGGACCACCATTTTGCATTTTCTGTGGACCTTGCTGCGCATCGTGCGATGAAACCAATTGAACTCCGTGTCATACCATGAGATACCGCGTGCTTCTGCTTGCTCGATGTAGAGAGACGGCATTACTCGGCCGCATAAATATTCAAAAGAACAAAATACGACCGTTCACCAGAACAATAAAGCCGTTGATGCGGTCAGGCAACTATATCTTTGATCCAATAAAATGAAGAAACGAGTCATTATAAACACATTTAATTGAAGAAGAACATAAACTTTATTGTCGAATCGTGATTCGTGTCCGGCGTTTTTTAGTGGGCCTGGGCACCCACCGCGGAGGCGGTTCCGAGTCCTTGTCTCGAAGCGGCTTCCTCGGCACGCTGGACAGCCCAGAGTTGTGCTGTCAGGTTCGAGCTGAGCAGTGCGGTCTTCCAGCGCGAGCGGAGGCTGGCGGTGGAAGAGACAGACGAATCGGCACTGTTCGAATTGTCTATTAGGCCTTTACACTCCCACAGCATGACTAAGCGTGGCAACCTCGCCACACGACGTGCATCTGTTTTTAGTGTAAATATCTGGATACATGGCGTGCATGAGTCTGGGGTTTCTGTATGAATCGGTTTGTAATTGCCTCCTGTATTGTACCGCTTGCGTTCTGTTTAGCTTAGCGAGGGGATGGGTATATGCGCCTTGCATCTCGGATAAATTATACCTCCAGTAGGTACAAAATTTTAATTTGTGCGACGTGATCATCCCTAATCACCTGCGATATAGTTTTGCTGCGTCATTGACTGTGCGAAAAACGTCCTTCTATTGTAAATAATCTTAGCTCGAGCGGACATTTACAGAAGGTTAGTAATAATACTTTCGTGACAAAACCACGATACGATTAGGAGGCACGCCGTAGTGGAGGGCTCCGAAAATTTCGACCATCTGGTGTTCTTTAACCGTGCACTGACATCGCACAGTAATTTGGCCCGACGAAGACAAAGAACAAAAATCAGGATTCCCAGCAGGAATCGAACCCAAGCATTCCTGCATGACAGTCGCGTATTCTACCAAAGAGCCACGACAGGCCTTGAGACTGCTTTAGCAAAATACCTTGTACAGGCGTAATGTCGGTGCAACGTCAATTGTGGTTGCAGCGCTGGTAATCTAATTTTATAACAAAGCAATAAACATTACATATGTACTCCTATGATAGAGGCGTCATGTCGGGTAAACGCCAATCGTGGTTCCAGTGTTGGCTCAGCTTTTATACCAGTCTAATAGTACACACGTACTCATATGACTCGGCAAGCTATACTCAATCGTCCCTCGACCTCGCAGGAGTACGCTAACGAATGATATTCACGTCGCACAGTAGCGTGAACTTCATTTCGATAAAACTGGACGTCTGTGGACTGACGTGAGTGCTGGACGTTACGTCAGACCAACAGTTACCCTTTAAACGCCAGCGTAGTCAACGTGCCTGCTACGCCCACGATGTGCACACACCTACACCGTTTACTAAAACACGTCGCCTGCTCCTCACATGTGAAAGACGGTCATGCAAGCTGGTTTCCGCTCAATCGCAAAAACACCTAACACAAAGACGTGACAACTGTGACAGTTGTTAGTTCACGCTTGCCCTGTGTATACCTATGCGTTCTTTTCGAGCGTCCTTCTTTGCGCTGCCGCGGTACCATAGCAGCGGCGCGCTGAAAGTATATCGAGCTGCTTGTCGTTCATTTTAATTTCTTGCTATCGCATTCATTGATTCGACCTAATGGCGAAACTGTGACTTTTTTCTAATCTAATGTAAATACCACGCAAATGTATTAAGGTTCGTCGTTACTGCCTAAAGCATTTCAAATGGCTGAGCACCGACCTCAGAATATGTGACGAAATTAGTCAGGGCGCTTGAGTTCCCGACCTCAAACCAGTTACACGAACGGGTCTCTGTATGGGAAAGTAAACCATAGAGCGCTCATTGCACTGGTTGTACTACTGGTTACGCGGTTACTCTGCTGAATGATTGGTGAACCGGTTACGCGGTTACTCTGCTGAATGATTGGTGAACCACAGTTATCGTCGAAAAACGCTGGAACAATATCGAATTTTAGCATTGCCATTTTTTGGGCCTGTTGGTAAACGGATCTCGAAAACATGCTCAGCGCTAGCAAACAAGGACGTAAGAGAGACGGCACCACAATGCGTTAACTTGTGGTGTCGTCTCTATTACGTCCTTGTTTGCTAGGGCTGAATATGTTTTCGAACAATATCGACAACAGACAGATTTAGTTTAGCGTCCGCAGAGCTGCTGCGGGTGCCATACTAAATCTGTCTATTATGTCGTAAATTCCTTGTCTCAGCGACGCTTACCGCTTTCGCATATAGTAGAGTAGAAATTACTCAAAATCGTCTGCATTTTTAACAGCGAAGCTGTTAAGGACGGCTGTTCCCCGCAAGCAAAACCTCGCCGCGCAGTTACCTAGCAACCACCGCCTGGCCTCGCCTCGCTACCGCGCCAGCTGGTTATGACGTCATGCCAAGCCGCGCATGAGCCGAAGCAGTAGCAAGCAACGGAGAAGCCGCCGCCAAGCCGCTCTCGGCAACGAAACCCGCCGCGCCTAGTTAACGCGACAGCTGATGTGACGTCATGCCAAGCCGCGCATGCGCCATAGCAACAGCTCCTGAGGAGCCGCGTCGAAGCTACCGAAATGACGAAGTATAACCGCGCCAAGATTAAATAAAAGATTTGCCTAGCAACCATTTACGTAAATAAATACGTCATAAATAGGTCTACTGCGCATGCGCATGTCCTCGGGATCGTTATAAGAGAGCCGCGCCTACTCGTGCCGAAGCAGTTTGTAAACATGGGTCGTACGAGGAAGAACCGTGCAACCTAAAGAAGGTACTGCCGATCGCGAGGCTCGACGAGCTGCAGAGCGAGAACGAGGTCAGCGGCGGCGATCCGTCCCAGCCTACTTGATCAAGAAAACGGCTGACATGAGACGAAAGAGGTGGTCGATTCAAGAGCCATAAAAAGCTGAAAAAATTACACCATCTCCCACTAAAGGGAACCATGAGGGGATGCGAAGCAGCATTGGGGGGTGCACACCAAGTTTCCGTTTACGTTCACTCTGCCGTCGAAGCCAAGCGTCGGCGTCGAGCTACCGCCTCCGCTACAGAGAGACAACGCGAGTCTGCGGCGAGGGTAGCGAGGCTTTCGAGACAACTGCAGCGACCAGGAACCGACTGAGCGACAGCACGATTCAAGCGAGACTTCCTCGACCGAGCGCACGCGCATATATGAAATGGGGGAGGGAGAGGAGGGAGTGGGTTTACAGGCTGCAGCGCGGGAGAGGAGGAGAGAAGGCGACCGGCGCGTTCCGAGGAAAAGTGCTCAAGGTCATTATGCGGGCTGACGTAGCTTCTTGCCACTCTGTCATTCCCCCCCACCCCCACCCCCCAACCCCCCCATTCAGCTTTCAGCGTGCACGGTAGGGTGAAAAGATCCCTGTAACTCCGCTCGTACTAGATAAATCGAACAATGTTTTTTGCGACAATCGATTTCGTAAGGCAACAGACTCCGATGATGAGGTCGATAGTGATTTCTCCTCGGAATTGTATATATTTCAGTTTCTCAATTTCTTGTCTGCGCCGCTCAGTTTTCAAACGATCATAATTACTGTGTACGTGCTATAGGTAATCAGATACTGTGTGAGGTCGTTATCATCCTAATCTTGATCGACGCATATGTTTATTGGCATTGCTTTTTCGTGAATTTACCACATGGTTCGTAGCACATCACCGCACATTGGTTGCGTTGTGGCAATAAATAAAACGTCGCTGTCATCATCATGAGCCGATGAGAACATGGAAGAAGAAAACGACGATGGACAAGGGCCTTGTGCTTTCGTTATTGTTCTGGTCCCGGATGTCCGCCATCGGCCAAGAAACGTCTGCCTGCGCGTCGTATCGCCAGAAACGGCCGACGCACACCACTTGCTCGGCGGCGAGCGAAGATTTCACAATCACCAGCGGCGAGGTGGAACTTCGCATAGACGACATCTTGACGGCGCACAACCGCCTCCGTAGCCAACTGGCGATGGGTCAGCTCGCCGACTTCCCACCGGCGGCCAACATGGTCGAGCTGCGCTGGGACCGAGAGATGAGCGACGTGGCCCTCGCGCTCGCAAGGCAGGGCACCAACGGGACCGAAGACGCCAGGCACGACCTCGAGGAAGACCGCTTCACGTACGGCTTCCTCAGGACAGGCCAGAACGTGCTGACGGACCGATCTCGAAACTGGATGCCGGCCGCCAAGTGGCCGGAGGTGGTGATGACCTGGTTCGACCAGAACCTGCACTACGACGTCGCCAAGGTTGGCGCCTACGAGGAGACCGTGCCCCCCCCAGCGACGCGTTCGCGCAGGTCGCCTGGGCGACCACATGGGCCGTTGGCTGCGGCTACGCTCAGGGCACGCCGTCTTCGGACCGAAAGAGCCTGGTCGTGTACGTGTGCAACTACGGGCCGGCAGGAAACGAGTTGAACGCGTCCATCTATCTGGAGGGCCCGGCGTGTTCGCACTGCCCTCGCAACACGCGTTGCAACCGGGCGACGGGGCTCTGCGTGCTTCCTCAAGGGGAGTGGGCGCTTGACCTCGCGGTTCCCGGAGAGCCGTCTCCGGCAAACCTGCTGCCGACGGTCTCGACTACGGCAGCGTCGGGCGCGACCCCGACGTTCTCTGCCTTGACGGCAGCGACAGCGACCATCGTTGCGGTTGCGATAGCTCGTGATAGAACCGGGGCATTGGGCATGACGTATTGCAGCGTGTTGCTGAGTATTATTGCTTCGTTGACATAGTCGGGAGATATGAAATAATTTTATATTCGTTTTACTTTTGCATTTGCGCAGGACGTTGCACATCCGGTGCCGGTGTGTGTAAGAGCTACGAAGCTGACTGTATCGTAATTATATTTTCCCGCCGCAGTATCCAACCCACATCCGGGAGTATGCTTTATTTTGTTGCATATACCGTAACGGCGGTTTCCTGGAATATAAGTAAATGTCATGCCACCACGAGTTCTTGATTCAGTGGCGGCTCAATTTACAACGTATAGTCGTTCCTTATAGACCCGGTGTCAATATTTGTGTTAGCATATATTGTGGGCCGCTGCTATAGCTAGTCATTACCAGATTATGGATTTTAGGCAATTACCTATATTGTTCCTTGCGTTCCTATCGCAGCACTATGATATATGCGTGTGAATTAGAGCGTAAGAAGAGCTTTTATAGTGTTTTTATAGTACCGATAAATGCCTATTTCTGGCTCTTGTGCCTAAATGCCTATAAATGCCCTATTTTTCAAATTCGGCGCCATATGAACGCTATTTAGCCTCAAGTGTGGCCTTTAGGACGCAGTTTGAGACCGCTATTCATGTTAGCGGGCAAAATATTATTCGGAAATCTAAGTATACTTCAACCTCGTCCTCTAATTAGCCAACTCATGGAAAAATTTAGACAGATCCCAAGTACCATGGGAATCGATGTTATGCGAAGCATCCGGAGGTAAGGTGACTGGGGTTGTATTTTTTTTATTATTATTCAGCGAATCGTCATGAAATGACGCTAAAGATATTTACAAATGTTGCATGAGATATGTTGAACAGTCGCATATGTTTCATATAACCAGTTGTTTACAGTTGTGTAACGATGCCGACAGAAACATGGGTATTTGCCAACACCACAAGCCGTAAGCTGATATGTAGAGCTTGTGCTTGCAAGGATGGTAGCCCTGGATAGTGCTGCGTAAATGAACTTCAGTGGATGGCGCTTATGTATACAAGCTGACGTTAACCCGACATGACTTCTTCGTCATAGGAGTACGTATGCAGTGTTTATAAAGTTAGATAGCCAGCACCTGCAACCACAATATACGTTTCACCAACATTACGTCTGTATAGGTTGTTCTTCCAGAGCAGTTTCGAGACCTGACGTGGTTCTGTGGTAGAATGCTTGATTGCCACGCAGAATGCTTGGGTTCGATTCCTGCTGGGCACTCTGACTTCTATTCTTCGTATTCCTCACGTCAACGCCGCCGATGTCCGTTTTAGGAGCGAAGCTCCTTCATGGGTGCTATCGCGGAACGATTCCTTTTTCTATTCCAAATTCTTTTCCGCGTGACGTCGAAGCTTACGTCAGCAGTGGGCGGGAACGCGCGACGCCGGCTCCCGTTGTGTGGTAACGTCATTTTGACGTCACGCTGTTTTACGGCTGCTTGATGGACAGACGCTTCGACCAATCACAGACGGCTAATGGCGGCGAAAAGAATAGAAAAAGGAATAGAATCGTTCCGCGATAGCACCTTGTCGAGCGGCGTCCGGCGTCAACCATCCTCTGTAGCCCGTAGTGTTCCCTTATCGTACAATAGAGGGCGCTGTCCTATAGAGATGCATGCAAACTGCAGTTGGGTGACGATATACTAGATGTCGCTGTACGCATTCCATTTGAATTTATATTTTTCTTTGCTATAATAACATAGATTTAATCAATGTAGATAAGGAATTAGGCAAACATAAAAAGAAAGTTTTTTTCGAACCTGGTGGCAGATATGTCAACGCCCCGTTATAAAGGGGACGCTCATAGCATCCATCCATCCATTCTCGTCTCGTTTCCGAGAGGGCGCTGTCCCATAGACATGCGTACAATATGGCGGTTGTGTGAAGGTACGCTAGATGGCGTTGGCGGTGCAGCTGCTCTCCGATTTTAGGGGCGCCCTCACCCTCTCCTACGCTTCCCCCCTCTCTCCTACGGTGCCCCCCCCCCCCTCTCTCGCCTCGCGACGCCGACGCAGGCAGCGTCTGCTAGCGAGTTTCTTGATTGAAAAAAACCGACTATACTCGCGCTGCACAACCGTTCACTGACCACCCCGTATATATAGGCACTGGATTTTGACCTCCAAGGTAGTGCCTGTGTGAGATTTCTCCTGTGCGTGATTAAACAATAAAAATTCACAGCGTACATGTAAAAATAAAGTGAGCTGCTAGTCGCCATCACTCTCATCGACCCTTTAGTATAAACGCGCCCGATCTCACGTCGTTGATGATGTACTGGGCAGAATTCACGGAAGATTCACGGTTTACCGATGAACCTCAGGAGCTTCGCCCACTCATCATCATTCACTCCGTGGATATGCTGTGACTTTTTTTTAACGCTGTCGCCTTTAAATTACCAGTGTCAACTACCACCGATGTTAGTTTTAGATGCGAAGCATCTTATGCTCGGGGCTATGTCCGTCCCTCCCGCGTCCCCCGTCCCGCGTCCGGCCATTTTAATGAAGTAGGGCAGCACCCATTATGCGAGCCAGAACACTGTAGTAATATGAAGGCCGTCAACCACCACCACAGTCATCAGAGTCATGGCCGAGAGCACAGAGAGGCTGCTTAGCAATGGCTAGGCAGGTGGTGTCTGTCGCCCAGGTTGACCCCATTCCTTGATCTTGCTTGCATGTGTTTGGAGGGGGCTTAGTCCGTCCCTCCTTCACGCGTCCCGCGTCCCACACCACCACAGCACATGCGCGTCCCCTCCCCCCTCTCTCCTATGCTCACCCCCTTTCTCTCCTCTAGGAATCCTCTACTCTACGGAGCGGCCCCCCGCGTCCCACACCCCCCACAGCGAATGCGCGTCCCCTCCCCTATCCTCTCCTACGCTCACCCCCCTTTCTCTACTCTAGGAATCCTCTACCCTACGGAGCGGCGCCCGCGTCGCACATCCCCACAGCACATGCGCGTCCTCTCCCTCTCTCTCCTCTAGGAATCCTCTACTCTACGGAGTGGCTCCGGCGTCCCACATCCCCACAGCGCATGCGCGTCCTCTCCCCCCTCTCTCCTCCAGGAATCCTCTATGGAGCGGCTCAAGCGTCCCACACCCCCCATGGCGCATGCACGTCCCCTCCCCCTCTCTCTCCTCTCCTACGGTCCCCCCCCCCCCCCCGTCCTCTCCTCTAGGAATCCTCTACGGAGCGGCGCGCACGACAGGTGGTGTGACAGCTGCATACTCCGCTGGGGGGCGCCACGGAAGTTCCGCGGTATGAAAATGACGGAGCGCGCGCGCCTCATTCTCTCTCCTGTGCAGCGCCGCGATGAGCGCCCGGACCGCTGCCGTGAAATGAGAGCGGCGACGTTCCTCCCGCTCAAGCTAATTATCTCCCCGATACTTCGCATCCACACATGATTACCTTTAGCGGGAGATGGGGAATTTTTTCTTAACGCTCTCGCATTTCAATTAGCAATACCTGTTCTCGCCGTTCCTGGGTAGATATAAATTGTCAAAGACCTGTGGCACATACCCGCATTCCGCTGCCCGTGGTATACGGGTATGAGCCACACGTGTCTGGAGAAATTAGTTTGACGACGTACGCGACGGGACTTTCACTTTATTGATGACATGACCAACCAGACATATTCGTCAATACATCTTACCCCCCCCCCCCCCCATACAAATTTTGGTCTACCCCAAGTTAAGAAGGCCATCACGAGAGCACCCAGACGTAGGCGGATAGATAGATAGATAGATAGATAGATAGATAGATAGATAGAGAGACAGACAGACAGACAGACAGACAGACAGACAGACAGACAGACAGACAGACAGACAGACAGATAGATAGATAGATAGATAGATAGATAGATAGATAGATAGATAGATAGATAGATAGATAGATAGATAGATAGATAGATAGATAGATAGATAGATAGATAGATATAAACGCAAAAGTGCTTGCAGTACGCAAACAAATGCTTCGCATTTAATAACTGCTAGCACCAGTGAAAAGGGTCGCGCAGGCCAGCATACGCCGCCGCGCTTACATGCGCGCCGGCGGTTGGCGTATGCAAAACCACGCAGAGCCAACAGGGAAAAAGATAGCGAAGAGCAAAAGAATTAAGAAAAATGTGATGTGCACGCGGCTTTTGCTTTGTTTGTGGCTCTACGCAATTAGACCGGGCCAATAAGGGGCATCCGATTTTTTAGCAGCCTGGCTATAAGCCATGCCGAAAAGAAGACACCCAGGAGTGTGATTCGACAGTGGACACTTGACTCACCAATGCAGCATAAACGATATATTTTTCCAGATATATTTTTCTGAAGGACGCTGTGGCAGATATTCAGCGACGAATACATGTGAAAATCCCCGGATATTTCTTTCTTTTCTTTAATACATGGCTACGCCAAAATTTCCGGAAATAGGGGCGGGGGGGGGGGGGGGGGGGGTTGAAACCAGCAAACTCACTGGCTGCGCCACTAATTGTAAATGCAATCTACCAACGCCTGATCAGGAATTGTTTTTTATAGCATTAGGCCTATCTCGTGGAACATCCTTTCTTTTCTTTTTTTTTTTTAAATGTGCAGCACTTTAGAAGCCCGGCTCGTCGTCCACCGTCTCTCGTCGCATGGTCACGCAGGGGCTAATACAGGCCTAAAATAAGGCTAACAATGCTCCAAACCAGCGCAAAATAAACTATCAAGGTTTAATATAACATAAAGTACAGAAACAGCCAAGAATCAATCGCAGTAATTTGCCTAAACTCGCGAAAAACGCTCCTGAAGCATCCGGCTGATGCCCGCGCCGCGCAAGAGAGGGCGCCACCACCTCGGCAAGAGCTCGATAATAAATGGAATTTTTTTTTTTTTTTTTTTGGTTGCCCGTGCTACGCACTTCCTCAGGTTTCACGGACATGGAGCTGCATTAAGCGCGGGATTTAGAACTATACACCAGGGCCACACCAGGGCCTACCCGAGAACTACATTAGCGGTACATTAACCGCAGAATTGTTTTTTTCCCTGATCCCTGAAGTGGATCTGCTGAATACGAGAAAAGGATTAAAGCCAGTTCCACGCCTGTGAAATCAGTAAACAGCGAAGCTGGTAAGCACGCGCCACCTGGCGAACGCAGATACAATCCTTTCTTCTTTCTTTATCTCTTTCCACGTCTTATTCCTTCTTTATCTCTTTCTCCCTCCTCCCAACCCTCACGAACATCACTCCTCCTCAACCTCAATTCTCTTTCCCACCCCCCTTGTTATGCTATACTGAACATGGCTATGCTATATGGTTTACCCTCTCATCTTTTCCTTTTCCTCCTGCTCACACTCGCATCCCTTTCCCATTTCCTTACTAAACTATATTTACAACGTTATACGATGATACCCTCTCCTCCCTTCTCACCTTCACGTCACTCCTCCTATCTATTCATCTTCAGCATTACTATCAGCCTTACCCTGGATTCACGTTTATACTCACGTCTACCCACACGTATTCCAAAGCAGTGTCGTTCATACATCATCTCCATATTTATTGGTTAGGGGCGCGAATTACGTTGGGGGGATGCCTTGACCTACCCCTCGCCAACTCTTCCAGGGAAGTTCTTGATAAATATATCTTATGTTGTCATCTCTTTCAAGAAAAATGGCCTTACTTCTTTGCGAGCACTCATAACTCGTATTCGACAGTACAATATCAAAAGACGCCAAGAAAAGCACCCGAACACGTAAGGTATTGGTGTTAAAGAGCATTGACACCATGGCCTAAACTGCTAATTCTAGGCTAAAGGACTCATGAGTCGACTCACTCGGACTCACTCAGACTCAGATTGAGCCGTGAGTCCGGGTGAGTAATATTTTGGTGAGTTTGAGTCTGGGTGAGTCCGGTTGAAGAAAATTTTCTCGAATGTGAGTCCGAGTGAGTCCGGCTCAGGAAAATGTTGGTGAGTCTGAGTCCGAGTGAGCTCTAGACGCAAAATATGTTACATGAGTGAGTCTGAGTGAGCTCCATAAGTTTTGCCGACCTATGCTCCTCACCTTCACTTCCGTTTCACACCTTCTTGCTATACTATACTAGGTATGGCTAGATGTGCTTCTTGCTAAATTATCCTATGCAGGGCTATGGCATGTTTTACCCTCGCCCCTCCTCCTTTCCTTCCTCCTCACCTTACCACCACTCTTCCTCACCCTTACTTCTCTTCCCGCTCTCTGAGGCGCGTAACCGCCGAGTTTTCTGAAACGACGGCCGATACAACCTGAAGCTTAAACAACCCCACTGTTAAAAAATTAACCCCGTACCCAAAAAACAGTCTATCGACACCTTCGCCAAAATGACTGCCGTTTCATGTATACAGAAAAAAGGTCTGTATAGCATGCCCGGATACCAAAGTCAATCTAGCATCTCTCTCAAAACTTTCGAGCCATTAGACGCCATGAGCAACGATTTTTCAATTTCAATTTATTTCCATAAGAATGAAGGAAGGCCCGAACAAAAAGTGGCCCCTGTACAAGGCATACAGCAAAGAGACATACTATACATGTAGTACATATAGCGTATTCAATGTCACAGGAAGTGCAGAGAATTTGCATGTAGAAGTTATACAATAGGGTTATAATCGCAACATACATAAGAAAATAAAATAAATACAAATATAGCTTTGAAACATGACAAACAATTCGTTTAAAGTGTGCCTCATATATAATTTAAAGTTATCTATTTGTGTTACATCAGAAGGTAATAAAGCATTTGATGTCATTTTATTATTACAAACCAATTGCGTACATCCTTTTTTGTGATGTTAGTAATATCAATTCCTTGTTGAAAGAACATATTTAACAATGCAGGAAGCGTATATCGAACGAATCTGCTCACTGTATTTACTTGCCAGAATTCATTGTTAAGCGAAGCATAGAGGGGTGTTCTGATTTTTAATTCCACCAGGGCAAGTAATATTTGTTCAGTATTCCTTAGACACTGTTTATATCTTGTACGCAGGGTGTACGAGTAAAGGTTCGGCGTGGAGATAAAATTTAACCGAATGAACAGTTCCTTTGTATGCGCATGGTATGGTACACCAGCTATTTGTCGAATGGTCTTTTTTTTTTTTTAGTGTATGCGAGTGATTTAAATTAGATGATGTGGTTGTGGCCCAGACTAGAAAGCAGCATAAGTTGGACATAAATAATGCATTATAAATTTTAATTTTTATATCTGATGGTAGTAGTGCACGTAGTTTTGCCATGACACCAACGCATTTCGAAAGTTGCTTGGTTACATGATTGACATATGTCGACGCAGAACCTGTTGTACTATTACCCCTGCGGAATTTACTGTTGAAGTAGCGATACTACCGCTATTAATTCTGAAAAAAAAAAAAAAAAAAGGTGGAATCTGGAATGGAGAGGGAAATATATGACCAGGAAAAAAAGGAAAAGACACTTGTTTTTACTTCAGTAACTGCTGCTGACTGCCTCCTTGTTATTGTACCTACACTTATTTTTCATCTCTGTATTTTATTCACTTTTCTCCGGGTAAGGTAGCCAAACGGGCACGCGCCTGGTAAACCTTCATGCCTCTCCCCTTCGTTTCTTTGTCTCTTTTCTTTTTGCTCATTTCAGCTAAAGAGAACGAAGACGCGCGGCACGCATTTGTATTATTTGCACACCTTGTACTCTCGAAAATCATCTTCGTAATTTAAGGCTCCTCTGATTATAAAAGAGAATTGAAATGTTTCGCGCCGTCTCCTGCCGCTACGCTGCTCCGCCGCCCCAACGGACGCGGTAAAATAAAAACCGAAAGCGACGTTCTCGACGAAATAGCCGCAGGCGGCACAAGCCGCATTGGTTTCGTATCGGTCAAACCATCACGTTACCCGAACTACATTTGTGCGTAACAAAATTTTTCTACGTGACTTTGAATCGATAAGACGTCCTAAATTGGATCCCGGCAGCGTTTGCGAAACCCATTTGTGAAGGCGCCGGCTGGATCAGTTGATGGGCGGTGTTTTTGACGGCGTTACGTGAGATTTTATCCATTCATAACAGCACAGATAAATGTGTCTACAGCGAGGACGTTTACCTGGCCCCCGGGCGATGTGGCTTTGACGGAGGGCACCCCTCGGCCCGGTAAGCAGAGTCTTTTCGCCGCGAAGCAATGCTCGGGACCCGCAAACATCATTTGCATCCCACCAAACTTAAGCCTAGTTCTGACTGATCGACAAATCACACGCGAAATATGGGCGTTTTCGTGCAAGGTTTCGACGTAGCTATAACTGCCCTACTGCCCGCATGATTCACAGCTATCGGGCGTGAGGTCATCGCAGGCTTCAGTTGCCGTGCAGTGCTAGAAACGAGAGTCTCTCAATACGATCGATTTTGCCGGCTTCGCTGATGCATCCGTACTCACGACGCATAGTCTCCATGCGTGTCAGTTTTTCCGGCAGATGTAGCGATGAGATTTCGCTGGTCGGCAGCTGTTCTGATCGGGTCGCCTAGTAAACATTTGTACCGCATGTTCTAGTTATAACAACGTGACTATCTTGTGTGTGGTTTGCAAAAGGTGCGAGCAATCGACGCAAATTACTTTTCTCACCTCATAGAGTCTGACGTTTGCGCCGTGCGCCGACGTCACTCTATCACATCGATGTGACCCCTTTTACTTTTTGTTTATGCTAGCTGTAAACTTTTGTGTCGTAGATGAATAAGAGACTGGTGATGTGCTTGGGAAAGTTAGTGCATCCTCATGTGTGATTGCGTAATGGCGAAGACCGTGTTTACTCTGAGGTTAGAAACGTCAGATCGTCCCTAAATCAACATTGCAGCCTGGTTAAAGTAGCGTTCGGACGGACAAAAAACGAAGTGCTTCAGTGATCCGCAACTAATAGTGCCAAAAAAGAAAGAAAGAAAGGATAAAGAAGAGCAGGGAGCATTGAGAGAGGAGGGCGACTGTAGTGACCTTGAAGAAAATTGGTGCGTGAAGCGCAAAGGCCCTTACGTGTGAGCCACACTTCAGCACTGTAGATAATTCTGTGTGTTTCGGAAAACATTTGGTAGGGCATGGCAGAAGCAATGTTTGTGTTTGGCTAGTGCTTCAGTTTGTTTCATTGTAGTACAGCGAATTTGTTTTGTAGAATTGCCTTTTCCCTGGTTAATCAACAGCTGTCTAACGGGGGATGTTTCTTGACAGCGTTTCTACAACAAGCCTCTTTGTCAGGGCCGAAACATTAGTTCATGATATATTGCTTATACATCCACTGTTGATCACATAAATCATTGTCCTGTTATAACCTGTCAAGATTATCTTTGCATCGGTTGTATGATTTAGTAATTTAGTGGTGCCTTAGGCATGGCACTGCTGTAATAGCGGTTGGGCATTTGAATGACATTTGTAGGTTATGATTGTTGTTTGGTGCATTAAATTGCAGTAAACACATGCATCATTGCTTCCAGGATGTGACCTTTGCCTTGTCGTGCTGACTGCATCAGCGTCGCAATGGCAGGCTTCGACCCCTGGGTGATTCCGCCCGAATCTCGGGCGAAGTTCGACGCCCAGTTCCGTCAGATGCAGCCCACGGGAGGGTTTATAACAGGTGAACCATACAAAAAGGAGACGCTTAATTGTCTGATGCACAATTTGTCAAGTTGTAGCAAGACAGCTAAGTGGGCAAGTTGGTTTCGATTCAGTATGCTTTGGATAACAGCGCAACTTTTGACAGGAACAGAGGACAGTGCCATGTCTTCTTTTCCTTCCTTTGTACGTGTCAAATAAGGTTGTGCTGTTACACAAAGCATGATGTCAAGTTGTCAACTCTGGATGCACGAAACCTTTGCAATATAGTAGGAATGCTGGTGCATACAGAGAACTTGATGCATCTTATGTATATTCTTCATTTCCTGCTTAGCAGCCAACTCTTGGCGAGCTACATAAGTAATGTGTTCATAAAAGTCTCACTTGCGCGTTTCACAGCACAGATGTTCTTGATGCTTTTGCTTAA
This sequence comes from Rhipicephalus appendiculatus, assembly GCA_030522465.1. NCBI lineage: Eukaryota > Metazoa > Arthropoda > Arachnida > Ixodida > Ixodidae > Rhipicephalus > Rhipicephalus appendiculatus. Next base: position 11,869,389 of record JALIZH010033007.1, on the reverse strand, counting down.
GTAACTACCTCCTGTGCGACAACGTGAGCGTGTAGATTTTAGGGTACATCCAAACACATGTTGTTTATACACCTTTACGATTCTGACATGAAACACACTGTTTTGGGTGAAAGCACAAGTGGCACAAGGTGGCCACTGGTTGCAAGAACATGTCACTCCTTTCACTAGCTGCTAAATTTCTTCAGATATGCCATCTCGCAAAGTGTGTGAGAGAATGTCGCGTAAAACTACGCTATGCTTACCTGTACTTTTCTTTCACATGTAGCCAGCAATTCTCAGTAGCAGCGAGCATGTTTTACTGGCCTTAGTAATAATTCTTGCCTGCTGGGCGTGAAATATCAAAGAATATTGTAGTGGCCTTCAAAATTTGATGATGCTAGAGTACGATACAGACGTTGTTAGCTTACTTGACTCTCCATGCAGGTGAACAAGCCAAGAAGCTGTTCCTCCAATCGGGCTTACCACCTGCAGTTCTTGCCAAAGTATGGTGAGTAGGCTTCTGTTAAAAAAATTAAGTATTGTAACTCTATTACATTGACAGCATTAAAACATGGCTTGAATCAATTCCTGCGTAAAGCTTTGCAGCATGTTTATTTTAATGCAGTCCTCAGATTGCTTAACATCTTGCCGATGAACATCTCTCCTTAATGCATTCAATAAATAGTAGATATTATGCTACTATTTGCTAGTTATTATATTGGATATCGCCCTTCATCTCTAAAACAGCCACCTCTCACATATCTGGGTTCATTTGCTTTGTTTCATAGCTTTTGATATGTTGCAATACATATTTCATTTGCAACATGCTTTCAGCCAGTTTACAATTGTGTTGTGTGCTAACAGTGTAACCTACTACCGACAGCACTTCATAGGATTTTCGCTCAGAAGTGCTGATATGTGTTCCTAATGTATGTGTTCACAGGAGTTCTGATGCAAAGGAAGAAAACCATATTTTCATGAGCTGTAATATATATATAAAAGAATCTTGGTAGCATCACTACCACTTTTTCAAATTGCCTCTCCTCTTAGCCACGAGAAAACAAGCCACCTTGTGTAAAACTGTTTGTGGACTGCATTTTGCGTTCTTTGCTCTCTTGTACAGGTCCTTAGCAGACATGGATGCAGATGGCAGAATAAACCAGCATGAGTTCGCTGTGGCCCTGCACCTCATCCAGATGAAGCTAAAAGGCATCGAGCTGCCAGCAACATTACCGGCTACTCTACGGTCGCCGACGACATTCCCCACTGCAAACTTTGCTGCTGCCTTTGGGCCCCCACTCGGTGCGCACATTTAAGCCACTTTATCCGTGTAGGCCAGCAGTGCTGTTGTTACAGGGCTCTACGTTACAATTGTTGGCAGCGCTGATTTGTCTAAATGCAATAGCTGCTACTGTTGGTTTGTTTGATGAGAGCTCAAAGGGATTTCAGCCCCAAGTAGAGCTGGAACCTATCTCAAAGATTTGAACTATTACAAGTTTAAGACTTCAGTAGCTTGATAAATTGACGTTCAGCCAAACCTAAAGCACAGCCACTGCCCAAATTCTTAGCTTAGCATCACTCTGTGGGCAAATTTAATGGGAGTGCTGAAGTGTCTGTGGAAACAACGAGTGTCTAGTTTGCTCTATCTGCCACGACAGCTCAGCGGAACTGCTGCCCTCCTTCTTTGAATCTAATGTTACAAGTCTAGTTTCCAGCAATTGTAAATCTGTGTCAACGGCTTCACCCACAAGAATGTTGGTGTCTGAAGAGTACTGTTCTCACTAGAGTGTGGTACGTGTTTGAAATACTTCATTCATTTCATTCATTCACCTTTCTTTTCCTTTGTCAAAAACGGAGGGGACAGGTCAAACCAACAGCTTGATGCGGCTCCCGACTCTTTTACATGGTAGTGCTGTGAACACTCATAACAATATACATGCATTAAAACACTTTGAATGATAAAGTTAATTAAAGGTGACAATTATACAATAGTTAGATTGAAGCAGTAACTACACTTCAGCTGATGGATGTAACAATTCATTAATACGTACTTGACCTACTTGTATAGTACAATTGTGCATGTGAAACTGAGTATACATATAAACATGTCTACATTGCAAAAATAAACATGTGTTATCAAATCACAAATAGTCAACAAGAATGGAATGGACAATTCAAATGAGTGGATGCAAGGGAATTATAAAGAATTTTAACTTTAGTAGGAAGCATGTGTCACACCCTTGATATGACGCCAATGGCACTAGACATTTTAAACTCTATACTTCATGACCCTCCGCTTTGGCCTTTGCTAAATTGCATTAGCACGCAAATGGCAATAAAAATTGTACAGACTGGTGGCCCTTTCTTGATTCCTCGCCCTTTCTTGTTTTCAGAGTCCGTGGGTTCACCTGTGGCTCAACCTCTAGTCAACCCGGTGGCTCCCGTCCCGGGTCCTGCCTTTCCCGTGGCGCCCTCTCCTCCAACCTTGGCTGGCACCCCCCCATCCATCACCGCTGGGCATTCTTCCTGGGTATAACAGCATCGCACTCATCTATCTCATTCATGACATTTAGCATTGGTCACTAGAGCTGTTAAAACTTGCTTGAACATCATTTTATTCTATTTTCACCAATTTCAATTGACGCTGGTGGAGAAGTTTTAAATTTACTTCCTTTATACAAGAACTAATTTGTGGTATAAATTGTACCGATTGCAAGACATGCTAGGTCTTCAGATGTTTGAATCGCCTACCTACAAGAAATGCCTCTGTCTTGAGCGTAGCATATTCACGTGCAAAGGCTTTCCTCTTTTTTTTTTTACAGTGAAACTGTCTTATTCTACCCAGGGCTGTCATTGTTGTCGTGGTCGTCGTAGTGGTGGTAGTAGTAGTGGTAGTAGTAGTATTCAGGCAGGTGATGTGACCAGAGAGGGGGAGCTGATGATAAATTAAACGAGCTGATAATGATGATGATGCTAAATGATGATAATCATGATGCTTGAAAGGAGGCTAGGTGTTCTTACTCTACCCTCACATAAACTTGCGCGCTTACAGCTTCAATGTCCGGCAGTTTTCACAATGTGCAGCTAGCGGAAATTTTTTTTTTATTTTCTTGTTTTTTTTTTTCTTGTCGCATTTCCAGCGCTATACTTTAGATAAAGAACTGGAGTCCTGTGCCAAGAACAGTGACATTCTGTGAAGCACTATCATATCTTTTCTGTGTGTTTCCCTGCAGTGTTGGCATACCACCTAAGCCACCAGCGCCTGCCTTTCCACCACCTGCTGCTGCCTCCACGCCACCTGTACTGACCGAGTGGGCTGTGCCTCAGCCTTCAAAGCTCAAGTACACGCAGCTGTTCAACTCGCACGACCGAAGCCGCAGCGGATTTCTCGGTGGCGGCCAGGCTCGCACCATTCTACTCCAATCAGCCTTGCCTCAGCCTGTTCTTGCCCAGATCTGGTGAGTTGTTCGATTACGCAATGTGCTACTTATAAACAATGTGGGAAAGTTTTCCAACACTGTATTCGAGGGATGATATTCAACTTCTTTCTTGTACACGCAAGATCTGAAGAGGAAGAAAAAGTAAAGCTGCATTGGAGGACTGTGAGTGTGTTGTGGAGCTAGAAATTGAAATTAAAATAAGGTTAAATTTGCATCATAGATTGTAGCAGGTTTCAATATCTCAGCCCATGTACCGTATTTACTCGCATAATAGGCGCACTTTTTTTCCTGAAAATCCGGCTCCAAGTTCGGGGTGCGCCTATTACGCGGAGTAAAATTTCCGAAAATTTTATTTCCGACTACAGCCTAGACCGCTGATAACGCAAATTACCGAAGTCACGAATATCCGCACTACAGCTGAAACAACCTTCTTCATAGGCTACACTAGCGCAGAAAGTGTTGAGCATGCAGTCTCGCGTGTACGAGAATCGAAGCATGCGATGCGGTGTGCTTACAAGCATTCAAATTTCCAAAAATTAACATCGAAAGACCCGCGTTGCCTACAAAATGAATGCGGAAAAAAAAAAACGTACGAAAAGAAAGCGCCATCGCGGAAATTCACCGATTACGTTTCATCACGACCGAAATTTTGTGCTCTGAACAGTACCGATCGTTCGGTTTCGCGGGCTCGCACCCCATGTCGAAGACATCGAATCGCGAACCACCATTCGAGTGTTACAGTCGTCACCCATGCCCCCCTTTCCTTCAAGTAGAGCCACCGCAAAGAGTTACGTTTATTCCGTACAAAACCGCAACTTTGATCGCCCGCGACCGCCACCGAAAAGCAACCAACGCTGATTAGGCCTAGCGTACGGTTCGGCATGTTGTCGCGGGAAGTTCGTACAAGACAACATGAAGATTGGGCGTAGAAAAGATCGCACTCAAGCACTGATTCAAGAGCAGCGCGCGTGATACGATGTTAAGGTTCGCGGCCAGGAAATCAGCGGCGACAAAAGTCCGCCGAGCTTGTGCAAGTCCGCGTATTGGCAGCAAAGGCGAAAGCTCGCGTCGGAAAGACGAAAAGCTTTTAAATTTGCGGACGAGGTAGCAAACGCGCGACGATGCTTTTCCCAATAGGAAACTCGAAGCGCACTTGATAAGGACGTGATCGCACGTTCCACGCGGAGCGCGCTCGGCCGGCAAGCGGCCGGCGCCACGCCGTCCGACGCCCAGGCAACCGCCCTTCTTCCTCACTCAGCGGGCCCGCGCAGCTGGCGCAGCGCTGCCGCGGTCTTTCTTATTTTCTTTTTCCTCGCTTCAGTTAACATGAGAGGGCGTCGAATTGCAACCGTGCAAATACGGTACAGAACTACTGATCACGGCCAAGTTCAAGGTCACTAGAGCTTATGCGCGGAAATAAAAAAAACTGATTTCTCGCGACCAAACTGGGGGTGCGCCTATTATGCGAGTGCGCCTATTATGCGAGTAAATACGGTAGATTTTATCCGTATCCACTTGTGTCTGAACTCAAACAAAAGAAGAAAGCTTATTTGACAATTGACAGTGAACATCATTGAAGAGGTCGTGAAATACTTCCAGAAAATTTTCAACTATGTGTATTTGGAATCCTGGCCGTCCATTCAATACTACGTATATCTTGACTCGTTTCATCGTCCGAGTTCATTTAATAGTTGTAAAAGCACCATTTCAATTCCTCAGTCCACGGCCCCACAACTTTAGAGCTCACGCCACCTTAAGTCAGCCAATCCAAAGTCTCTCTCGTCGACAAAACATGGCGATGCAGCAAGGCCTGCTGAGCCATAGTTGACCGAGGTTTGGAGCATCATACTGTTTTGTCTGTGGTGCTGTAAAGACATCACGCTCAGCAACGGTACCGACCATCCGATGCTAACGCATGCGAAGATGATTAGATTGCTATACAAAACTACAAAACGAGCCTTCACTGCGTGTGCCCGCATGTATCGCCCTGAACCGAAAAAGCCCAGATGAGCACACCATCTGTCAGAAACTGCTAGAAGTTGGTGCAAGCACCGTTCAGACACCTCTCGTATTCCTCCACTGGGGTTAGAACGCAGTCGGCTTTTGGGCTGCGAGCACTACTGTGAGCTAAAAGATGCTGTCATATTTTATTACTTCCTAGCTTTCATATAAATTTATTATTTTAGAACAAGCGAAGGTTAGCGATACGCTTATGATTTCAAATGTCGTAGGATGACATCACTTTGCTAGTGCCTATGGCAGCTGGCTGTGACGCATTGTCGTTTTAGGATGATAAGAATTCTAGGATTTCAAACGGGCATTATTAAATGTAGGCTGAATATTGTGCCGGAATATTTAGGAATTGGCATGCCCAATGTCTACTGAAGCAGTAAAAATTACAACTGGGCAGCTTCATTTTCTTTTCACGACCCCTTTAAAGGGAGTACACTGCGCTTGAAAACTTATTTTAAAATTCTTTATCACTTTAGATGAAACTTGCAAGTTTATGTACATTTGTGTGCTGATTTCAAATATGTGATTGTTTTTCTAGTACAATGGTTAGTTTTTAAATATTTATTCCATGTGCCATTTTGGGAGCTATCCGTTTGCCTGGACTGAGAGTTACAAAGTAAATCAGCATATCAGAATAATCTCAAATGAGAACTGTACGCAAGAAAACAAGATTGGATGTTCTGAAACGATTTGAACTGAACATTCGTGACTGAAATCCCAGCTTGATATACTCACTCACGCAGATACAGTCTGCTCTCGTTACAACGGACATTGATAATCCGGCAAAATGAGTCCGTTTTATCCGAAATCCATAATATCCAAACACCGAAAAGGTGGGGGGGGGGGGGGGGGGTGTCACCGTGTGAGGTTCGTTTCGATTTCGCTCTCAGTAGTATGGGGCACGCTAGTTCTGCTGATACAGGCTGAACGTATTCAACAGCATAGTTACGAAAGACTTCAATCACCAGCAGTGGTTATTAACAAAATTGCAGTGCAAGTTCTAATTAATGAGCGATTGCCGTTACGGTAGGTGCAGGGACGCTATGGGGCCTCTGCACAGCAGCAAAGCTTAGCCCGGTAATAAATGTGTTTCCAGCAGGCATTTTAAGCCACTTCTGTTGATCGGCTTGGGATAAATTCTTTATTTGTGCAGACGGGAAGGCATATTCAAATGGGGCCACCTATTGACCGCTGGGAGCTGTTGCTCCCACGCAGCCTCCATGGCTCGCTGGACAGTCCAAAGTTGGTCTGAGAGTTCTGAACTGAAGAGCACCTCGGCACCTCTCACATTAATATGCTAATTTAACGGTGGAACTCACCTGCTTGGTGCACCTGCGTGGTGCACGAGAATGTCTTACTATCAAAACTTGCCTAACAACGCGACTGCAATGAGTGACGAACGTCTAACGCAAACCACAAACAAAAACTTTATTTACACTTAGCTCGAAAAGAAATTTGTTATCTGAGATTGGCGGGCACCCTTGAGCGATGATGCGATCACTTGGCGCCGCATTTCAGTCAGCTGCAACAGCTGAACCATTCACGTGACCAACGCACTCTCAGACTGGCTTGGCTGGAGGCTTGGCTTGGCCAGAAGCCACTAGTGTTGCCAGCTGCAATTTAAAATTTCGCGGCTTTGTTAGTGCGTACAGAGCAGCATGGTCAAGTCTGTTGTCAGCCCGCGTCAATGCGGCAAAAGTACGCTCTATGTGCCCAGTTTCAACAAAAAATGGCGCTGATTTCGTCCACTGTAGCCGATAGTCCGTTGTATCACGGTCCATTAAAAGCGAACTTCACTCCATTAGTTTAATACACAGACCAAACTTACGCTGAATAATGGTCCGTTGTAACCGAAAGCCTGTTGTATGCGGGTCCGCTATAATGAGCGTAGACTGTATACACTCGGCAAGTTTCATCTCAATCTATAACATGCCAAAAAAAGTCGCACCTTGCTATGCTGTTGCCACATTACATAAACCTGGTCCTTCACTTTTGACCTCTATGCAGGAACCTGTCGGACATCGACTCTGACGGGCGACTAACATGCGAGGAGTTTGTTCTAGCGATGCACCTTGTGGACTGCGTGAAAGCAGGGGACGCATTGCCAGCCAAGCTTCCTCTGGACCTGATACCACCATCATACCGACGCAAGCGGTCAGACAGTGTCCAGTCCACAGGTGCGGGCGCTTTTTGTTCCACATTAGAGAACCTCAGTAGGTCGAAATTACATCCAGAGCTCTCCCCATCCCCTTCAACTGCGACATCCCACCTAATCCATGGGTGGGTCTGATCAGTTACACGCCCACAATTTAATTCTAGATTATTAAACGAAGCTTTTTTTATAACTCAGATTTCAGTGGCGGTGGCGTATGCGAAAAATCCGGCGACAGCGAGCATACACAACTGTGGCCCTCGAAGGTGCGCTTGTCGCATGCAGATTTGTATTTGTATTTTTCCACTAATTGATGTTCTTTCAGTCGTAGGCTTGTCGGTAATCATCCTATGACAGTCTGATCATTTATTGAGGGGACTTGTCATTTCACGTTGCCAGATTGGACTTGAATACATGGCCACCGTTGTTGCGTGGAGCAACTGAAGATTTGCACTGCTAAACACGAGAATGAGTGCCTGATTCCCAGCATAGAGGACGGAAACATTTAGGAGTGAGCATTGCGATATGTGGCAGAAAGAAAAGTAATACAGTGAAACCCCGGTTTTACGTCCCCCGGTTTCACGACGACCCGCATTTTACGACGGATTTGTTCCGTTCCGACGAAAGCCCCATAGACGCAATGCATTAAAAACCCCCCATTTTCCGACGCCGTTTTACGCCGAACCCGCGTTTCACGACGATCCAGCCTTGAAGCGAGGGGCCCCAATGGCGAACAAAAGGGAAATCAGCGGGTGTCTTTCGTCGCACCAGCAGAGGGCCACCCCTTCACATGCCAAGCCCTCGGGAAACCGGTTCACTTCGGCTTTCCGCTGCCGTTCGTTTGTCTCCCCTCCCCTCCGAGCGGCCGCGAAAGCGGCGTAAAGGGGCGCGGTTGTGGTTTCCCCATTCTTTCCCGCTTTCGGCACGCAAGGGCGTCGGAAGCATTTTGTCTAGGGGGGTGCTAACCTGCGCAGCAGCTTAGTTGTGGGGGAGGGGGGGGGGGGTGCTGGTGTAGCTTGGGTAGGGGAATGGGCTAGTATCGCTTGAGGGGGGCAAGTGCCCCTTTTGCTCCTTGGAGGAGACGGGACCTTTTCCACGGCAGGTGTTTGGCGCAGCTGCTACAATAAAACCTCGTTTATCCGGATCTCGTTAACTCGGAAATTCGGTTAACTCGGACCCGCGGCGCGGTCCCGGCAAAACTGTGTATATTTCAATGGTGTCAGATGCTCATTAATTCGGAGGGATTTAGCCGCGCACCGGTTAACTCGGACAACTCCGGAGAGCGCAATCGGTACTTCATGCTTAGAATCGCGCGATCTCGGCGGCTTGGAGGCGCAAGCCCTGCTTGCCGTAACCGACGGCGGAACCGGAGCTTTGGAGAAACCGAAACCGAACGAACAACTGCAGCAGAATATGATCATGATGATAGTGAATGAGGGGGAAGTGGCTAGGTGGCGCTAGTCACCACCCGGCGGAAGCGCTTGGGCCGCCGGCCCATCCAGTGTCTATTAAAAGCGCAATGGCGGCACGCACGGATGACGGGACTATGGTGGAACGGGACGATTTCACCGCCACCACAGTGACCACAGCTGCTTGCTACGCCTACGCTGCTGGTTTCTTTGTGTTGCGACTTCGTGCGTAGCGTGCGAGCTCGTGCACGTTGCGTTCTGCGGCTGTGCTTGTGCGCGTTGCCACCGCCGTCGCGCTTCACAATGTGGCGACCGTCACCAGAGTGACGCGGCCGCAGCAGCCAGCGACAGCGAGCGTGCGCACCACCACCTGATGGGGTTGAAGAAAATCGTTCTAGCACAAATTCCGTCGACGAGGCGGACAAAAATAACGCAGTTTGTCATGAAATAAAGGTTCGTCTGTGCCGAGTACATTTTCCTTTTGTTTTCATGGGCCATTCGATAATCCGGAATTCGGTTAACTCGGACATTTTCTCCGGTCCCGTGAGATCCGGGTTAACGAGGTTTTACTGTAGATCGCTTTGCAGGTGTGTTGGCCGCAGCCACGGCAGCTGCGATGGCCAAGCGAAGATGCGCACCCCCCCCCCCCCCGCCTTTTTGTTTTTTTTTCCCTCGATCGTCGGCCTTTTGTGGGTTTTAGAACCCTCTAGAGCTTGTTGGTAGTTTGCATTGAAGTCTCTCGCTAATCCGTCGTGCTAAACGTGTTTTTGTGGGCATAAATTTTCGTGTTTGGATTTTACGACGTCCGCATTTTACGACGATTTTTCGCGGTCCCGAGAACGTCGTAAAACCGGGGTTTCACTGTACATCAGAGCTGCACACGCCAAGCTTTACTTGCTCCAATTTTCCAGGCAAAGCAAGGGCTCCTGACATCTTTTTACTTGACTTCAGGCCCCGTACCAGAGTTGCTGGGTGCACTGCCTGGCGAGGTGATGGTCGACGACAAGAACATGGCCACCTTTGAGGACAAGCGGCGAGCCAACTTCGAAAAGGGCCAGGCGGAGCTGGAGAAGCGGCGACAAGCACTGCTCGAGAGCCAGCGAAAGGAGCAGCAGGAGAGGGAACGCAAGGAGCGTGAGGAGCAGGAGAAGAGAGAGCGCATACGGTAGGGCACCACTGTCTGCAAGTTTTCACCTCTCGGTAAAATACTATGTGTTAAAAGTCGAAGTGATGTGTAATAGTATACAGCGAGGTGAGACCAATATTAAAAATACAAAATTCAGTGCGCCTTGCATCCAAGACCTCACCTGGGTGAGGTCCTGGATGCAAGGCGCACTGAATTTTGACACACTGAAGACATCAGTGTGCCATGCTAAGTGTCGCAATATTTTGTCTTTTTGAAAACAACCATGCTGCATTTTGTTCCGCCCTGAACGTACTGTATGTGTCCTTGATGAACGAGTAACTGCAGTGGAACCCTGGTTTTATGTCCCCCGGTTTCACGACGACCCGCATTTTACGACAGATTTGTCTCATTCTGGCGAAAGCCCCCATAGACACAATGCATTTTAAAAACCCCAATTTTCCGACGCCGTTTTACGCCAAACCCGCGTTTCACGACGATCCAGCCGCGAAGTGAGGGGACCAAATGGCGAACAAAAGGGAAGTCCGCGGGTGTCTTTCGTCATAGTTCTTGACAGCATCATAGTTCTTGCACACTGAAAAAGTAGCAGGCTGCAACAAACTATTCCACGCTTACTCCTTGCTGCAGCACAGGATTGTGTCATTGTTAACCGTTCACTCACAGAAAATGGCTGCAGTTCACGTGTTCCATTTACACTCTGGCTCTTACAGGCAAGAACAGGAGAGGCGTCGTCAGCTGGAACTCGAAAAGCAGCTGGCCAGGCAACGAGAGATTGAACAGGAGAAAGAGGAACAGAGAAGGAAAGCACTGGAACAAAGAGAGGTTTGTTGCTTTCGCTCTTCTCACAGACTAGGTTTTACGTTGAACTGCGTAATGGCAGTTTATTGACGAAATTTGCTGGAATTCTGGTTGTGCAGTTCCCCCAGTTGCTTTTGGAGCAGCTGAATGTTTCAGTTTCGAACAAGCTTTCTTTTGTTTCAGTCTTGAGAAGACTCCACATTACTGCATGCCAAGTTGGAGAGCAGTAGTAACTAGACAAACGTGACATTACTATATGTGTATAAAAAAAAATTGCAACCAGTTTCATGACTGTGCAAACAGTGGAGCTGGCAAGCAAGTGCCACCACTTGGCAAATGCAGATTGAGTTCTTTCATGCTTCTTGATCTTGTTCGTCTTCTATCTTTCATGTTTCTCTTTCTTTATCTTTTTCTGCATCTTCTTGTTTCTTTCATGTTTATTTCTTTCCTTATCTCATTCTATATTGCCCTCTCTTCTTTCTTTGCTTCTCATCCTCACTTCCCTTTTCCACCCCCCTTGCTACAGTCGAACCCACTTAAGTATAACAATACTCAAATGCCATGAAAAGTCCATTGTTGTAACCGATAATTGCTATAAATGGGTTGCACGAAAAAAAGCGAAAGAAAGGGAACGGCAGGTTCTTTTGAGAAAACTGTAATATCGCATGAGATATGTGAACAGATATTAGTGATAAAGATGACAAAGCTGCCTATTTTTCTGACATGCTTGACAATTCAGACGCTTTCACGGAACTGCCACAAGTCACATAAAGCCCATGTATGAGAACGTCGGAAGTTTCGGACGCTGAAAACTCTTACAAATATCAACTTTTTACTCGAACTACATGTCCGAAAGTGCATTAACAGAAGCAACCACCGCTCCCGCGCCGTAGCAGAGTCCAAAAGTCAGCTTTGCCGCAATGCCACGGCGCTGTGCGGTGAAGCATAATGTGAATCCGAAGGGGCGTTGGGGGGATGTTGGGATTGTGGGTGGGGGTTTAGCAGCTTGAATTTCTCATTTTTCTTCTTCCTTTTCAAGGATTTCGTGTCCCGTTACCTTTCAGCACGGACACCCATTAGCCAGAATTCATTGCTATAAGCGAGGCATGCGGGCATTGTTGTAAGCGAGTTATTTCGCTATAGAAAACATACAAAAGTTAACAATGCAGCAGTTTCTCATTGTTATTACCGATGTACTGTTAAAACCGGTATCGTTATATGTGGGTTTGACTGTATACTATATTATGCATGGCTATGCTATGGTAAGGAGCTGCTTGGCTCATACCCTCTTTCTGCTGGTCACGTGAACGGACAGAACAAAAAGCTTAAAACAGCTCCGCTGTTAGAAAACGGACATTTTTTTGTCCGATGTAGTCTGTAGTTGCTGTTGTAACACTTGTTATAATATCTTGTATGTGTGAAGAAGAAGACACGCCTCCGGTCAGCAGCATCGCCAACGCTCGGGTGCTGGGCTCGCTCGGCTCGCTCACCGCGCGCTTCTGCTTGCTGCCATCTTGCTAGACGGTGCTACGGTCTGCCTCGCTGTGTGGCATTCGCAGTGTCACCACAGAAACATACTGCCAATAAACCTCTTCTCATATGGTTCATTGTCTACTCCTTTGAGTCCCATTCAATGCTGCACTAGTATTTGTTATCGCATATCTAATTACCACCTTGCCCCACGAATAGACTTAATTGCATTCTGATTGAAAACGCACTTTTCTCTGCCGGTCGTTCTCTTCTCTGACCAGGCTGCTCGGCGAGAGATGGAGCGGCAACGGCAGTTGGAGTGGGAGAAGCAGCGGATGCAGGAATTGCTTTCCCAAAAGCAGCGAGAGCAGGAGAACGTGAGCCGGCTCAAAGGGCACAGGAAAGCACTCGCTCTACAGATTGAACAAGTGGTGGGTGCACTCTACCATGGCAGTCTTATGGTGTCCACAAAATGCAACATTGGGAAATCTGATCGAAGGGATCAGGGGAACCTCCGGGGTATATTTTCACACCCAAGTAGTGTGGTATAAGTCGGCAATTGCCGGGAAAAACTGGCTTGTGTTGTTATATATTGTTTAGAGTACCACTCATATGTGATTGAAAATGGGGCAAGTTGTTATTGATTGATGGCAAAAATAGACAAACAGGGCACCTTAAACAAGGTCAAAGCTAGGATTGCACTATGTGCAGCATTCAGCTTGTGTCCAAGTCTTTCATTGTCCTTGTGTGCTATTGGCTTATTTTTGCCATGCAACACTTGCATAGAATATTCAGGCATCTGCATATGTCTGTAGACCTTGGCAATTAGCCGCTTCTTCTTTGGCTAGCTTATTCTACTTGAAAGCTGCATTCAACTCTAGCCCGAATGACCAGCAGCAGCTCATTGATCAGCCGAGAGCATGGAGAGCCATGTACTGAGCTCCTTCTGCTGGGACAAGGTTAAAAGTTCGATCACTCTCGGTAAAATTTGCTACTGCTGCTACTAATGTCTGTGGGAAGTGAGGAAATTAAAGGGATATTAAAGACAGCCAACAAGTTAGTTTGGAGAGATATTCTATCAAAACCTCATTTTTTGTTAATCTTGTAATAAAAGGTTGACTAAGTACAGTCGAACCCGTTTAGTACAACGAACGCAAAAGGGCTACAAGAAGTGGTCAATGTGCCATTGAAGGTCATGCCATGTTATGTCGTGCCTACCAGTTTGCAGGGACTGATCATGTAAGAAGATAAGACGTGTGAACATGCATACAAGAAAAGAGAACAAGATAACACAAATGCCGGCATTTATGCTGTCTGGTTATCAGTGTTAGTCTCTGCATGTTTAAAAGGATACTAAAGAGCAAAACGATTTTTCACGTATTAGTAAAGTACAATTTCACAATCTCAAAAACACCACTCTTACCACGACGCGCCGCTTGGTAAGTGAGAAAATGCACGAAAAGAAAATACGGGTGGAGACGCCACCTTAAGATTTCTGCCCCAAACACCGTGATGTCATATATTTTGAAGGCGTCTACTGGGTTTTACGTAGCTTCTAATCGATAAAAATGAAGCACATTGTCATCTGTGGGTGCCATAGAACTAGCATACAAAGTTTCAGAAAATTTCATCGAGCCAATGTTGCAAAAATATGAAAAATACATGTTGAAAATTTCGATGTCACGCGCTGAGATTTCGGCGTGAAATTTAAAAATGAAACTTCAGTCTCGATTTTCTCCGCTAATAATGAAGTTATCATAGTGAGACATGTGGCATTAGAGTTCTCAGAGTGCAGTTTGTCAATCTAAACCAAGTCATTGTTTCTCTTTAGTGTCCCTAATACTTTTTTTCATGATGAGGTTACAAGATGTATTGAGAAATGGGTGTGTAAATTAAAGCTCTAAAGCAAGTGTGATGAATTATTTTTCGTGTGGACTCAGTCGTTTCATTGCTTTGCAGGAGAACAAAATTAACGAGGCCAACCAGAAACTGACAGACACCAAGAAAGGTGTTGCTGAGATGAAAGCGTGCATTGACGAGATGAGGGTGGAAAGGGACACCAAAATGAGGGAGCTCAATGAAGCGAGACTGGAACTGAAGGCAAGTTAGAGATTCAAGTACCCCTCTCGGCATTGCGTCATCGTTTTGAACCATTTTCAAAGCTGAAATTGACCTGGGCACATGTAATGAGTGTAGTAAAATGCTACTGCATTTGGTTGGAACTATCGTGTGCTCAAACCTCATGATAATGAATACGTACCTTATTTTCTCGCATAAAACGTGCACCATAAAAAAAAAACTACAAAAGAAAGAGGGAAAAATGTACTTAGAAAGATGGGGTGCTTGTTATATGTGATAAAATATGGTATATAACAAATTATAGGTTTTAATGATGCAGTGCTATGCATCATAGATGCAGTGCTATGAATATAGGCTTCTAATGAATTTTCGAATGTAAACAACTTATTTTCGTGTCAAATGTGACTTCGTTATACTAATGAGATTTGAGTGTATATTTTTGTAATGTGAAAATTTTCTTTAACGTCCATCTTTGGTGACCAGAACCACACTTCCTTGTGCAATACCTTCATACCATGTGTAGGTATATCTGTATGACTTACAAGGTGGTGCCCTTGTCATTTCCTTAGGAAATCAGCGACAAAATGCTTCTCTTGAATCAAGAGAAACTTAGCCATCAAGGCCGATTGAAAACAATCGGAGCCAATGGTGAGTCGAAGTCCTTCAACTCTCAATAACCTGCCGCGTGACTTCGTGTGCAACGGTGTTTAATGCAGTGACTTCTGTTACCCTGCACTTCCAGCTAATTACTCCCTCGCGATGAACAGTTGTGGGAATAAAGAGATCAGCCTAAACATGTTGAGGTCAACATTGGCCAGCCTCAAGAAGGAAACTGAGCTCAAGCAACAAGACGTCGACAACAACAATGCTCAGCTGAAGGTGAGTGGTGCGGTTTGTAGCAATGACTCTCCTAGATCTAGACTTGTATGCGCTTTAGGAACACTCTCACCCCTTCGGTGCGTATGTTTGTGGCATAGACATGATTTTTCTTTTTTTTTTCGATCTTGTATTTCTTTCCTTGACTTAACCTCAAAGCCTGTTCTGATAATCTCGCTACGTAATAAATACGAACCCTTGGATCCAAGCAGGACATTAGAGAGGGAAAGTTTAGATTGAGCACTGGGTGTGGCCATCTGGCAAAAACCTGTCGGCATGTCACCATTTCTGACTTGGGGAGGTGAGAGCATATGTAGACGTATGACGCGGTGCTTCTGAGGTGGATCAACGTCTTAAAATAGTACCAGTGGAGCTGTATCCATTCAGATGCAATTGAAACATACCATCTCTGCAGTTCTGGACGTTTTTCGTAGGCTTGTGTGAATATTCTAATGCTTCGAATATTCGAACGAATATTGCAGTATTCGAATTCGCTTCGATTCGAATTTAAATTACCGAAAATTTCGAAGTATTCGAAACAAACGAATAGATGCACATTAGTCCGCATGTAATCCCCTGTAAAGGTGGTTTCACTGCAGTGGAGGGATGCTAAGCCGTGAAAGCACCTTTCCAGGTGTATATTAGTTCACATGTAACCCCTGTAAAGGTAGTTTCACTGAAGTGAGGTGGTGCTAAGCCGCGAAAACACGTACCCAGGGGACTTGCACTGCCTCGAAGCCCCGCATCATGGTTAAAGGAAGAGATTAGCCTCACATCGATTCATTTTTTTTTAAATTTAAAAGCTTGTTATACCGGCATATATGCTCTAAGTAAAGTACATTTTGAAACGTAACATATTTTACAGGTTATCGCGTGCTTTCAACTGAAAGTCAAATCCTGCTATTCAAAGTTGTTTCCACTTCCTTTGAAGCAAAAAATGGCATTTGCACAGGCCTTGCTTCAATTTTTTAAAAATATTATGAAGGTTAGTTAGGTCATGACAGATATGCCCATTTTTCTATATATGTGATATATATACTATTCGAATTCGATTCGAAATTATTCAACCAAAATCACTATTCGCTTCGAATTCGCTTCGAACCTAAATTTCACTATTCGCACAAGCCTAGTTTTTCGGATTGCCACAAAGTGAAAATCCGGTTAACCTGCTAAGCCTCAAGTTTGTTAGTGCAAAGCCATGTAAAGGTTAAAGCGCCATTTTGTCTTGGCAGCTTCATTCCAGTTTTATTAACCAAGTCTGCAAATCTTGCTAGGGATAGCAAAATGGTGCGAGAGTACTTTGTTTAGACATGCATTTTTCAAGGGCTATTGAAATCAATGATTGTTGAACTCTAATCATCAAATAAAATTTTTATTTTGCATCGTATGATTACTATGTTAGCTCCCTTGGCTCCCTTCTGCAAGCTCTCTAAAAAAAAGCCAATCAGGCCAGCAAATTTCAATGGCCATTGAAAGCAAGAGCTTGTGGCTTTGCCGCGAGCGGGTGTTTCTTGGTAAAAATTCAGTACTGTTACCTCTTCTTTTACAGGAGTTGAAAGATAGGTTAGCAGACCTCGTGCAGCAGAACGAGGCGTTGATGCGAGACTTCACTCAGAAAAAGCAACAAGTGATAGCGCTAAAGAAGCAGAAGAACAGTTCCATAACGTTAGACACCTGGAACGACAACTCGGACTTCGCATCTGCGGATTCCTGGCCAGGTATGCCGTCCTCCGCACCATTAATCCTTTGGAAGCATTTCACACATTTCCAACTGCACGCAGAAAAAGCGATTGGTTAAAGGGGGACACTAAAGAAAAAAGATTTTTCTTGTATGAGTGAATTAATCTTTCACAGTACCAAAATTTCCATGCTTTCCATGAGAAGACTCACGGCAAGCAAGAAAACGTGCAAAAAGAAAGTGCGGGAGGTGAAACCACTTTGAAATTTATGTCTAAACCAAATCACTGCTTCACTTGAGTGTCCCTTTAAACAAATGCAAGTTAACGCATTTATTTGAGAACTTTCATCTTCTCTGAGGGTCTCAGCAATACTTGGGGACTGTCTTGTAGCATTTGAAGCACTCTCCTATGTGGAGGCTACGATTTGCAGTCTTGTAGTAGAATAGTTTTTCTCAGTTCCGATCATTAAATATACACACAGAAAACATCTACTTAATGAAAGGCTTTGTCATTTTTAGTTGAAGTTCAAAGTAATAGCATGACATAGAATTGAATGCATTTCTTGATGCGGCCTCATTCTAGAGGCAATGATTTCACGTACTGCACCCCACCACGGCGGTCTAGTGATTATGGTGCTCGACTGCTGACTCGTAGGTCGCGGGATCGAATCCTGGCCACGGCAGCCGCATTTTCGATAAGGCGAAAATGCTTGAGGCCCGTGTGTTTAGATTTAGGAGCACGTTAAATAACCTCAGGTGGTTGAAATTTCCGGAGCCCTCCTCTATGGTGCCTCTCATAATCATCTGGTGGTTTTGGGACGTTAAACCCCAATAATTATTATTAACAGGTATTAGATTTCATATGCCTCGTTGCATTTGTCACTAGAGCTTGCCAATAACTTCAAAAGAAGCGTATCATGACACACCTACTGACACATTATATCGCCTTGAGTGCCGTGCTTCGACAGTTTCTGCCAAATTTTTGTTTGTGCTTCAATTTAACCAATTGTCATTTATGAGGTATTTTGCCCACATTTGTGTTTCAGGTGAAAGCAGTCAGCCTGAGCCTTCCTCTGGTCTTGTAAAATACAGAGCACTATACGCATTTGAGGCACGAAATGCTGATGAGCTTTCCATAATGCCGGGAGACATTATCATGGTGAGTAGTATCGGTGGCATCTCGTAGCAGTATTGCTAATGTATGCAGTTGAACAGTCGTGCTGGCTTGAGTATTTCACTGCCTACATAGCGTTAATATAACAGACTAGAGGAAAAGCTGGGCCGATAAAGCTAGTACAGTATAACCACACGAGCAGCGACATGTTGGTACATTGTCATTGTTGCCATTATAATAATTTACAGAAGCGCTAAATATAGCGCTTTAAAACTCTCAAATTCTTGCAATATAAATCATAAACAAGCGTGTCCACTTATTAGTATGAACAGACAGAAATTTTTTTTATGTTTATATTGAGTACTTTTAGGAAAGCTTCAATGGCTATTTGTGCAATTTACTGCGCATGGAAAGGAGCGTTTTCAGGTTTGTTTACTAGATGGCGCCACCATCCTTGTACAATATCAACATTCGAGGGCATGGCCGTGTGGCCGATTGCGCCGGCTTGCTTGCGCATCGTGCGAATCTTAGTGTCTCGTCGTAGTGTCTCGTCGTCTGCGTTCTTTGTTGCCATGAGCCAACAACTCGACTTTATGTGACAGTCTTTAACTGCGATGAAACAGGGAGTCATGAAACAAAAAAATACCAGGGGTGATTGCAGCATGCAGTGGCAAATGTGAGTGAGACGTCACCCGAAAGATGAGAATTGTTCCATCATGGCGGCACCCGTGCAGTTACAGGTTTCAATGCATACGCCCTATGGGGAGCTTTTCCTCTAGAATCAGTATATTAACTCTATGACTTCCGAAGCCTGTGTCCTCGTTTTGAAAACATTGGGCATTCCTTTTGGTATTGTAGTGACTATATTGTCACTGTACTTGTCAGTGGAATGTGTAATATGGTCAGCTCTTACAAGTAGTCAAATATTTGCTGCTTTCGAATATACCATGAGTAGGAATTGTCAGAGTGCCGAGGGTGACGGAACAACTGGTTTGAGGATTGTTTCGTGCCGACATCATATTTATACTTTTTGGGGTATTTTGGTGAAGTTGTAATGGGCCTTATGGCATGTGAATGACGGCACATATTGATGAGCTAGTAGTCGGTTATGATTCATGATACACTGAGTGACGCAAGCAGGATGGAGACAAAGAAAACCTAATATGTATAGTACTCAGTGAAAGCTCATTTACTCGAACTCTGTTAATTCGAACATATGTTTAATACGAACTGACACCCTAGTCCCAGCACAGCGCTGTGCATTTCTATGGGAGAAAACTCCCAATAATTCGAATGTGTCAGTATCCACAACGGTTAATTCGAACTTGGAGCCCCTGGTTTTCATCGCTCCTCGCAGGAATCGGCCCCGAGTGATCACAATGTGTTGCAAAACGAAACCAAACCAAATTTACTACAGATTCAAAACAATGAAACAACAACATTTCTCAGTAGTTGAGAATTTGGAGCTCTTGGGCAAGCTGCAAATGATGCTTGCTCAGTTGCGAGAGAAGAAACCGAAGGAAATGCAATTTACTGATTATTTTTAATTTTGATTGCATTATCTCTGCCATGTAAATAAACACATTTTGGCGCATAAATAGCATCACATATTTCAACATTAAGGCTCACTTATCATAAGAGTGCATGTCGTTGCTTGTTTCTAGCGTATCACTGACTGATCATTAATTTCTGTTCCCTATTAGAGCGCCATGAACCTGATTTACGAAATCACCTGCCACAAACGTGTAGTAGTGCCTAATTCGCAATAACGAGTCCAGAGGTGGCTTCTTTGGGCTCTGCCCACACACTGTGGTGCGATGTCTGTACATTCTAGCGCCCGCCCGCTAATTCGAACTCTGCCTAATTCGAACAGTCTTAGTACTTTTCGAGTTCAAATTAATGAGCTTTTACTGTATCCTTGTAGATAGCATCTACCTTTGCTCTGTTCCTGTTCTGGTTGCACTGCTTATTGGTGTCATGCAAGTGATCCTGGAACATGGTTAGGATATTTCGTTTTGTCATGTTTCTGGTTCCAGGTGCAGGAGAACCAGCACGGGGAACCGGGTTGGCTTGGGGGAGAGCTGCAGGGCAAGACAGGCTGGTTTCCAGAGTCCTACGTCGAGAAGGTGGTCACCTCGCCCACCGGCGGTTTTCCTGCGGGCAACAACCAAGGGGCCGCAGCGGCTGCCGCAGCTGAGACCGTACACATCGTGGGAACCGAGATGAAGATGACCCTGGAGTGAGCCTTACTTACGACTGTTTTTGCTCATGGGCAATTGTCTTTTATGTGGTAACAATGCTACGAGTGCTTAAGGCTAGTTCACGCTGTTGGCACCACTGTCATTGTGTCTTGCTGGCTGCTCGGAGGGCTTTAGGGTCTGAATGATTGCAGAGTGTATCTTGCTGCAAAAACTGCAAAGCAAAGTTTACACACTATCAACACTATGCACAAACTTCTGAATGGCGGAGCATTGGCAGCATTCTGCATTGCACTGTCAGCTTGAGTGCTGTGTATGCTGTGGTCTGAGCACTAAATGTCAAGCAAACATTAACATTTCACTGTATGCTGACTAGGACCACTGTCAGTCTTGCTTCATGCGCTGTTGTGGTTGACCAATTTTTTATTAAAGGCATGATTCCAGCAAGTGACTTCAAACATTCTTTAGCGAAGATTTTTCAAAAAGGCTAACAGAGAATAAGCTACGCTTCAGTGATACAGTGGAATCTTGGGGATATGAACTCGGCTGATATGAATTTCGGTCCAATACAAATTCGTAAAATTCCACGGTTGAATTCCATTGTGTCCAATTGGGCCAAAATTCGGATGTTCCGAAGACTTTTCCATGTCACGACAGATGATACAAACTTTGGTACTGAAACTGTCAAGCGACGGCTGAGAGCAGCGGGCTCCGGAAGCTTCGGGAGTATGCACACAGCCAGCAGTTACATAGTCTGTGGTAACAGTTTGCCACAACCGCTGCTTATGAAGCCGCAGTCGCTGTCTATGATGTATGGTGACGATAAAACTCTGAAAGTGCATGCGTATCCAACACTCATAGAATCAGTGATGTTACTTTCTGCAACTGCTGTGGACAAAACCAGTGCAAGCAGACGCAATCATAGATCACAACAACGTAATTGTGAAGGCATGTGCACGGCCAGCGCACACGGATTGAAAACAGAACTACAGGTTGTCACAACCGCCGTGCACAGCACCGTGGTCGCTATTGACGCAATCATTGATAGCGACTACACAGCTCCGAAGGTACGCAGCTAATGCAGCGGTAGATTGAAGGCAATAAAGTCGTAAAAGGGCTCAAAGCATTTCGGCGTTCGTGTCATTCGCTTTTGACTGTGGTGCAGCGTACTTTAGCACTTAGTTTTCAGTTGGCCTCATGCGAAGCCTTGACGCGTGCGTTAGCGTCAGCCAGCTGCGTCATCCCTTATCGGTCCATTCACGTTTGTCTTGGAGAAATACGAGAGTTCTTTTGACGGCAATAAATGTGTGCATATACCGTGGTTTCAAAACAGATTTTGCTGGTTTTTTGGTGATGTGAAATTTCGGGCAATATGAATATTTTCGCTTCCCTTTGAGATTCGTATCATAAGATTATACGGAAGTATGTTCTGTTTGCTAGCTTCATGCCACTTTTTTTTCACGTATGTCTTTCTTCTCCAATGTTTTGTCTTGGTGCACAGTCCGTAGAAAGAAGTCTACTTGTCTGCTTGTGATCTTGCACAACAGGTGTGCATTTTTTTCCCTACAACTGTCTTTGTGTATTCTTCACACATGTGCCTGTGCTGTGGGTGTTTATATAAGATGATATGACATTTTTGAGAAATTAAAGATTGCTTAACTACATGGAACTTCGTCGGGCTTCTGTCTGCACTCTCTAGCACAGTACAGTGGAATCTCGTTGATACGATTCTGCATCTTATTTTTTCGGCCTAATATGTTTTCGTTTTTGCTCCCGGTCAACAGTACTCTTGGCCAACCTCTGGGTAATACGACTTTTGCATAATACCGTATTTACTCGCATACTAATAGGCGCACTTTTTTTCCACAAAATCCGGCTCTAAGTTCGGGGTGTGCCTATTACGCAAGGGGTAAAATTTCCGAAAATTTTATTTCCGACAACAGCATAGACCGCTGATAACGCAAATCACCGAAGTCACGAATATCCGCACTACAGCCGAAACAACCTTCTTCATAGGCTACATTAGCGCAAAACGTGTTGAGCATGCAGTCTCGCGTGTCCGATAATCGAGGCATGCGATGCGGTGTGCTTAAAAACATTCAAATTTCCAAAAATTAACATCCAAAGACACGTTGCCAACAGAATGAATGCGGGAAAAAAAACGTACGAAAAGCAAGCGCTATTGCGAAAATTCACCGATTACGTTTCATCACGACCGACATTTTGTGCTCTGAACGGTACCGATCGTTCGATTTCACGGGCTAGCACCCCATATCGAAGACATTGAATCGTGAACCACCACTCGAGTGTTAGTCGCCACCCATGCCCCCCTTTCCTTCAACTAGAGCCACCGCGAAGAGTTGCGTTGATTCCGTACAAAACCGCAACTTTGATCGCCCGCGACAGCCACCAAAAAGCAACCAACGCTGATTAGGCCTAGCCTACGGTTCGGCATGTTGTCGCGGGAAGTTTGTACAAGACAACATGAAGATTGGGCGTCGAAAAGATCGCACTCAAGCACTGATTCAAGAGCAGCGCGCGTGATACGATGTTAAGGTTCGCGGCCGGGAAATCAGCGGCGACAAAAGTCCGCCGAGCTTGTGCAAGTCCGCGTAGTGGCAGCAAAGGCGAAAGCTCGCGTCGGAAAGGCGAAAAGCTTTTAAATTTGCGGACAAGGTAGGAAATGCGCAACGACGCTTTTCCCAACAGGAAACTCAAAGCGCACTTGACAAGGACGCGATCGCACGTTTCCACGCGGAGCGCACGCGGCCGGCAAGCGGCCGGAGCCATGCCGGTGCAAAGGTTACTCCGACGCCCAGGCAACCGCCCTTCTTCCTCACTCAGCGAGCCCTGCGCAGCGTGGCCGCGGTCTTTTTTCTTTTCTTTTTTCCTGGCTAAGTTTAACGTAAGAGGGCGTCGAATTGCAACCGTGTAAATACGGTACAGAACTACTGATCACGGCCAAGTTCGGGGTGCGCCTATTATGCGCGGAAATAAAAAAATCTGATTTCGCGCGACCAAACTGGGGGGGCGCCTATTATGCGAGTAAATACGGTACGTTACATTTTCAAGTTCCTATGAAAAACGTATCCGCGAGATTCCACTGCAATCGATGTGGGCTTTTAGGAAGTGTGGGCCTTTACAGTGCTGTGTGTAGTAATTCAAGTTCTGCTTGCAGAGGAATTTCCGAGGCCCCGGAGAATGGTCGTGAGCCGGCACTGGACGAAGTGGCGGCACCCGATGTTCTGCAGCCCTCGGAGAACTCCTGCTTTACCCAACTGCCCCGGGGGGCACCCAGTGTGGACACCACATCTCCTGTACCTGGCGAGGTGAGTCTACACAACTTTTACTGTAAAAGCAATGTGCATTAAAGGGACACTACAGAGAAAAAGGATTTTTCTCATATTAGTAAATTACAATTTCACAATACCAAGATAGCCACACTTGCCACCAGAAGACTCTTGGTGAGCGAGAAAATTCACAAAAAAATGAAGATGCATGGGGTGACGCCACCTTAGCTCCCACACCAATTGCAATGTCATATATTTTGATGGCGTCTACTAGCGCCTATGTGATTCCTAATCGGTAAAAATGAAGTAAATTATCCTCTAGGGGGTTTAGATACTTAACACACCAGGTTTTAGGAAATTTCGTTGAGCCTATTGGCAAAAATGCAAAAAAAAGAAAACCTAGAAATCCGGGGCCTCGCCTACAGAAATTTTGGCAGGAAATTTAAAAATGAAGCTTTGCCCTAGATGTTCTCTTTTAGTATTTTACTAAAATTTTACTATTCGAACTTCTCAAAGACAAATAGAGTCAACGTCCGATTGGCAGTGGCCCCTTCAGATTTTTGGTACGCTTCACCCCATCACAACCTCGTGTTGCGGCGAAGCTGCCTTTCAGGCTCTGCTACGGTCGCAAATGTATTGACTTGGAGATGATAGATGTGGCAGAGGTGGGGGGTTCAAGTAATGCTATTTTGGACCTGAAATTTGGGCAGGAAGTCAGGAAAATCGGGTGCCAAAGATTTTTAGCATCTAAAATTTCAGATGTCTTTATATATTGACGTCTACGAGGTAGATGTGGAACTCTGGACTCGAAGGGAGCACACCCTTGTCCGCCACATCAGTCGGGCTTCCACAGAAGTTGAAAGAGAAGGAGAGGCTGAGGGAAATTTGCCTTTGTTTGCCTTTCACGTGTAAAGTGTTGTCGACAAGACTTAGGCCACACCAAATCATGTACATCAATACAATGTGGCTTCTGCATTGCCTCATTCTTGATAAGACAACTATGAAACACTACCCCCCCCCCCCCCCCCCCCAGTGCTTCATCAACCTTGCCAAAAGAAATGCTTTCATGTTGCTATCTCATAAGAATATGTTTAGAAATCCTCTCCTAATTTTAAATGCGAATGCATTTCTTAGTCGGGCTATGTCAGGCGTCCGTCGGTGGCGTTGTCCGGCGTTGCCCGCGGGGAGGAGGATAGGTTGAGGAGGTGTCCGCTCTCACTCCCTCTCCCATAGCAACAGCTGCGGGCGCGCACGCTTATCCTCGCCCCTAGCAACCGCAGCAGGTGGTGCGGGCGGAGTAGCGGAGAGTGAGTGGAGAGGAGGAGCGCGCTCTGGTGCGTGAGGGCGCTCGCATCGCGGGAGCTCGGCGGAGCTCCCGCGATAAAAAAATAAATAAATAAAAAATTTAAAAAAATAAAAAATAAAATAAATAAATAAAAATTTTTAAAAAATAAAAAAAATTTTTTAAAAAAAAAGGCGTTGCGCCGTGCTCCCGACCGGGCTGCAGAAATTAGGCGCCTTTTCCTTCTTCGAACCACAACCACCATATATAAATAGAGTGAACCGCGCGAAATGCATTCGCATTTCCTCACGATTCCCTTCAGGGAGGTGGGGGGCATTTTTTTTTTGCAATTTCACTTCAAAGTATTCTAGAAATATTCGAGAAAATTCGAGAAATATTCAAGAAATATTCTATTCGATTTGCACTCACACACTTCAATATTCAAATTCGCTTCGCACCCAAAATTTTGCTATTCACACAGCTCTACTAAAACCACTTGGCCATCATGTGGTCTATAATGTCATTGACGAAAGCAAAACAAGAGAGGTAAAGAGAATGAGCAATCTCTCATGCAACATATTGCCCTTTCTGCTCATGTAGCGGAGCAATAACTTGGCTTTTGTGTACATGGCAGCATCACATATGAAACGTTTAACGTTTTATGGTTTTGCTAATAAACTGTTGTAGTCTCACTTGATGCATGATTGATGCGATTGAAATATAAAGATCAGTGCCCATCAAGCTGACTAGCTCCCAAGGCACAGACTACGGTTTATGGTATTATTGTGGAAATCAATAATGCAATCAACTGTAGTCTTCAGTGCAGGGTCTTTTGCTTCGACTTCATTTCGTGAAGCAGATAGAGACGCGGCACAGCCTCAAGGTTTGTTCCGTGAACAGGTCTTCTGAACTTGAGCCGTTGCGCTTGTTTCTAGGGACAAGCTGCACCACAGGGCTTGCAGGCGCAAGCGCTGTTTCCATGGCGAGCGAAGAAGGAAAATCATCTCACCTTCAACAAGGGTGACGTCATTGCAGTCAAGGAGCAGCAAGACATGTGGTGGTACGGCGAGTTCCAAGGAAAGGTAAGTGTCTCATATGGACCCGCAGGGCCTTTCAGTTAAAGTTAATGGGTTAGATCAGTTTATAGGCTAGCTAGATACAGGGTAAGCGGTAGCTGTGTTACAACAGCATCATCACATAGTTTGTTTGTTTGGAGGCGGATGGGTGGGTTCCAAACTAAACTTACTATTTACCTAAGTAATATTGAATCTGACTTAACTTTGCTTATAGTCATGCTTTTAGTCATTACAATGAATAGAGCAGAGATATTTCAGCTGATTTCTTCACACAAATGATTCTAGATGTGTGATTGCTTTGTTAGATATTTTTCACTGATAACATAGTGCAGCTGAATTTTGCTACATGGACAGAAAACTTATAAGACCCGCATTACCAACATTCAGGTGGCCATGTATGGCACCAGTGTAATTTTGCAACTGGACCTCATAATGATGAAATAAGGTTACAGCCTGCTTGAAAATACTTTCATTGGATCCAATATTCATTTCTAAGCAATATTCATAGTCGTTCAACATGCTAGAACATGTCATATTTTAATAACACAAATTTCTACTTAATGGCAGGGAAAAACTCTTCATTCCAGCATTCTAATTGTTCATTTTTGCACCGTTATACATCTTGTTAATGAATTGTATTATTGTACAATCTTAGTGTTCATTTCTGTCTCTTATTATCTTCTCATATTGTATGTTTATGCCCCTCCTGCTTGGGGACCTTACTGGGGACCTGAATAAATAACATGAATTCCCAATTCAGTTTAATGCTGCCAAATGTTACACATGTTAATTGCATAGCCGATGCATCACTCCGTTCTGTCTGTACATTCAACTTGTCATTCTTCTTTTCAGCTGGGCTGGTTTCCAAAGTCTTATGTCAGACTCATCTCGGGGCCTGTGAAGACATTCAACAAGTGAGTGACTGGAAAATTCGTGGTACCTGGTATTGAAACCAACCAAGGAAATTAAGTACCTAGTCAGGCCAAGCTGCTGTTGCGTGATGACCATATTTTAGTTTTAGTGAATTTCACTGCTGTCTTGTAGTATACATGCTTCAAATATGAATTATTTTCTTTCAGCAATCAGGTTTCGGATTTACAAGAATACGGAGACGTGCCTCCCGAACCCCCTGCTGATTTCCCAGGTCAGTTACTAGCTCGATTTTCATTTATAGTGTATCGGGAAGCCTGAAGGACACAGTGGTGAACCAGACTACATAATGTGTCATTTAATGCGCTGTGGATAGCTCTTCTACTGAAGTGAAGTATTGAGGTCCAGTTACGGAAATTAGGCACTAGTTAGTCCTTAATTTGTAACTTGCATATGTTTGCTGAAAATAATGTTATAACAAGCTGCTTCATAGCTCTGCCATAGCTTGAAGGGTCAGTTCTAAATTGCCTCCACTTTGCGAATGACAGTCATCTGGCAACCTTCATACGCAAGTTTTCAGCTTTGCCTCAAATCTTCATTTGCCTTGTTAATCTTAAGATCTATGTCACTGATGTCTTTGTTAGACATGTTTTCTTGTGAAACCTCCTTTCCTTACTTCAGTAGGTGAAACAGTGTATCTGGGTTAAAAAAACTCCTTATCATTAAAATTAATTCAGAACTGTTCCCTACAGCTTCCCTGGTAGCCCATGTTGCAATGTTAATATGTGAAACACCACAAATTTAATTACTGCAGTACATACTATATAAGGCTTGTACGTGCATCTGTGATTGAATGAATGCTTCTCATGCAGTCAAGTTTGTTGATTAAGGCTTTGCTTACTTCTTACAGTTACGGCCGAGGAGAAGTATGTTGCACTGTATGCATACCAGTCTCAGGAGCCGGGTGACTTGAGCTTCAACGCTGGTGACGTGATAAGTGTTAGCAAGAAGGAAGGCGAATGGTGGACCGGGGACGCTAGCTGGCCAGACGGGAATCTTCCCTAGCAACTACGTACGCCTGTACGAGCCAGAAGTCAAGGTAGGGACATCACTTGGCTCTTGCGTAACTGGTTGCTACTGACGTATGATAAACATTAATGTTTAAGTCTGTGTGGATTGAACAGAAATTTGTTTTATGAGGTTCGTAAACTTCCAGGGTGTTGTTAATACTAAAAACGTCAGCAATGTATAGCAGTCATGGTTTTGGCCGGCAGCAATATTTTGTTATTGTTCCCAGGTCTGTAAACCCTCGTTTCTTGAGTTAGTGCCCTGTAAGCTTTGCCTGAAGGAAATGACATTTGACCTTACTTACACGTGGCCACAAAATGACTGAGCTTGAGCCATTTTAGCTTTCTAACTCTACCAAATTGATGGATGCATTATATGGTTAACATTCTTTTTTAGGATGTGTGATGTCTACTAGGGAGGGGGTTAAAAAAATGGTCACTCACTGAGTAGAAGTGTGTGAAAGGGAAATCTTGGCCTTTCATCAAACTTACCTTCATCTCAAAGACTTTCACAAAACTGATTTTCTATATTCAGTAGAAATGTAATCCTTCTTTTTTCATGGTTTGTTTTGTCAATTTATAATTCCCAAGGACAGAATCTGACTCAGGAACAGTCTTACCTCAAGCTTCAGGCGTTCCTCTTGTCAACTTAGCTAGTCGCAGGGACAGTGCATAGCATGTTACAATTCAAACTAATATAAACTGTAATGTTGGAGTTCAAGTGTTAACATAATCCAAATTGCAATTTGTAATTAAGCTTTTGGCATAAACATACACTTCACTAATTAGCAGATCATTAAAAATGGACACTGCTCATAAAATTTATTTCTTGATCGATTTTCATGAAACTTTGTGAGTTTATATATATTTTTGTGCTGATTTCAAATATGCAGTTACTTTCGTAGTATGATGTGCAGTTTTTAAAATACAAAATATTTCATGAGCCTTTCTTGGAACAAGATTTTTTTCTGGATTGAGAGAGTTACAGTGTAAATTGGCATATCAGAATAATCTTGAATCAGAACTGTGTGCAGTGCAACAAAAACAGATGTTCTAGACCCCTTTGAACAAAGGTTGTGGTATGTTGAACAGTCGTGAGCGAGTCAATTTCAAACTGGTATTTCACTTGCGAATGTTCAGCATCCCGTAACTTTTGTTCAAATGGGTTTCGAACATCCATCTTTGTTGCAGTGCACAGATTTCTGATTCCAAATTATTTTGATATGCTGATTTGTTTCGTAACTTTCTCACTTTAGAAGAAATCTTGCTTCCCAAAAGGCGCATGAAATATATTGTGCTCTAAAAACTACACATTAGTGACATTACAATAGAAATATAACTGCATATTTAAAATCAGCGTGCAAATACAGTCGAACCCCTTTATAAGAAGCACTGATATAAGAGACAAATGGGTATAAGAGACACCAGTGTGCCTACAGTAAAATACGGGTTGATAAGAAAATGCATATGTGGCACCCTGCTTATAACAGACTCCTCATATAAAAGGCAATAATTGCTGCCCGGAGCATGCTTTTATAAAGGGGTTCAACTGTATACATAAACTTTGGAAGTTTCATCAAAATCTATCAAAAAGTTAAAAAAAATGTAAGTGCAATGTCCCCCCCTTAATCATAGTGTCGAAGAACATGAGCTACAAAGCGGAATCAACACTACGCCAGCTGCCAGAGCAACTTGTTCTGTGCATGACTTCACGCAGCTGCTACACCAATTCGAAGCAGTTCTCATTTTTATGCCATGGTGATCAGTAACCCTTTCATGCTGCACATTAGAATAGTATGGCAAGTTGTGATTCCCTCGTTCTTTTTTTCTCCTAACGTTTCAGACCCATAAAGAATGAAAAATGGCAGTGTGAAGTTATCTTTACTGTGTCTACCAGTGGGGAATTCATTGCTGTACTGTAGAGAGATTAGTCTGTGTGCGGAATTTCTGTCCCGAAGTGTTTAGCACAACAGCTTGCCTCGCCCATGAGGTGTGTGACCACTGCTGGCACGGGCCAATGTTGTTTTTGTTGTTATCCTTTCCGTTGAAGGAGGAGAAAGCAGCGTCTGCTGCTGATGAAATTCCTCTGAACGCAACCTCTACATTGCCGACCAATGAAGAGTTGGGCTTCACTGGAGCGGAGGTAGATCTTTTAGCCTTTTGAGCCCATGGCTGCTTGACTCTGCTCCTTCCGCTTCCACTGTGCAGCTGCTGCATTGCACGCAACTACGGCTTGCTGAAGCAGCGCTTAACCCTTCTACTCTTGATGGACAGTGTGTCGAGTTGGTAGACCGGTGATTTATGCATATGCATAGTTAGTAGATTATAGGAGCCACTTCTTCCTCATGAAGGCGTATAAATGTTTACATTACATTAGCTCTATTACGAGTTAGGTGTTACCTTAAAAAAGTGGATCTTTGCGTACATTTCTTAGTCAGATATGAAAGGGAACACCTGAGAGAAATTGAAGTGAAAATTTATCTAGGTTATCATTGCTTAATTTACACTCGAACCTCGATATAATGAACCCAGATATAACGAAATATCGGTTACAACTAAGTAAATGAAGAATAGTCTTGCAATAGACACAGTGTTAGAAATATACCTTTATAACGAATTTTTGGCTATAACAAACTTATTTTCATGTAAGATGCAACTTTGTTTTAATGAGGTTTGAGTGTAACACTTGTTGTTCAGCCACTTTCCAGACTTGCCGAACTATCAACTGGACTGGTCATTATTCAGTTGAACACATGATGCGAACTGTGTGTGCTAACATCAGGTTGTAGCATATGGCCCTATACAAAAGCTGCATCAACATATTCCAGCACATAAAATGCTTGAAGTGTGTGCCTCTGTACATGTCTTTAATGAGATCCATTGAATTTGTCTTGGTAGACTGCCTTACATAAAGGCTGGCTTTACATTGACAATAAGGGTTTGTTGCTGAAGTCTGCCAAGCAGTTCTTGTGTTGATGCGCACTCTTAGTGGTGCCTTTTCAGTTGATGTAGAAAAACAAGAGCCAGCAAGCATTTAGCACAGATCTGGCATTCCCTTTCATATCTATCAAACCCCTTACCCCAACATCTAACAGATGCGTCAAAAACTCCTTTGTGGTAACCTTGGGGCATTTTTCTTTTTTTTCTGTGTGTTTCTGTTTATGCAGAGCAGGCTGTTGTACCCTTGTTTGTGTGTTATACTAAGGTTTTGGGTTTTGGCAGTGCTTTAATTCTCATTGTATGGTGTGGCTGTTCCTTTTCTTTTTGTGTATTCCTTTTGCATGTCCCTTAAAGTACATATTTTGGTTGGAAGCTGCTACACATACTATACTGTGTCATGTTAGCATTTCGATACTTTACTGCACTGATTGTTACTGCTTGTGTTACCTTTGTTTTGTTTTTTTGCCAACAACTGTTGCAACATGGCTTCTCCTTTTCAATGTTACTGATGCTAATATTCTGCAGTGCCACTTCTCTACAATTCAAAGTTATACTTCCATTGTTTAACATAAAAGCTTTGATGGTGTATCTAGTATACTTGTGTATTAGAACTAATGTCCCTAAATTTGATTGTCATTGGTCGTCGTCATGTTGCATTTAACTTGGCAGTTGTATAACCCTAAGTCAGCAAGAGATGTTTTGTTTAGTAATGCTGCCTATTCTGCATGTCTGTTTCCTATGCTAATAAAGTTGCTGCACTTGGATGTTCCATGGGTACTCAGTCGAGGGGCAGATTTGAATAAGGTTGTACAGTACCAACTTGTTGTGTCAAGGTTGTTTTGACATGTTTTACATTGATGTTTACGTGCAACATTTTACTGCAGTAGGTATGTGCTGAATGCTTTTGTGTAGCGAATGCCGACCTTGAAAACTGAAGGCTTCCATGTTGACTTCAAAGTAATGTTAGATTTATTTTTAAGAAGTACATTAGAATCAGGGCAGTTTGTCTGGGGATACCAACTTTATTTGCACTATTGAACTTTGAGCACTCACATTCACACAAATGCTGTAGATGCTGCTTCATACGCAGAAATAAAAATTCCCTTGGTCACCAAAATTGTAGCCATACTTAACTTAAAGTGGCCGTGCAACACTTTTTCAAGTAATCATCGAATAATTTCATTCGATGAGATTAAGAAGTTTGGGGGGTACAACGTGGCAGCAGCAAGTACAGGACCGGGTTGATTGGCGGAACATGGGAGAAGGCCTTTGCCCTGCAGTGGGCATAGTCAGGCTGATGATGATGATGATTACTTCATTAAAGGAGCTCATTCCCTAATGAATTGACTACCAAAAAAAATTTTAAAATCCGTCAAGTATGAGTGGGAAGCACCAGCGAGCGTGCTGAAAGCTACACAGAAGGGGGAATAAAAAGGGGGCAAGAAGCTGCAACCGTTCGTCAGTGCACACCATGACCTTGAGCACTTTCTTTTTTTTTTTTCTTCAAACGCATGGCTTGCTTTCAGGGTGATTGTGAGCGCGTGCGAGGATATGTGGCGGTATCTTGCTGCGGCAGCGGTAACTATAGCTTACGATGCTCAAATCAGCCGTGGTGGTGCAGATTTTGGGTTCATGGCATCATTTGTTGAGAGAAGAGAGTGATTTCTAGCTGACTTTGAAAATTAATTGTAATTCCCAGGCCGCATACTCGCGCTATGTTTTGCTCACGGGTTCTCAGAAGCCTTTACTACCGATTTGCAGCGTTTTATGACCATGCTGAAAAAGTGTTGCAGGGTCCCTTTAATACATAAGCTCGACACAACAGTCCTAATATGGTATTGTTAAAAGCATTACAGTATAACTGGCTCTGCTTAGGTGTCGCTGTCATTTCTTCACTCAAATCAATGAGAATCATGCATAACTATTCATAGAAGCAACTTTCCTTTCGTGTTAATCTAACCTGTTAGGTTAACCATTTCACATCTGCTGAAAGGGATAGTCACTATGAAGGTACTGATCCAGAATACAGCTTCAAAGCAGACTTTCGTTGAGATTAAGGTGACTTGCAGTGTTTAGACATGGTCTGCAGACTTTCACATGCAGTTTTCTCGGTACATGCATTTTTCAACTGGTATAGTTGGCACAGCTACAAGCGCAGTCAGGGTGGAAGGAATGAGCGAGGTCTTCATGAACACAAAGCTCGTTGTAGCCACAATCTGCAAAGTACAGCTGGAGCTTTTGTTTCAACACCCGTACTATTTCTCTCTACATATTCCCCCAGTTTATTCGGCATCATTTCTATGGTAGCATTTCATGCAGAGGCTTTATGAAGGAACTTTAGACAGTATTCAAATCTTAATTTAAAAATACTCTGGCTATATATCTCAAGTCTGCTGGAATGTGCTGAAATTTTAGGGAAATAACGATTTGCTGAGAAGTTTTCATTGTAGGGTCAGGATATCAGACATTTCTAAATGGGCTTTTCCTAATAGCACAGGTGTCAGTTACGATTGCGATACTGGTTTATGTGGCGGAACATTTTTTAAAATTTGGCAGCAAAGTAGATAGTGCCAATGAAGTTCAGTTATGCCTCACTGTAATGCAATAATTAGCACTTGCATAGATTTTTTTCTTGCAATGTCTTATTCTAAAATAAAGCTTGGAATTCCACTAGCACCTGCTAAATTTTATGTGAACCTTTGAAACATTCCTTAAAAGAAAAACTTCACCCACTCTAAAATGTGCTGGAAAACTGGCCATCTTAAGCAGGCCTTTTATGTACAAAGCTGTCAAAGAATTAGTTTTGCATTATTACTCGGCACATTTTAGTTTATACTTACCCATCCATGTTTCATTTGTCCACAATATGAGAGTCAGAGTTACGCTGGGCTTTTCAGCTGGTGCTCCTCGAAAGCAGTCTGGTGTTCCAAAGCTGTACTCTCCAATGGTTTAAAGAGCGTGTTTAAATATGGGCCCTACCAAACGAGTTGGAAATCCTGCACTTCCTATATTTCATTACTGCCTAGCCAATATCCTCTTCCTCCCTTCATGTTCCTGTTTTCTGAACTCCTCTCTAACAATTTATTCCACTTTAAACTCCTTCTCATCATGGTGGATTGTAAATTTTGGAAGCAAGATGGGGCCAGTGCAGTTCTAAAACTGACCTGTAGTCCTGGGAACTTCTTCCTCAAATTAACAGCTGTGTTATGTTCATTCTGCTCACCGCACAGCCTTCACAGGTCTATAACTGCTTTTGCCGTCGCCTTTCACTAGGTGCATCTATGAGTTTTCTATCTCTTGTGCATACTTGCCTCCTATGGAAGCTCACAACTTGCTTTCTGCTTTACCGTTACAGCCAGCAAGACCAGAAACTCCACAAAGTGATGGCAAGATGAAGGTAAATATCTTCTTGCACCATCTGTTGTCCTTCACTTACCTTGGCGCTTTCCATACTATTGCATGGTATGAACATTTCTTACGGCAGGAAGACTGGAGTAGACAAAGAGGGAATGTGGGTGTGGGGGGTATAAAGGGTGATGTAAACTTCTAGATGTATTCCTTTAGCTGCACATCATGGACGAACGAGCTGCCAGAATTGCGTTACTCTCGGCTGGTGCATTGCAAGACATCTTGCAAGAACACGTTGGCAGTAGATGAGCATGCTGTTGACGAAAGCAGTAGTACGCACTTAGCAGTGAAATTCGATCAGGAAATGGCAGTGCTGGCAGTCAGACTCCCACTCCTGTTTGTCAAAAACTTCCATTTTATTCGACTAATTAGTCTTGTAACAGTGCCACAAATGTAGTTGTGGCGAGACTTACATTGTTATTTCTTTCGATGTGCAATAGACTCTCGTTAAACAGAATCTGAAGGGACCTAGGAAATATGTCCCATTTAACAGGAGTTCCATTTACTGAGAGATGAACAGGATCACATTATTCAGGTACAAAACCAATTATAGTAAGAGCAGTTGTTCTATTTAGGCAGGAATTCCGTCTAAGATATTTCCATTTAATGAGAGTCTGCTGTAGTTACAAACTGTCTCATTTGCTGTTCGATTATTGTTTTGATCTTGATTTGGGAAGCTTTAATGTCACAAAGGTAGCGCTGGGGCTATGGGAGCTGTTGTTGTGGAGTGCTCCCTTTTATTGTTAACAATACAGGGTTTCTTAATGTTGGGGCTATGGGAGCTGTTGATGTGGAGTGCTCCACTTTATTGTCAACAATACGGGGTTTCTTAATGTTCACCTAAATATATGCACATGTGTGCATTCTCGAATTTCACTCCCTTTGAAATGTATTGACCCTGGGCTGGAATCGAACCCCCCAACCTCAGGGATGGCAGCAGAATTGGTCGTTGCTGAAGTTGAGTATTGAGCATTGCCTCTGATGCACACAAGAGATAATGATATTACTCTAAAATTAAAAAAAAAAAAAGAAGAGGTACCAGTTTGCATTGCTGTAGCTTTTATTTTTGGTGGGTCTTGAAGCAGTGAAGTTCTGGAAGCACCCACTTACCTTGTAACAGTGAGCAACTGTTATACACTTGTTTCATTCACATTGGAGGTTCATTAGAGTCCTTGAAAGCAGTAATTATTGCCTTGTGAAGCCTCTTGCTCAGATATTTCTGAGCTTAATCCATGCTGTAATGTCTGTCTTATTTACATTGGCACAACTTTTTTTTTTTCAGTGTGTTGTAGTACAATGTATTTGCATGCATGTAGCTCATTAAATAGCACTGTAGGAGAAACTGAATTTTTTTTAAATTGGTCATTAAGATTTTGAATTGAGTGCTTTTCTGTGCTTTGTAAGCAATACTATTACTGCTGCTTTTGTTTAATAGGGCACTGAAGAAAAATGTTAAGTGAAGCTAAAGTAGTACATTAATAAAAAATGTTTGTGTCATGTGTTAAGAACAGAGCTTTAGTAAGCGAGAAATTGAAGTAAATGTTGTGACATGGGCCATGGCTCTGTAGAAACATTCTACTATGCACCCACACATTGTTGCTGCAAGATCTCAATTTAATTTTCACTAGAATTGAACCGGTGATAATAATTATTGCATTGCATAATAATGCTATTTGTCCAATTGTTTTATTCCTAGAAAAGAGTCGCGGTTTCGCTGCAAGGCAAAGCAGTGAATGTGATACAGTTGAACCCCTTTATAAAAGACATGCATTGGGGAGCAATTCTTGTCTTTTATATGAGGTTTCTATTATTAGCAGGGTACCACATGTGCATTTTCTTATAAACCTATAATTCAATGTAGGTTCGCGGATGTCTCTTATACCCATTTGTCTGTTACATCAGTATCTCTTATAAAGGGGTTCGACTGTAGCAACAAATTGGACTGTTATACGAAATAAGGCTGGCAGCTAACTCCCTTAGCATCAGACCTGTCATAACTCGACAAAACGCTGGCATAAGGAAGCACAGCTGCTGCAGTAAGCAAAGCGACCTTTATGCTGTCTATCACTTTAACGCAAACTGGGCTGTGAGAACACGGCACTACCAAAAGTACGCACCGTCCATTAATCCCTGTAAAGATAGGGCGCGCACGACCATGTCCGGTTGCTCAAAGCCTAAGGTTTCCAAATAATACACTAGAGGGAAATCTTGCGCTAGTTTCTATGGGAGCTGCAATGTGCGGTGCTTCAGCTAGCATGCGAATAATGGGTAGTATATGGATTTGTCTAAGATTCGTTCTTTCAGCTCCGTTTGGCTTCGTGTCACCTGCAGCCACTCTGTCGCAAAACGAAGTTCAGCAAACGTTCAGCAGTTCTACCTTACCGCCTTGACCTCCTTTTTAGGCTCACGAAGTTCACAATGGTCCATTCTTTTATCCGAAACGAACGCCAAAACAGAGCAATAAAGCGAAGCCACAAGTGTGTTCGAAGCCGTATGCATGAAGATTATTCAAATACGTGTACTACCATCATTTCCATGGTGGCTGAACGATCGCAGCACCAGAGTTCCCTCCAGTAAATATTGTAGGAATCTCTATGGCTCAAAGTACGCGATCCCTGCTATCACCATACAGCTCTCCTCTGGGCGCCTCACATGCACCTTTTGCGCGATGGTAGATGGCCGGCGCTTTCCCTGTCTGCTTCAGCTGAGATTGTCGGCAGCCCTCATGCACTTTCGCTCACACATGAAACATACGAAAACACGACCTCCATAAGATTGCAAGGATGACCGGGATGAACTTCTCAAATAATTTCAGTCTAAGGAGATTTAGTATTTCACTTCAGCATATCTGTGATGCTAGCTGTAGCGTGTATCATGTAACGCTTACCTTTGGGACATCCAACGGCACACCACTGCTCGGTAGTGCAAGATTCTTGCTCTGAGTGAGTCGCGAGAGTGATAAGGTAGCCAAGTGGGTGTCTATTGAATCATATGATCTAATATTGAACGTCAGCCTTGGTTGGAGATGAGGGCAGGTAGCCAAGTCTGACCTGCTGTTCTTATCTGATAGATAACATCCTTTATTTGACAATGTCGTCACTGGTTGTGCTCGATCACCTGGAAGTGGCAAATATCGCTGATGGGCAGATAAGAAAAGAGCTGACGAGTGAAAGCGATCGTATTCTTTGAGTTCTTGTGGCTTCAACTTGAGCAAGACTGAATCTGCGTTTCATATATCCTATGGGTCCTTCGTGCCTTAGCTCCCAAGTCGTATTATGAATAAACGTACAAAAAAAACTCTTGTTTTTTGTTCTCTTTTCAGCAAATTCTTGCATATTTTATTTGTATGTGATATTAGGTAGACATTATATAACAAATATTTTAACTAAATGCTCTTATATCACTCCAAATGGGTGTTTCTCTGGGAAAAAAAGTTGTTCCCTCGACAAATATTTTAGCCTTGAGCATCATCATCCAAATAAATTATGGCCAAATTTATTGAAGACATTGAAGAATCTGCTAATTATTTCCAAGACATAAATGCGCTACGAGTGCTGAGTTGGCAGGAAGCAAAGCAGCTGTGGCATGTACGAGTATAGCTCGCTTGGCTTTGCCAGTACCGGTAGAAACAGCATACAGTAGACTCATTAAACGGAACCTGAAGGGGACAGGAAAATATGTTCCATTTAATAAGAGTTCCGTTTACTGAGAGATAACAGGATTGCAGACTTTGAGTACGAAACCAGTCATATTAGAAGCACTTGTTCCATTTAAACAGCAGTTCCGTTTAAGAGATTACCGTTTACTCGGAGTTTACTGTATACAGCTTAGGTGGGGTTTAGTAGTTGTTGAAACTTAGTGATTGGGCGCACTTACACCAGTACTCTGGCATGAGATTAACACCTCTTTGCTTTCTGAAGCCCTGGCTGTACGTTGGCATGAGTAGCTTAAGCTTTATTATTTTGATTTTTTTTTTCCGAACCACCAGAACTCCAAGATTATCAAGAAGCCAGAAATCGTGTCGGTCATAGCCCCTTACAAGGCGACTGGGCCAGAGCAGCTGACGTTGGAGAAGGGCCAGCTCATTCAAGTGCGGAAGAAGACGGACAGTGGCTGGTGGGAAGGAGAACTACAGGTGAGCGCATTTTGCTTTCAAGAAGTCTCTCTCTCTCTCTCTCTGGCTCCCTCCCTCCATGGTAGCCTAGCAACCAAGCTATGTGCAAATTTGACTGTCAGCCACCACAGCTGCATTTTGATGCAGCTGTGGTGCATCAAATTCAAAATCACCTGTGCCCCTTGATTACATTGATGATCCTCAGGCGGTCAAAAC
The DNA here is from genome assembly GCA_030522465.1 of Rhipicephalus appendiculatus. NCBI lineage: Eukaryota > Metazoa > Arthropoda > Arachnida > Ixodida > Ixodidae > Rhipicephalus > Rhipicephalus appendiculatus. The sequence goes on along the minus strand of JALIZH010033007.1, from coordinate 11,830,776 downwards.
GAAATGAATTCCAGAAGGCCCCCACTACAACATGCGTCATAATTCTATCAAGGTTTTGGTACATAAAACCTCGGAATTGAAATTTAATTTTCCTTCTTTTTTTTCTTATGTTTGCAAGTAGGGTCCCCCTGAGCAGACAGAAATGCTTGCAGAGGAATTCTGCAAGGATTATGTGTTTGGAACAAAACTTTGTAACAGTTATTTGTCTATTCAACATATTTCTTTTTTTCCACAGAAAGAAGACTCATTCATAGCCTTTTGCTGTCCTTGCATGAATTCTGCACATGCTGACTTAGTAGAGAACAAAACATTCCCAAGATTAGCTTTGGGTGCTGCATTGTCTCTTTTCTTAGTTTGCTTCCTGTAGCTGGTAGCAGTGCTTAGTGCTGCATTGTTCCAACTCACAGAAAGCATTGTCAAGTTTGCAGGACATATTTGCAGCTGTGAATTTTACTGCTTCTTGTCATACGTGTTATTCTTGTCACACGTGGTATTTATTGCCAGTATTGATGATATTGCAGTTTCCATATCTGCAATTTTTGTAGTGCATCGTATAAAATCTAAAGTTGCACAAAAGAAGAGTGCATCTGGCTCGGAGATGTCGTGTGAACGTCTTCTTTCAGTACGTCCGTAATTCTTGTTCTATGTCCCTTTGGGCTGTGGCAAGTGTGGATAAGGGGCTGCCATATTTGTGAAAACATCTTTTTTTCTGCGTTCTTTTATGTGTATAGGTTAAAGGGAAGAAGCGGCAAACTGGGTGGTTCCCTGCTACTTACGTGAAAGTTCTGGGTGGAAGTGGCACAAACAGCAGCCGGAACTCTCCTGTTCCTGCAGCATTTGGCTCCAGCACTCGTGGAGGTTAGTACTCTTTTCCACTGTTGTTCTCAGATAAAAGCTGCGAGAAACAACTTGTTCAAATAAAAAAGAAGCATAGCGAACGTTATGTTGAAACAGCCGAGTTCCTGTAGACCAGAATTTTCATCACTTGTAGAGGTCGGAAATCTCGGTCCAAAGGCTGCGGGTATGCTGGAACGAACAAACGACGATTGCACCTGGACTGTCCTTATCGCATCTCACTGCCAGTGTTTGCATTGCGATCAGCTGTGACTTAACTCTGCTACTTAGCTGTTATACGCTGAACAAATGCACACTCATTGGTGTTGAGCAATATGGGCAAGTCACAGCAAATCTGAAGGGAATTTTGTGATGTCACTGACATGTTCAGTGACAAGATTCCTGTTTACCGTCAACTGTTATAGCAATAAACACACTGCAGAAGGCATCAGCGCAGTATGCTATCATAAATAATGAGGCGTGCACTTAGAAAGGAGAATGCAGCCCATCTTTGGATATTTTCTGAAATGGTTTGTTTTGTATAAATAATAACCAAAATTTAGGGACGCAAGCCTTATATGGGTGCTGTATGTTTGTTAGATAATAAAAGATTTCATTTGGTAGTCAGCGCTTATTTTGTCTTCATCTGTTTAGTGTGCGTGTCAATTTTTTGCTTTACATTATGGATTAGTACCAACTACCCTGCTCTACAGTTCAAATATATACCAAGAATAACCAATGTTAACTTTAATAAGTGTAAGAGATATAAGAATGGGTAATGCCAGCTTCTAACATTCAGCACAGGCCCTGGCCTTCTATCTTCATTTTTGTCATTACTGCATTTACACTTGGATAGAGCCTTGTGAAATTTGGAAAGTGCCAACCGGCATTCTATGTTTCAAGTAGCCATCAAATGTGCATGGTGTCTCGTATTGTGTTAAAGCCTGCAGAGAAATAGTTTCCAGATGAGGGTCAATCGCGCTCGGGTGTTATGTGTAGTCGCTACGTTTACTACGTAAAGAAGTACAAAAGACTTGCCGACACTTGGACGATATTCCCTCTCTCACCTGCCGCAGAACAAGTGCGTGCCCTGTTTCCGTTCATCGGGCAGCAGGAGGACGAGTTGTCCTTCCAGAAAGGTGATGTCCTGGTTGTGCTGAGCAAGGAAGATGCCTCCTGGTGGAAAGGGGAGCTTGCGGGTCGAGTGGGCCTGTTCCCGGCCAACTACGTTGAACCCCTCGACAGGCCTGTTGACAAATGTGAGTTGGCACTTCGCATTCTGACCTAGTTCCGCTGTTAATTTTCAGAAAGGGCACTGACCAGCGTTGCCAAGTGACTAGTTACTAGTAATGAAACCACCAGACAGTTAAGCTAAGGAAGGTATAGGGGGACATTACTTGTACGTTTTAACTGTAGTATAGTGATTATGACATAAATGGAAAGGAATTAAAGTTAATGAAAAATCAACTTGGCGCAGGTAGGGACTGAACTTACAACGTTCCGGATAACGCAGTCTTAATTTTGTGCTGGTAATGTGCCCACCACTAGTACGTACTGACTAGCTGGAACAGTCTTATTCCAGAGACCAAATTATTGCAGGAACATCTTGGTGGGATAACATGGTGCATAGTGACGTATTTTATGTGTAAATACAAAACAAACACACACCCACGCTGTCAGTGTGTGGGCATGCGTTTTGTTTCCATAGAAAACAGACCAAGGTAACGCGCAATATCTGCAAAGAGTGGATATTGCATGATACATTGACCTGTGAGTTTGCGAGGGCTGTGTTATGCAATTTGTTCAGATTTTTCTACCCACACACAAACTTGGGCCACTTCGTACGACCTGTAGGTGTACTAGCCGACCTACTTGGTGGACTTTCTCAAGTATTTGCCTCCCAAATGCTCATGCATTGAGCTTTGCTTCGCGCGCATTGCCATTTGTCTAGTTCCGTATGTGGTGCCCAGTTTCCGAATAAGGGTGAGCCCACTGCCTGCCACACCGGATGACTGGGCCTAAATGCAGCTCACTGTTGGGTATTGGCACAGAAAGTTCCAGTTTAATGAGAGCAGCATTTTGGGCTGGTTGGTGATCCATGACTCAAAGTAATCACGTGACGAAAACACGGACAAAAGAACACAAGTACAAACACATTTCTTCGGTGTAAACGCCTCCTATAACACGACGCCCACCACTGTAGTTAACCGCCAGACACAAGTCGTACACATCCTTTCATGTGGCCACTTGTGGTGCCAGTTTCAGCATCGCTGTCCGTGTTCAATCCATTGCATGTATCGGAACCTAAGCTTTTCAACTCGGAGCTGTCGCCGTCGAGTAGCAGAAGCAATGCTGCACGATGTGCCAATTCATCCACGCCGTTCGCCATTACAAGAAGAACTCGTGACTACAATGGTGCCACCAAGCAGGTGCTGTCATGAGCAATGTGATAGGGGTAACACAGGAGCACGTGGCTAATAGCTTCATTCGACTGGTACTCGCACGGCACAGTCGAGAATAAAGTGGAAAGTGACACTTTTCCACGAACTGTTGTCACTCCCACCATGCACCTGTTTTATTATGCTCAAAATAGATGACACAAATAACAGGTTGATATTGTGGCGCCTGTTGAAGCACCCACTTCACACACCGTTTTTTAAAAATCATATTTTCCTGTATCTTGATTTATGTGTTACACGCACACACACACAAGTGAATGGAAAAGCGGTATTTTGTGCAGAGCTGTAGACAGCACGTTGCTGCGCTCTGCTTGGCATACCCGCCTTGTACTTGCGAGAGGCCTGTGGTACGCAATCAGTTGCCGTGTTTTATCAGCAATAGCGATGCAGGCGTGCCGACACTTTAAGTGACCGTGGCACCCTTTCCACTTTATTTCCTAGAGCAGCCGCAGCGAATTGCCCCGCTTTGGGTTTTAGGCTATTCGCCACGCGCTCGCGTGTTCCCTTTCATATTGCTCACGATAGTATACATGTGTAAGAATGCAGCTGAAAAAAAATGCATCACAGAAAGTTCCGACCCACTTCACCGATTTACGCGGAGCAACTTTCCTGCTCTACATATGGACTGCTGCTGCAAATCCACTTGGACTCTATTTGAAACGTGCGGCTCTTGCCCTCACTCTGTCTTTGGGACAAACTTGCTCAAGTAAGAGCAGAAAAGCTTGCTCTTACTCCGCCATTGGAATTCAGCATAGGCTGCGCTTCTTTCCAGCGTAGTATAGGGTACATTCTGAGCAGAGGATATTAATGGAACAAATGCTCATCATTGCATTACAAGAGCAGCGCATTCATTTTCGCTTTTGTAAGCACTGGGCTGTAGTTTCTTTTCATGCAATGTCAGATTTATCTTGAATTGTAATGGTGCAACGTGTATTGAAGCCTTACGTTTCCTCCCCCATGAAGTTTTTGCTCACGATATGTTTGAGCCAAAACTATTGCTTATACCTGTCGGGAAGCTTGACATTTCTTCTCTGAGATGTGGTGCTCGAGTGGACAATTTATTCGAGGCATCACTCACTTTGACCTACCGATCGATTTGACTCTTTATATAACATTTCACATCAATATAGGGGCCATAATAGACCCTGCTGTACAGAGCTCAAGATCTGTTTTGTCAACTGGAGGTTATTTAACATGGATGCGAAACACGGGCACATACGTGTTCTTGCATTTTATTTCCGAGGTTGGGCATTGGACCCATGACATCACGCTCAGAAACAACAAGCCATAGCTGTCGAGCCATTGCAACAGAAGCCGGCTCTTAATTTGGTTGAAATAGAAGAGCATTATGGGCTCCAATCATTTATAATTATGTCGAGTCCTATAGCTCACTGAATCTGGAAGGGTCACCATGAAGAATCAGTATGCTTAAATTTTAATTACGTGATATGCCTAAGTTTTAATTTCAGGTTTACTTTCATGTAGTTACAAGTTATAGGTTATAGGATAAAATAAAGAAAATACATTTGTTATTTATGTGCTGAGCACAAAGCTGGGACTGCAGTAGTTTGTGCAGTGAAGTTCAGCCCACTTTCAAGTGATTGTTCTGTGATGCAGAAAGTTTTCAGTAAATGCTCATTGTCATTTTACTTGCTGTTGGAATAAGAGTGTTGATGATTAATGCAGTAGGTGTATGAGAGCATCTGTGCTACACTGGGCTACCAATGTGTGTATATTTTAATGGCAGCCAAAAGGCAAAGGTATCCGTCCTATAGATTGCCACGTGTATTGAACAGCCCACTTGCAAGGAAATGCAAGTTTGTGTGTCGTGGTACGCATTCTTTTCTCCTCCAGAATGATTTGATCTTTGCATAATGTAGGCATTATCTGTTGACTCATTACTAGCTCGGTTACAATACATGGTTAATAGACATTCAGGCCTCATTCTTAGACAAAGGCATTTTCATGTACAGTACTCACGGATTGAAGTTCAAAAATGTAGGGCCAAGTAACGCTCATACTTTTGTTTCCAGCGTCGACAGTTCATTTCATACCAGTGTAATTTTGACTCGGACACTTACATCAGAGCCAACACCATTGGAGACTTTAGTGGTCACATTCGCAATGACATGACGCAGTTATCATGAGCAGTTGCTCCTAGCACTTGTTAGATCTTTAAAATGAGGTTGCACTTTAATCTACAAGTACTGCACATTGCTTTTTTGTTTTGTTCTACTCTGTCACACTGTGTGTTGCAAAATGTGCTGAATGTTGAGATGCTTAGATGTTACTGACTTTTGTTCATGCTAGTCTAAGTATATGGCATTGCTTGAGGACATGCAGCTCGTAATGGCAGAACACGCACGGCTCGAGTTTACAATTCGCATTTTCTTCGGTTTATGTACTCCACGTTATGCGCAGGCAGATTCCATCTTGTCTTGTAATGATCATATATAACTTTCCGAAAATCATTGCTCTCCCCTATTCTTGAGGAAGTTTTTGTTAAGTACGGGACCTAGCTTAGCAGTAATTGTAGCTGAAGCTTTTGCAGAAAATTGTAGCGGTTTGCTTCTCAGGGTGCTCTCTAGATTGTACAGAGTATATTTTATTGGCTTTAAAAATCCACCTGCCCTGACAGCACGGGGGTAACACTAGTGTTTTGTGTCTCTCCGCAGGATGTCCCGTTGACGAAACTTGAGAGAAAGAGGGAGAGAAGGGAAGCGCAATGAGCCGGCTCCTGGAACCTACTACTCCTCCTCTTCCTACTCCTTCAAACACACACATCGCTCGTTCCTCTGTTTCTCATCTTCTTCATTTCGAGACGTTACGCGTGCTTCGAATCTCTCCTCCTTGCAATTCTCTGCCGAAAAGGGGGGAACTGCTCTTCGTGCTCACCATTTCTTCCTCACTTCTTTCTCTCTTTTTTTCTTTTTTTTTTTTTTTTATGTGTCAGTGCTGCAGAAACTTTTTGACTCTGAACGCCTGTGCGGACACACCTGTGAGTTGTTTTTGTTGCGAGGCAGTGGCGTTCCTACATTTTTTTTTTTCCTCCCCTCATTGTTGTTTTCATAGTTGCTGTTTATAGAGTGGATTATTTTTTTTTTTTTGCGCGTTTGCTGCGCGAAAGCATCACTGAAGATTTACCGCGGATGGCTGCTTGTGTTGCCCGATCAAGCTCGACTCATGGGAGGGAGGGGTGCTGTGCGCGATTCTTAGAATCTCTCATAGCTGTTCACAGACCCCCCACCTTTTTGCTTGCTTTGCTTGTCTCTCATTTCACAGCCGATGCATGCCGAAACTTCTCTTACGCCTGCTCTTCGAGGCGCATCATTTTGCATTTACTGTATACATCTGCTGTTATGGGAGGAACATTCATTGTTACACGTTTGTAGGTCTTTTCATGTCACATTTTTTACTGGGAGGGGAAAAAAAAATACTGATTTTAAACATAGATATCTTTGTCTTGTTTCGCACTTAACTATCGAGCAGGATATGACTGACTGTACTGGTAGTTCTGTGCTTCTGTTGTTGTTTTTTTTTTTCCGAAGTGGCTGTTTACGTATTGTACAATAACATAACTTAATTTTTTTCTACTAATGCTATACTCTGCTGCCTGGTCGGTTTGTGATGCCAGTTCTGAGGCAAACCATGACAGCACCTGAAACTCTAATGCGTTATAACTTCAAATACTTCCTCACAGGTTGTGCTGTGACTTGACCGGTTGTCACGTCACTCGCTTTTAATTAGGCTTTTATCTCGACACAATTTGTTTTTCTTTTGCATAAACGTCAGTTACTTTCATACCACTAGTAGCATATTGTCAGTGCACGCAATCCTGCTTCTAGCATTGATGTTAGACCGTGAGAGCACTCCTCCACTGTTGCATGACCTGGTTCTCGCTCTCTTCTTCAAACTAACAATTACTTCAATGCCAGTAGTAGATTCCAGGGGCTCTTGTTGTGGTCCTTCTACCTGTGAGACAGGCCCGACACGTACTATGCGTACTCTGTTCACTTCTAAGCACTCCAATACACTCCTCCGTGGATTATACCCGACTTCCATCGCTGTTCACTCAACCCTCGTATTTATTTGTGTGCAAGCAGTTTTAACTAGGGCTTTAGCCGTGTGCTGTCCTCAAGCAATTGCCCTCGCCGGGGTCGCATAATAACGAACTGTATCTGAAAGTGTTGGTGTAGCTTCACAATCGCGTCACCTGTTTCATATGTGCGTTGGCTTTCCTAGTGTACTAGCCGTGGAGATGTGTGTCTGCTAATCAAAAAAATATATATATATATATACAAATGAAAGAAGCTTCTTCGATCGGGTGGTACTGCTAAGATGTTGATGCAGGTTGCTTCTTTTGTATCTCTGTGCCTCGGCCAGAGCAGTTACTTCTGTGCAAGGTTACTGTTGGAAATGTGGAGATGTCTTTTTGTAGATATGTAAGTAAGTGGGTTGGTTGGACACTGTTTTGTTGCTTTTATTTTTTCTCCCATTTGTCTTATTTGAGCTGCATAGAGACGTTTAATAAATTTCTTCCGGTGTGACTCTTTTTGTCACCCCTCGAATCCCTGTGAAGCGACTGAATTGTGCTCATTCCCAAGTGTGCTACACGAATTACACTTACTTCCCAACCCAGTACTCCTGCTGTGTTTTCACGCAACTGCTTTATAATCGGTGTAACTGGAGGCAAATGGGGTAACCCAGCCCATATTCTTCTAGGATTTGCTAAAAGACATGTACCTAGGTGTTGTAGAACATGCATGCAGTGCTAGCAACACCCATCGGCTTCTGTAAAAGGATTCTGTGTTGGACATGTGATTGAGTCAGCTGGCATGCGCAGTACAACACAACACACTGTGCAGTGTCTCAATGCTGCAGTTAATGCTATGGCTAAATCGTGAGTATTTATCTGCATACACTTGTTTGTGGGGCATAGATTTTTGGACTAGCAAGGAAAATCGTGACGAGGCTAATGTTGGTACAGAAAATGACAGCTGTGTTTAAAGGGGTCATGAGCCACCCCTCGGGCTTGATGAGAAAACGAATCCTGAGGATAGCAGACGCTATTATGCACGTCTCGGCCAAATCTTGCAGTTGTGCACGGCAAGGAGACCTTCCAAGTGCAGCGCAAAGTTGCCATTTTCTCAGGAGCCCGCTTTCCATACTGAGACCCGTCCTCGCATGCTTCAGAGCTGCCAGGACCTGCTGCCTGACATCGGACAGTGCATAGCATGCTATTGGCCAATAGCTGGCATAAATTCAGAACGGTGTTTGGATCAACGGTGTTTGTTTAAGAACGGTGTTTGGGAACGGTGTTTGTGCTTCTTGCCACGAGATGCTGCCACCTGCGGGGGCTGCGCTCCATAGTCTGCTCACATTACACAGTTAGCAACACTCGCTAGCAGGAATCGCAATAACAGAGTGCGATCTTGTTCCACCACGCACGCTCAAGGTCATGTCGTGCACTGACGCAACGTCTTTCCACCATGCCATCCCTCCCCAAGTAGCTTCTGGTGCACGCGTTGGGATGAGAGCAAAGAGAAATCGCTTTAAGCATGCAACAAACCCCCGTAACTTCGCTTGTTCTTGTCCGATACGAGAAATTTTTGTGGCAATCAATTTGGGATACAATAAACTCGGATACTGAGGTCATACGGGGATTACCTGGCAAGGGTTCATGACCCCTTGAAGGTCTGAAATGGCAGTGTTACATCAACCATTTGCAACAGCTAGTATTCGTGCTTTGTACTGCGGACCCGTTCTTTCTGGCCATTCAGGAACAGATGTGACATTGACAATAGTGCCCCATTAGTCATTAGACGAGACATCTGTAAGTGGCGGTGCACTATGCTGTGGATATGGAAAGCCAAAATGGTGCTGTATGGTGCAGTGTACCAGCTGAACGTGGTGTTGAAAGTTTGGTGTATGGTGCAAAACTGTGCAGCAGCGATAACACCTGCTGAACACAATGTTACAAGTTCGATTCCCAGCTGTGGTTGCTGCGATCCAGGAAGGCAAAAAAGCAAGCACTCGTGTGCACTTAGATGATTAAAGAAAACCATAGCCTCCTCTGCTAAGCTTTCACGTGTAATAGCCCAGTGAAACATGTGAAACCCCTAAAATGCAGTCTAAATAGGCCTACCTTTGATAGTGAGCCCCAGTGTGTTTTGGTACAGTAAGCAACCACTCTGTGCGTGCGCTAGAAACCCTGGAAAGTAAGATAGTCACTGTCGGGAATTTTTGTTATTCGCGCAAAGGCGTGGTGGAAGCACTTTTTGGGCGTTGCAACCGCGAATAGTGCTGCAGCGACATGGAACTCTTGTGATAGAAGCTAGCTTATCTTTGTAGCTTGCCCGCGAGCAGCATAACAACTCTTGCTATTTTCTCGCTTGATTTATTTCTCTGCCATGACCTGCTGTTGCATATTTTGAAAGTTGCTGCTCTTCCATTCTTGAGTTACCAAAAAACATGAAACTCGCTGAACATTGGCATTCTTAAAAGCCTTACTTTCATTATTACTTTTCTGCATGTGTAAGGGTGTGCTTCTGGCAGACCCGTTTTGTCACTTTACAGCAGTTTCTGGGATGGCTCAAGTTATTGATAGGTTTTACAAGAGCAGTGCAAAAATGGAGCCCATCTTATGTTGTGTATCTGTATGTTGTTGAAGTAATGAAATTGCTTCCTTCAACATAATGCCTGTTTTCTTGAAAATACCTGGCTGCCACTTGTGTGAGGTGAGTTGAATGGCTGCTGAACAGTGTGGCTTCACTATATTTCATTAGCTTGAGTGACTGTGTTGTGCAGTGGCGTGAATACTCATTTCGGCAACAGCCGCTTAAGCTACCTGTTCCCATGTTCATTGATTTGCCGTCAACATCAAATGAAACACTGTAAAAGTGAACTGGTATGAGCCTTTGTACTTTCACTTTCACCAGTTCTTGTGACGTTTGTGGAGCTCGGGCTTGGGTGGAAATTTTCGGAACTGTACAATAGTGAACAGTCGGCCATGTTGCTTTTGGCAAGAAATTGAGGGTGTTGATCTTCTTTCCCAATTACATTTCATTTTATGATGAGACATTGCAGAGCAAGGAACTTTCCAGCTTAGAACACACCTGTGAGTTTTGAAGTTGTGCATTTATGGCTTTCGTTTTGCCACATTTCTGTAATCATTCCGCCACGACCTGTGTGTTCAAGGAGGCTTCTTCATTGAACGTGTTTGTTGCAGTCGATAAAGCCCACGTTTTTGCGTGGAAAACATTTTCCTAAAGTTGCACCTTCATGCAAAGCAGCGTCCTCCGAAAGCAGTTCCACAACAAAAAAAGTCCATGAAAATTACGAATAAAGTTAGGAAACGAAACTTTTATTGGTGTGAATTTTAAAATGTATAGTCATTTACAACTTTAGAACTCTGCGGAATTTCCTCCTCAAAGGTGGATGCACACAAGCCTGCCTGGATGGGCATGCACTCCGGAGTGACGTCATGAACCATACGGCCGGTGACCCCGCTTTTATAGAACTTTGCCAAGTGTTAGAGTGCAGCTATTTCTTTAGTCGCAGGACTGATGAAGTGCTGCACCTCTGCCATAAGGGTGGTGCCTCTCCGGACTTCTTAAAGGCGCCATGACACCCAATTTTCGATCATAAACTGTGTTATGTGGGTTAATCCTTGAACATTCACAAACAAGCTGGCGAAATTTTAGCGCATTTGGTTGAGCACTTAATTTATTATTGAATATTTTTACAAACGCGGGAGTGGCCTGAGAGTCTGGCAACACTGGCGCACTCGCGAGTCGTGACGTAACAAGCAGCTGGCTGTGCGAGCATGTGTGCGAGCGTCTGCATTCTGGCGAGCGATATGATTCCATCGTCAGCTGCGCGTGAAATCGAGATATTTGTTTTAGCTTTCTCTTGCTTAGCACTGAAACTGAACGATTTGCAGCGGCTGAAACGGGGGTAGAAGACGACGGCACCGCTCCTTGCTGCACGTGACGTCACAGGCGCCATGGCAAAATGGCGGTCGCCGGCAGTGGGCGGGAGTTTCAGAAAAAAATTTCCCTGTAACCAGACGCACAGGGGTGGTCGAAAGTTCCCAGGCCGCGCTGCTATAGGGTAACCTGAGATAGCGTCCTGCAAATTTCCAGTTTTACGTCCCAAAGCAACATGCAGGGGCGTAGCCAGAAATTTTTTTCGGGGGGGGGGGGGGGCACCTCCTTGATTTCGGGGGTGGCACCTCCTTGAAATGGTCATTTTTCGCTATGTATGCCATGGCGAAAAAAAATTTCGGGGGGGGGGGGGGGGGGGGCACGTGCCCGGTGTGCCACCCCCTGGCTACGCCACTGGCAACATGGGCTCCGGGTTCATTTTGACCACGCGGGGTTCTGTAGCGCACCTAAATGTTGCAACATGCGAGCGTGTTTTTCTTTTTTTTTTGTTTGTTTGTTTGTTTGTTGTTTTCATTATGCCGCATCTCAGAGAGTAAGTATAGTGACTCTCGCGCTGTCAGTTTGTCGCCATTCACGCCGCACCGCTACGACTCGGCACCTAGAGCGAATTCAGTATTCACGAAAGGTGTATTCTATACATACATAAAGATAAGTCAGCCATAGGCGTGCGCAGGGTTCTCCGTTAGGGAGGGGGGGGGGGGGGGGGGGGCAAGCGGGCGAAGCTTCACGCCCCATCTTCCCAAACACCTCCCACTGAGGCCCTTGCGATCATTACCCAGTGAGAAGTGCTAGTAAGCCCCCCCCCCCCCCCTTCCCTCCCCCCCCCACCCCTACCCTATGCACAAGCCTACAAAGCTAAAGAAAGACACAAAAGCGAACGTGTCCTGGATGACCGTGGGGTGCTCGGCTGCTGACTCGAAGGTCGCAAGTTGGATCCCGGCCGCGGCGGTCGCATTTCGATGGAGGTGAAATACTAGAGGCCCGTGTACTGTGCGATGTCAGTGCACGTTAAAGAACACCAGACGGTCAAAATTTCCGGAGCCCTCCACTACGGCGTCTCTCATAATCATATCGTGGTTTTGGGACGTTAAACCCCAGATATTATTGTTATTATGATGGATGACCGTGCGCATAGGGGGGGGGGGGGGGGGCGACGGCTCGTCGCAGCGCCCCCCTTCCCTATTAAGCCAATCTATGAGGCACACTTTGCCCCCCCCCCCCCCCTTCCTAGGTGACTAGGGGGGGTGACCGCACCCTCTGCCCCCCCCTCGTGCGCACGCCTATGGCCGTGCGCTTCTTCGGTATACGACGTTGCGGACAATCCTTGATTTCTTTCCTTTCTTAACAGCGAATCTGTTTATGCCAGCCGTCGGTTGTAATTCGCGAACAGAAAACTGTCATCATCATGGACCGGCACGTGCCGTCTTCGTCGTCTTCTTCCGCACTCCCTGAACACGTGCGCCGATTTGTCCGGCATGGGATGGAATAGCTCTGATAGTGTACGATTACACACTGAGAAAAAGAAAGAGGTACAGAGAAAGAGAAATTCTTAACGGAAAATTGCTTGACGAGGCGGGATTCGAAGCCTACCCACGATCCGAAGACGATCATCGCAACCGCTCGGCCATCCAGGCCCGCCAGGAGCGCATAACATAGCCCTGTATTGACGGTTTCAGGCAGCAGCAAGAGTTGTACCCCCAAGAAACTACTGGTCACCTCATTTATAAGCCCCTAACTCCAAAAACGAAAGCACGTTTTCAAGTTGTTTCGGGGTCATGAAAGTCTTTCTTTAGGTTTTCAAATAAAAGGAAGGTGCATAAAGTTCGAGGCAATCTGCTATAATCTTTGTGTAGCTCAAAAGAACATTAATTAGAAAATATTTTGCTAAATAAGGGAAGGAAAGTAGAAAATCAGCCGGCTACTCGCTAAGGCTCTTTCTTGGCCGGCGGTGCTATTATAGGCACATCTGTGGACGAAACCGGATGCCGTCGAGGGCCTGTGTTTGTAAACAGTGATAGGGTCCAAGGTCGTGAGAAAGGGAAGTGATGTTGAGTAGAAGGTAAGGGAGAGGGAGAGAGTAAAGCATAGCATAGGATGCGAGATGAAGAGAAATAGGGAGAAATGAAAGAAATAGAGAACGAGCGAGAAATAGAAATATATTGGCAAAGGAAGAAAGAAATAGAAATAAACAAAAACGACACAAAAAGCTGAGAGAAGAGAGAAAAAGAAAGAGAACAATAAAGAGAAGAAAAGAAGGCTGCCCAGCTCGGCACTTCCTTCAGGCTTGGAACCACTAGTGCGAAGCTAACTTAAGTTTCTTCCCCCCCCCCCCCCCTTTTTTTTTTTCTGTTCTGCTTCTCTCACGGAAAGCTGCGTCAGTGAAGTTACTATACGACAAGTGCCGCACGGCTTGGACGAAAAAGCCGAGGGTTTCGTTCTCAAACAGTGCTCGCGCAAAATGCATGATGCGTTCTCAAGCACGGGGCTTACCCTTCACTTGCGGCAGTGCACGGCCTCGCGTTGTTGCAGCCGGTGTCCCGTTCTCCAGTAGCAAGGCTCAGCCGTGCGGTAAGGACAGGGGTTCTCTTTTTTGCAGCCACGGGATCCAGCTTCGAACACGTCATAGGGGAAGTCCTGGAGGTTGTACGGATAGCGGCAAGCTTTCTCTTTGTTATGGGTCTTCGTGTATGTGTAAAATTTTTTCTCTTTTTTTTTCTCTCTCTCTCTCTTTCACTCCGCTATTGTACATACACTGCACCGCAGGACCAAATCTTCAACCTCTGGGTCACGCGTTCGCTCTAAGCCGCGTCCCCTCTCCGCCCTGTTGGCGCCGTTTGAACTCAATTCGCGCCAATTGACCGTTATAAAGTTCTCTGCAGTCACAAGAAAGGGACCGCCGCGCCAATTCCGTGTCGGGCTGCGCGGCCGTGGCGAATTCCGTGTCGGGCTGCGCTTCGTGCCTCGCAGTTCACGATGATCGATGCCTCTAAAAGTGGCAACTCGAGGACAACTGAGGAGCACACCCTGGATCCAGAGCCGCTACAGTTAGCGCTCGTTGTCGTTGAAGAGATTGTTTCGCCGACCCGCCTACTGTGGCTCGCGGCGTATGTTGGCGATAGTGCTCCCGCCCATGCTTCCAAAGAAAGCAAAGTTACGCTTAGGTCCGCCATTTTGAGCAAGAGCAATGCGGTCCGCGCGCGCAGCAGCCAAACGACTTTAGCCAAACAGCACGCTGGTGTAAACGTATCTGCCTCGTACGCTGATAAGGTGGCGCCACCTCTAGGCTACACCGAGAGCGTTCCCTGCGGAATATAATGCAGTAACTCTACTACACGCGGTGACCATTGGAGCGGAATGTGGATTTCGCATCGCGCCGCCGCGTCCGTAAAGTTGGCTTCTTAGCAGCGTGTTGCAACATTTGATGTCATTATGTACCTCGCGATAAAGCTCGGCGCACCGGCGCAAGAAATACATAGGAGCTCCCTTCACGAGCATATGTGCAGGCACAATGATTGCGACATGGATCGACTCGTCATGCTTGTGCACGAGGGGCAGTACTGCTGTCGGTTTCCTGCAGAGGTCGTTGACGCTTTGCTTTCTGGTATGATTTTATGATAATTCAGAGGGAAGCGCTTTACTGTTTGAAGTGAGGTCGGGCTGTGTTAGAACGCGTAGTTATAAAGCGAGGTTCAGTAAAGAACAAGAAAAAAAAAACGTACAGTCGCGCTCAATATGACTTGCAACACGGGAGCGCGTGGCCTCACGAGTTCAAAGATGGCGCATGGCTTCCACTAGCCCTTATTTCCGCTACTAAACGCGTTTCTCTCACTTGGGTATGATCCCAAATACGAAAATAATATTTAGTTGTTGAAATAAAAACAAGTTGAAGCCATGCGCAACCTTTGAACTCGCGAGGCCACGCGCTCCCGTGTTGCAAGTCATATTGAGCGCACCTGTACTGTACATGCTGTACAAGGGGTAGCTAAGGAAACGACGGAACGTGTTTTAATGGAAGGTGGAGATAACCGCCCGGGTTTATGTTTGTTCGGGCACTACCCTACATGAAGCCTTTGGTTTTAGCGACAACGATGAGCAAACGCGTCCGTGATAGAAAGAAGTAAGATACGGTTAAAGGATTGGTGGCGGAAAAGTAGGGAGGAAGGACAAAGATTAATAGTGGGTAAAATGAGGTCACCCTGCCGTAAAAAGCACTAGCTTTGGCTGTGAATTTATGGTTTCTTTTCTTCGGGAAGTACGACTTGATTGAAGTAGACAAGACATATTATATTAGGCCGATTAAAAAAAAATTTTCTTAGCTTCGTGGCACGCAGGTCACCGCCTCGTTATCAGCATCCGTCCATCCATACGGGCGGGCGTATGTAATCGCAGATTAAGCTCCTGTATTTTCACGTCGGGGTGTCCACATGATCTAAGGTGAACAAAAGTTTCTGTGTGCGCATGTGTGACATCGTAAGAAAGAACAGTCTTCACAGAAGAAAGCAGGCTAGTAGCCTAAAATGTACATTTCAAGTACATTTTAGGCTAGTACGGTTGCCTCAATACCGGTGTCCTGACCTACCGTATTTACTCAGCCACTACCACCACTATTTTGCGCTGGTAGTGTTCGCTACAGTGTTGTCTCCCGTATTCACTCGCACAACATACCAACACCTATAGCCTACCGCATTCATTCGCGTGCTGCCAGCACTGATAAATGTTCGCTAGTGTTTGCTTGGCCAAATGATGGTTGGTGATAGTTCTGGCTAAATGATGGCTATGTCGACTAGTGTTGGTTGAATGAGGGTATTGCGAGTGAAGTTCACGCAGTACTGGACAGTTTCCCTTTACGGAGTCTCTTCTTAAACTCTTCCTCGCCCATCCCAGGTGGCAGCTTGCAGGAGATTCTGTTCAGCGCTTCGCTCAGCACTCGAGAGAAGAAACGTCAGGGTCACATCTACGAGCTCATCTCCACGGAGGAGAACTACGTCAAGGACCTGATACTCGTCAAAGAGGTACGTGCATTGACTTCGACGCTCCACCTTATCTTGATTTCAATAATAATATGTGGGGTTTTACGTCCCAAAACCACGATATGATTATGAGAGACGCCGTAGTGGAGGGCTCCGGAAATTTTGACCATCTGGTGTTCTTTAACGTGCACTGACATCGCACAGTACACGGGCCTCTACCATTTCGCCTCCATCGAAATGCGACCGCCGCGGCCGGGATCGAACCCGCGACCTTCGGGTCAGCAGCCGAGCACCCTAGCCGCTGATCCACCGAGATCTTGATTTCACACCCTGGTTCAAGGCGGATTCGCACCTTATAGACGATATTACGTAGGACACATGGACGCTGCCATCTCTGCCTTTTAAACATTTTAAACTTGAAACGAATGCTTTTCTTATTTCTGTATATCGCGTCATGAAGCGTCGAATGCACCAACCTAAATGTTTTCATCCGCATGCGTCTACCGCAACGCTCTTCTTCTAGTTAAAGATACAAAACTGCAGAACTACAGCACAATGTGGCGGCATCGAAAACCATCCGCAAAATAGTCCATAGGCGAACACACCCTCAATGTGGGGTGTATTCCGCAAAATGAGTGCTTTAAGGGTACAGGTGAGGATGCGCATTTGCAAACATCCTTTCAACGCCTTTAAAGGAATAAAAATCTTCAAGTGCCTGGGTGCATCGCGGATTCTCGCACGAACGCGCGCATAGGGAGTCCCATGCCTCTTCTGCTGCCGATGAGTCGATGTTTTTCCTCGATGGAGAAAGGAGCGCTGGGCAGCCAGGGTCATTTGCTTCGTACTTGCTCGCGCACCTTCTCCATAAAGCCATATATGTACCATCAGAAACTGTGCGGAGACAACACTCGCAGGCTCTAGCCAGCTCCATTTGGCCCCGTGAAACGTCTCTTACACAAGCGTGCCCCTGATGGTTGTCTGGGCGCTCGTATGCCGAGGTCTTGTCGATACGCTTCGGAGGGGTCATCATTGTCGTCAGCTGCGGCCTTGCACTTTCTCCTCCGTCTCCCTGCAGGTGTTCTACCGGCCCATGAAACAGTCTTCGCTCTTGACCGACGACGAGGTGAAGCTCATCTTCGTGAACTGGCCCGAGCTTATCATGAGCAACACCAAGATGCTCAAGTGAGACTCCTCGACCAAACGACCATTTTGTTGTACCGCGACGCCTACCCCCTCCTTTCGTTTCGTTCACTCCCACTCGGGAGGGAGGCGTGGTCGTGGAGGGGTGTTAGACGCTGGTGTTGTTTGCCGCCCCGTGTCGTAATGACATTCTTGATCTCGATGAGACGGTCAGTAACACTCGTCGCGTCCCACGACCGAACTTGTGGAGGTCATGTCTTAGCTCGCGAAGAACGAATCCCACACAAAGAAAGAATCGCCGCTCTGTATGCGTGTCTACACCACTGTCTATAGGCTGCGCCGTCTGCTCTCAACAGCCGTGCAGACGAGAGAAATAGAAAGAGTATATACCGCTCATACTTTCTGCTCGTTGTGATAGCGAGAGCTTTATTTAGCCCTACTGAATGCACTGCACTATATGGCCATCAAATTCAAAAACCTTGACCCGCGCACGAAATGGGGATTGACCTCTCCGCTTTGGTTCGCGGAGACGCGCCACCTGTTTCGTACTGGCACAAGTGCTCCCAACGAGTCGCATATAGAAGTAGAGCTCTCATTCACATTGTGTTGCGTTCCAGGTCGTTCAGAGTGCGCCAGCGTATGAGCGAAGATGGCGTCATCGAAATGATCGGGGACATTCTCTGCGAAAGTGTGAGTGATACTGCTTGACTTTCAGTATCCTTGACCGCGTGCGTGCGTGCGTGCGTGCGTGCGTGCGTGCGTGCGTGCGTGCGTGCGTGCGTGTGTGTGTGTGTGTGTGTGTGTGTGTGTGTGTGTGTGTGTGTGTGTGTGTGTGTGTGTGTGTGTGTGTGTGTGTGTGTGTGTGTGTGTGTGTGTGTGTGTGTGTGTGTGTTAATTATAGCAGACGTTGGCCATTTGCGCTTGTTTCGTACCCTTGCATACGGGTGTTTGTTCATAACGAACGTTTTCGTTCTCCTGCCCATGGCTCACTTCATTTCTCTCTAGTAAAATCAATTAATTTCACTGTTCTTCAACCTGTCTGTATGCGCAGACGGCATAATAAAAATGGGGAGGAATGACGGAGGGTCTTGTTACATCTCAGCAGTGTATACTGCTTGAGAACAGCAACGCGATAAGTCACATACCTGTATGCGTATTCTTTTCTTTTTAACTTGTGGTCACCACAGCAGGTCATCTAAATTGCTTGAAGCTGAACATACCGAATGTCCGTGCCTACCGCATACTTCACTTATTCCCTCTTTATTGGATCTTGAAGCATATACGTTAATATTGCGTGGCGCATAAGGCAGAACGTACATGTCGTAGTTCGTGCTTCGAACTGCTCAGCAGCCTTTTGTTGAGCGCTGTCTTCGCTGAGTCGATGACCAGATGCAAAGGCTGCGAAGTTGCCGTTGGTGATATATGTCAATCGCGGCTCGATATCTAGCACATTGAAGGCGATCAGGCGAGTACATTATCTTTCAGAACTACCTAGGCCGCAAAGAGCGCGCCAAGGACATAACTGACGTCTAGGCCCGGGTTCCCACGCCCATCTCCCGGCGATCACACGCACTGCAGGCTGCATGAGGAATTGTTGAAGTTTTTGTGTGTTAGAAGGTTAATCAAAGAGGGCCGTACACTAGGAAGGACAAGGGGAGAAATTCGGCCTTGTTGGTAAGACATTATCAAAAAAATTTAGCGCAAAATGACACAAGGACGAGAAGGGAGGACACGTGTTGTGTCCTCCCTCGTCCATGTGTCATCTTGCGCTAAATTTTTTACTAGGAAGGAGGGAAGTCCGTTTCCGTAGTGCTCATTCAGACCTGTTTTAGACTGTTGACTCTCTTATTTTCTTGAAAAAAGTTCTTTCATCAAATACAGATTATTATTACCACTTGTGTGCGTAGCTGCCCTATCTGACTCCGTACGTGAGGTTCTGCAGCTGCCAGGTGCGGTCCATGGCCTTCATTCAGCAGCGGTCTGAGAACGACCCTCGCTTCAAGTCATTCACCAGGGTACGCGTTGTTTTTCTTTCTTTGTGCCCTTTGGAGCACGGTATACGCCGTGTGATTTGCTGGAACGCTTGCCCGCTTACTTCTTTCGTGTCCAGGAGTTCTGCAAGAACCCGCGAACGCGAGGCATGCCGTTCACCAGTTTCCTGCTCAAACCCATGCAGAGGATGACCAAGTATCCTCTCATGATCAAGAAGGTACGTCATGAGCTGTCAGTCATCTCATGCGAATTAAAATGCCTTACTACCTGTAATATAGTGGGCGAGAATGTCTCGCGGGCAGGCATGAATCGTTAACGGAGTACCATGCCAAACCTGGATCATTCTGCTCAATATAGGATTCATCTTCAAAACTTATTAAGCGTAATAAAAGACGGGACACTAAAACCTCACTGGGTCCCTTACGCTTATGCATTTGCCTAAGGCGACTCGAAGGCGAAAACATAGGCGTGCGCAGGGTTTCCCTTCAGGGGGGGGGGCGAAGGTTCGTCGCAGCGCCCCCCCTACCTATTATGTCAATGTATGGGGCTCCCTTTGTGCCCCCCCCCCCTCCCGAGTCGCAGTTCCACCCCTCCCTCTTATGTCAATGTATGGGGCTGACTTTGCACCCCCTCCTCTTAGGTAACAAGGGGGGGGGGGGGGGGGCACCCCCTGCGCCCTTCGTGGGCGCGCCTAGGCGAAAGTCATCGTCTTTTTCTTCTCAGTCAATGTACTGATACCCCCCCGACGCCTTTCTGCACCTAATGTGGTTTTGCACTGCCTCGAGGATCGGTGGCATGGCAAGTTTTTTTTCATCTCACCTGGTTTTGCATTGCCTCCGTAATCAACCCGCTTAGCCTTTGACTAAGCGAAGATGTCATGTGATGTCTTCATATTGTGACGTCTCCACGCGATGATTTTTTTTTTTTCATCACCGGTGTTGACACGGACGGCCATTTCTCCCGTTTGATGAGTCGTCGAAGGCTTTAGCCTCAGTGAAGAACAGGACGATGCGATGTGTCCTCTTTATTTTGTCCCCACTTTTGCTGCGCTATTAAGTTTTGAAGATGAAGTCGTGTCACTAGGGCGCCTCGGTATTCGCTGCGAACCTATATGCGTGCGTACGTGACTGGGTGCGCGACGCAGATCCGCGAGTACACGGACGCCAGTCACCCGGACCGCGGCTACCTGGACGAGGCGCTGGAGAAGGCCGAGCAGCTGTGCAGCCAGATCAACGAGGCGGTCAAGGAGCGCGAGAACGCCGACCATCTCGAGTGGGCGCAGTCGCACATCCAGTGCAACGGGATCTCCGAGAGGCTCGTCTTCAACTCTCTCACAAACATCCTCGGCTCGAGGAAGTTCCTACACTCGGGGTCGCTCACCAAGGTACGCGCCCGTGAACGTATCGATAGCTTGCGCGTGACGTCTAGGACGCGGGTACTTAACGTACTGGTGCTTCAACGTGGCGGCTTAGATGACGTCAATGGCAGCATAATTAATCACGTGGTGGTTAACCTATTTATTAACGTTAATATTAATGTATATAGCGTATATATTAACGAAGCTGCTGGAACGTCTTTTGGCCTCTGAATAGCAAGATAGCCAGCGTGCGATGTAGTGTTAACACTAACTTCGCATCTCACCATGTTGGTGCTCCAACGTGGCTGTTTCAGTGACGTCAGTGCAAGCCATCTATACAAGGCACAAATTGAGCGTTAATTAACGCCGCCTTTAATGAACGTAAATGCTCACCAATTTCTGAATTTGGAATTTGTGAATTTGTGTCGCCTGCTTTATGTTGTTTCCAACTTTGTTCAAGCTCATATCTATCTATCTATCTATCTATCTATCTATCTATCTATCTATCTATCTATCTATCTATCTATCTATCTATCTATCATAATCTTATCAATACATAAGCATCATGTGTAATTGACGGCGATGCACCAAAAGGTAGCCTCGTATACAATGGCCTCAATGCCGTGCTGTCAAACAGACTTGTTTTTATCAACTTTCGGCCACATTGTGACGAAAGCGCTTGTTTGACTTGGGCATACTGAAAAACGGGATGCCTGCAGGGCCTGAGCGAGTGATCCTGTACCTAATAACCAACAAAGGATTCTTCGCGTGCAGGTGAAAAGCGGCAAGGAGCTGGTGGGCTTCCTCTTCAACGATTTCCTCCTGCTGGCGCAGCCGATGCGTGACGTCGGCAGGGTCACCAACGTCTTCATGTCCGACAAGGCGATGAACGCCTCTTACAAGCTGTACAAGCAGGTGGGTCACAGTCGGCTTTTAGCGTCACTATAGCAACTAGTTAAACTCGCGTTTCCCTTCCAAGCGATTCCGGCCGAGAACTGACTTGCAGTTTTCCGGGATATTCAGGGAAACTCGTTTTGAAAAATAAAACTCGTACGAAATCGATGGTTCTTGTTCAAGTTAAGAGTTATATTGGATGCATATTATAACAGAGCGCAAGTTTACCTAAGGTAAGGGTCAATTAAGTGTCTGGATAATTAATGAAAATTAGTTGAATGAGTTCATTGAAAGAGCAGACGGTTTTCTTGTGAGCAGCTGGGGTCGTGGCGGCATCTGGCGGAGCGGATCTGAACCACGCGCTTCTCTCTACGTCGCCTCTGGGATCCGCCGCTGCAGCTCGACAAAACAGGAAGTTAACCAAGGCACTACACCAGGGCGGACGAATTTTTTTTTGGCACTGTTCAGAATAGTTAGTGTTGATTATTATAGCCGGAGAACAGCATTTTTAACCCATTGGACGCGCGTGAGCCAGAAACATTAGGTGAGCATGCGCGACGACGAAGGAGACATAGACCTGCACAATGAGCAATGGATGCTTGTTCCGCGGCCGTGTATGTTTTGTTGTTTCTTTGCATCTTGTCTGCTCCGTATAGTTACGGACGCGGGTGTTTTACACATCAGTAGCCTCGTGGAGCGGACAGGGGAGCTACCGCTACATAAAGCTCTGATCAACTTCACCTCGTTCGATTAAGCTAATACACGTTGGTTGTGCATACAACGTGTCACGATGATGCCAATTACTACCTGTCCTCTTTTATTACCATTTCGTTTCCTTCTCTGATCAGCCCCTGTTCCTGAACACGGTGCTGGTGGAAGACTGCTCGGACGGAGCGGGCAGCCCGTCGGACGACACCTTCCAAATATCGGTGCCCTGACGCTCCTCGAAGCGTGTTTCGGGCAGCCAACGCCAACGAGAAGTACGCCGACCTTCTCCTCACCTCCGCGCACTTAGCCCATACAGGTGGTCGCTGATAGAGTTAGTGCATATGTTCATTAAGGGTTCTATATGCTTCCCGTATATACAGTATAGCTCTAGTGGCCACTGGCCGCGTCATCTTGGCATGCTACGGTTCTTGCGGCTAGTCATCGCTGTTCAGCTCATGGAAACGCTGGGTGCTTACGGCGCCTCTTAAGCGGCGGAGTGTTGTAGTTCAGTTGCTGCAGTTCCTCGCAGACTACTCTTGCCCCGTGGGCACTCTCACCCTTTATACCCTTTCACTTTGACGAGTGCGCGGATTTTCACACTCACTAAAGGTAATTGACAGTACTTGTCATTAAAAATGGTAATACGCCATAATTTGCCGTGATACAGGGGCTAAAGAACTCCGCTTAATTATAAAAATGAAAAAGTGTGCGCCCCTGCACAAGTTACCATGTTTAACCCGCGGGTGAACAGCGTCGCGTGCAAGCGACAAACTTATGAATGGTTGCTAAAAGACAGCTTTGTGCAGGAAACACCAGAAATATGTTTTAGGCGAGGCAGTTACGTTGTTTTATGCAGAAAAGGCGTAGCGGTGTTTGGGCTAGCATACAGTATGAAGACATCGTTCCGATTTATGAGTGGGCACTACACTGGAAACTAAGGGGCAAGCAGAACAGCTTCCTCCACCTCTCCTTTCCTGGAGACGATGTCCCGTGTGCTTGTGTGTGTGTGTGCTCGCATGCATAGTCGTCTATATTGCTGGCGCAGGTTACTGTGGGTCAAGAAGATCAAAGAAGGCGGCGCACAACTACCGCAATACGGAGGCCAAGAAGATGAAGGTCTCAGGTAAAAAAAACACGACTCTCTTCCCAACCCTTCCGGCCCGTCCTCGTTCGTGTTCGATTCTAGCCTTGTTTATCTTTTTTTTTCGCTTCTTATCTATCCGTGACTCGTCCGAGGCGCTCGTAGACCGCGTACCGTGTAGCGGAAGTGTCCGATTGCGTAACAGATGACGTGACTAGGTCGTTATAACTGCCATCGTGCGCTCGGAAGAAAGAGGAAGGCATTAAAGATAAAGAGCGGGGTGAATGCTTGTTTGTACAGCTGCCGTGGTTCGCGCGATTTTATGCGTTACTTTATGCGTATTTACGCGTAAGCTTTCGACGTAGTCGATAACCGTTCGGAACGAGCGCGAATGAAGGAGAAAGCTCATCCTCGTGTCACGACTGTTGCGTTTTAAGTCACGACGACTTCGAAACGTTATGAACGTCGAACAGTTTGACGAGTTTCGCGCAAGTGAGACGCGGGCGCCTCTGGTTTACTCCTCGCTCACGCTGAGTTCACTGTCCGAAGCTCTCCATGGGGTACGTTCTGAGACGCAGCTTTTTACATATAAAGCTCCAGTCTTAATACATGGAAAGTAGCAGAAGGAGTCGTTTTTTTTTCCTCGGCGTCCACTGCGCAGAGTGCGGTGAACTTTTTTCCACTGAGGAAAATGAAAAACTGAAAATTTCCGAGTGTAGGCGGCACATTTTTTTGCTTAAGTTACGAATGATGTTTGCGCAATTTTTTTAAGTCGCGAAAACAAAACACAGGGGAGGAAGCATCAATGTTTTTAACAGAAAGAAACGACAAATCACAGAGTTCTCTAAATGTGTTTTTGACGCAGAGTTTTAAGGATTTTTAAATTTAATGCGCCAGCGTTCTTTTTTTTTTTTTAATTATTACCAGGTTGCGCGGAATTCTTGCAGCAAATATTAGGCCGTTAACCCAATTTCTGTGTTTTAGAGTGCAGCTCTTAGGCGCCCGCTCCTGTGTTGAGTGGCGTCGCCGTTGGCGTCGGCGTAACCGATAGAGCGAAACGAGGACGAAACAGAGCCAACGTGGAGTCATTCGGTATCACGAGCCACTGGCCTCTAACCTCGCTTTGGTCCTCTGTCACGCGCGCTGGCCCCTCGGTCGGAAGCTTGTGCGCATGCAGGGTTGTCACGTGCACTGCTGCTGGCTTCCCTTGTCGCAACGGGGCTGTCGACGTTTCGCTTGGATCGCGACGCCTGTGCACGGAGGGGTGTTGCTATGCACTCGAGCGCTGGCAGTTTCTGTGGCAAGTATGTATAGCGAATGCTACATTGCTACAACTGCGGATAGTCCAAAACTTCAAACACAGTTGGTGTTGCCCCAACACGAAGGTGCGCTCAGAATTTGCATAAGCCAGTATCGTAATCGTCGGTGAATTTTTTACTTGTTAGCTGTATTGCCATGTTAGCTGTATGATCGCAGCACACACGTTCCCCTCTATCGTTTTTTTTTTTTGTTGTTGTTTTTTCTTTACAACTATTGTTCTTTGAGATTACGAAGCCCTGGCGACGCGTACGCTACGCTTACATGTGCTGAATAATGTCGTGTCGACTCGGCTTGGCGTACTGAAAAGTGATCGTTGGGCTCACGTAAACGCGACAGCAGGTCGGGTTGAGATAGCATCGAGGTGGGTGCGGTCGATCCGCCAACTGGTGTCTGTTATAGGTGCACCGAACTCGTTGTCCCGCTTGACGATGACTGCATTTACATCAACTTGACGTGAACGGGTCTAGTCCAGAATTGATGTTGACTCAGCCCGACCCGACATAGTTTACGTGAAACTCGGTTTTAGCGGACCTACAATGCGGCGGCGCCTGTAGCGTTGGGGCGAGACAGCTAAGGAGTCGATAAAGGATTCTGATCAGAGTTCCGGCGCATTGCCAGCCCTGACGTGATGGCTTACATGCGCCTTGCCCACCAGGTCGGGTTGAGCCAACCTAACAGCTGCTGTCGGGTTAACTTAGCCCTCCGCGATGCTCCCTCGGCCTGATTCACTTTAGCGTTTGCACGAGCCCGGCGGGCAGAGCTCAACCTTATTTCACTCAACCCGCTTGTGCGGGTTCATGTAAACGCCCTTCAATTTTGAACGTGGTATATAGGGTCTGGCGAATACCGATGCCGTGCGGCCATTTTCGATGGCAATCGAGGCCAATTTAGATCGAATTTCTCGACCGCAACAGATTCGCATCTTGCGCAAACGAGTCGATCTCGACGGCGAAATGCGATCCCTGTCGGGATTGATCGCGATCGAGAGTGCGCCGTGTAGGCACCCGTACAGACCAACTTAACCTGGCGTCGAGTCCTTGCAGTGCAATCTAAATAGAAAAAAAAAATGTCAATAATTCGAAGGAGTGAGCGGCGTCTAACGAACGCTCTCGTTTTCCCACTTCAACTCAAGAAAGTTTCGCAACATTGTTATGCGCACCCTTCTTCATAAAACCGTTTCACCGTTATCTTATGGTTTTGTTTTTTTTTTTTTTTTATGTTCACACTTTCACCCCATCCCTTGTCTCCCCTCCCTTTTGAGCGCAGCCTCAGATGGCGCCTCACGATAGGTTAAACAGTTGTTAGTTTGCGTGCGCCTTCCGTGAGCGTTTTTTCTGTAGCGCTTATTCACCGCGAAGTTGCCCAATCTTTAGTCAACATGTACCAACTAGCCCAAAGTAGTGCTTTACCACTTCAACCCAGAAAATGTAGAATTACTGTACTCACGTGTCTGGTTCTTCTAGGTGATTTTCGCCGAGCCCTTTGTGAAGTGAACGCAGTGTAGCCTATCGCGTACTGTCATCAAACTTCTACGCCCTTCTCATCTATCCACCTTGTTTTCCTCCCCCTGCGCACCGCCGTATGCAGCCAAAGCGCAGAAGCTGAGCGGCGTCGGCCGCCTGCTAGTTGTCGTTGTCGAAGGCCGCAACCTGAGAAGCGGAGCGGCGCACGGTAAGGACGCCCCGCGCATACGCAGCCGGTGCCTGTCTTCCACGTGTGTGCAAACGCAAACCAGCCGCGCATGCGCCGTCGTCGTCCTGCATTTGTCTTCTGGTCCTGCGCGCGTGTTGGGCACTAACAGCACGTTCACGTTTTCGCGGGCATCGCCATCTCATGCGATCTTCTGTGAAACCACGAAGAAGTTCTCTGTCTCGGCCTTTTTACTCCTTTTTTGAAAGTTGTCGTACTCCCTTGCTGCAGTAAACGCTTGCTTTACACTCTAAGAAAAAAATCGAGTATTTGGGAAGTATTTCTGCAGCTTAGTTACAGTCGTCATCTACGTAGCCTGCTTGCGTTTCCTTTGTAAAAACCCGGCTCTCGCCACTTTCCTGTCGAGATTGCATGCTGTGTGACGCTGATAGCGCGCATGCCTTTCGTGACCAGGAAGTGTAGGTACCGCTTTGATTGATTGATTGATTGATTGAAATAACTTTATTCACCGTTTTGATAACGCAAGGAAATTGCGCGAAGTAGATGCAAATTATGGTTGCGTGCCAGAAATACTCCCAAAATACTCGATTTTTTTTTTTTTTTCAGAGTGCAGCAGAACGAACGTATACTCTGCCGAGAAGCGCGAGAACTCTCACAAACGGAGTAAAATGAGGGACGAGAGTACACACCCCTGAGTAAAAGTATACGAACCATTGCTGTCCGCATAGACGTGCGCACGGCGGTTGCAGCCCCCCCCCAGTCACATAAGAGGGGGCGCAAAGTCAGCCCCACACATTGACATAATAGGGAGGGGGGGCGCTGCAACTCTTGGGAGGGGGGGGGGGAGGGGGTGCAAAGTCAGCCCTTGCATTGACATTATAGGGAGGGGGGGGGGGCGTCGCGACGAACCTTCGCCCCCCCCCCCCTCCCCCCTGAAGGGGAACCCTGCGCACGCCTATGGCCGTCCGTACACCTTTGCCGTCTTGTGGCGAGCCGCCTGCTGTCAAGACGATTTCGCTGACAAATTTCCTTAGAGCATTGCTCTCGACGGCAAACGGTTTGCCACTGCACGGCGCAGACGGCGATTTCGGCACGCGCCCCCGTGGTCCGCATACTTTTGCTCACGGGTGTACATAGTTACGCCGGCAAAAAAGGAGTTGGCAGTGCTGCACCTTTTGTTGTTTCCTTTTTGGAGTGTGAATACTTGCGCAGTCGCCGTCATTCGCGAGCGTGAACGCATCGCTGTCTTCCGTTTCGGTAATGATAGGGATTTAATCGAGGTTGATGTGATTAAAACGGCTCACTTGTGAGCGATAGACTTTGAATAAAGCAAAGAAAGGTGTTTGCGAAGCGTATGCCCAATGCGTCTGCGTGTTGAAATGACTTTCCAAAAACTTAATTTTAAAAGGCCGTTCGCTTTCTGCTCTTTTATCAATTCACCGTTACCTCGCGTGGACGATAAACAAGAAATGAACAAAAAACATTTACAGTTCCTGCTACACTTGTTCCACGCTGTTTCTTTTTTTTTTAAATATATACATTCTTTCAATGGTCATTTGCGGTTAAAGTAAACATGACTGTATTGGGGCATTGTATACACCGCTATCTGTCCTTCCGTGTTACTACTGCGCATGCGCAGTAAGTGCTCCTTTCGAAGAGCCCTGTTAACGCTCTGCCCGAATTACTTGAACAATTGGCTTTTTCCTACCGTTCTGATATAGGATGTTAATCTGCGTATTTTTACTCCTTATGATAAGGTACTATCCGCGTCAAATGAAACCCGAACAGCGGCAAGCATTCGCAGTGGTATCGTGCGCGCCGTCCAGTTATCACCACGACAGGCGCGCATCTGGTTCGGCAGCACTTCGCATACATGTGCACCTTGTCCATAGTGATAACTGGACGGCGCGCACTATACCACTGCGAATGCTTGCCTCTGTTCGGGTTTCATTTGACGCGGATAGTACATACATAAGAGTTCAAAGCGGACGCTTTTCAGTCCTACTGGCTACTTACCTTGAAATCCGCTGTGCGTTCTCGTTCGTAATGTCGGCGACTGTATACGCGGGCTGTTTTGTTCACAGGCTTGGCGGCTCTTTCTGGGCCATTGGTGCGTGTTTGCTTGTGCATGGCGGCGACGTGTGACTAACGTGTCGCGTATGCGTGCGCGCGCGCTTGCATGTGACGTCCACCTCCTCTACCGCAGTGACCCGGCGACCAGCTGTCGGCCAATTAAAGCTAGTCGTAGCGCAAGCATGCGATCTCGACGTGAAGGACGTCCAAGGTACGCAGTCACCTGTACAACGGAAAAACAATCTAACTTGTCATATGTAGTGACAGGCTCAGAGAGTGACAAATGACAAGTTCCGGACCGTTTATGAAGTTGCAGAACAGTTGGCTGGATGCGTTGGTAATGCTCATAAGTGCTTTTTTTTTTTCCTTTTTTTTTTCTTGGTAGGGGGGGGGGGGGGGGGGGGTAGGAGCAATTTATAAAAATGCATAATGAAGTAATAGACAACGGGACCGAATTATTTCACACATAGCAACGAAACCATTGCAAAATTTATTTGTGTTTCTGCGGTCTTTCACGCAAAAGTATCATTTGTTTTATGTGCGTGAATTTTCATTGCTGAAAAACACTATGCATTTAGATGCGTGGATTGTCAAATTCCTAATTGATGTAACTGTCCGGATACGGTAAAAATTTCGTACATTGTATACATGTATACGGCATCTGGAAATCGTTTTACGATTGCCGACGTCACTCGCAAAGTGTGTTAACAATACAGGGTCCCGTTTCGCATTGATTATGTCTTCTGATCCTTTTCACGCGGAGGCCGGTGTTGTTGGTTGATATCAGTGAGGTTGAGTGAGAAACGCGGTTTGCCGTGTGTATACATTTGCGTAATACAATGCGAATACAATGCGCCAAGTGAAAATGTTAAGGACGGAAGCAGACGTTGAGGCTTGTTCTTTCTTTTTCTTAATTTATGCATTACGGCGCATTACAAAATCTTCTACATCAGCAAATGCCTCGTATGTTTTATTCGTTGTTTGCTTGAGCAAGAATTGGTGTTTGGTTGTGTTTGCTTGCTGAGTGTCGCTTACATGTTGCATGGCAGGCACTAACCGCACTGTGCATGCGAATGCTGACCGTTGTCTCACCGTTTTGCTCTGCTCGGGCACGAAACGGTGGAGGTTTTCACGAATTGTATTTGTGATCTACAGTGATAATAGTTTTTTTACCCATTTATGCAATATTTTTCTTTTATTGCGAACTGTAACCGTTCATGTCTCACTTTTATATTTTTTTTAAAGTTCTGTGGCAGTGGATAATTAATTAGAGAGATGTACCATGAGCTATGTGTCGTAATGATGTTTTAATAACATATTGTCAATGTGACGACGTATATGAGCTCTCATAGGTCGTTATGGTTGAATTTACCAAATTTTTGCGACGTGCTCACGACGATCGGGCAGGATTCTTTGCACTCAGTATATGTGTTGGAGGCCGGGTATAGATACAGGCAGGTACGATAAGGTGCACCGAAAACGGCGGCCTCAGAGTTATCGCAGCAACTTCCCGTGACGTCATGAAAGAACAGTGCCTTATCGGGATTTACTTTTTCTGTACAAAAAAGGAAAAAACACAGCATCATAATGCATCATCATAATTCAAATACATCGTAATGGAACTAAATGTGCAACTTACAGGTATAGCGAGCTACGGTAAGTTTACCTCTATGTATACGTTCCTAGGGGCCCATACCGTACCACGGAATACGAAATAGTACTATTCCGCCTTGGTCCTTTCTAATTGGCCACTTCGAAATACGACAGTGCCTCCCCCTTCACATTTGCGGCGCCGGCGGCAGAAAGTGTGGCGACACGAAACAAACGGAATAGTATTCCGTATTTCGCCGTTCGGCACAAACACGCGAACATACTTCGTAGTTAGTGATGTAACGCTGAAGTACCTGCTCTGTGGCTCGCGTGAGAAACTCAGATTCGAAACTTTGGCCTTCGTTTCAAATAAATGAAAAAAGGTAGTGTTAAAAGAGAATGCGGACCTCGTGCCATTGTATTAGCCGTGTTTCGTTTTCATCGCATTGAGGTTATCGATGTGCGCAAGACGCTTTTGCTGTGTAAGATATTTTACGAACGTCGCTAGTTCGAGAGGGCAATATCCGGTGAGGTTGGAGTGCGCGTCGTTCGTACGGCGCTGTAGCCGCCGCGGAACACTGTGTGACGTGTACCGTATACTCACGGATTGAAACGCGAAAATTTAGAGCAATGTAATCCACGTACTATCGTTTTTTAGCATGTATACAGTTCGTGTGATATCGGTGTAATTTACGACTGGAACACTTACATTAGAGCCAACAGTATACTTTAGCGGCTGCAGATTTACAGCGACATGACGATGTTATCACGAGCAATCGCTCGTAGCAGACTTCGTAATAAAAGAATGACGTCGCGTTTGCAATACATGAGCATAGGCGGGCGCAGGGTTCCCCTTAAGGGGGGGCGCGTGGCCTCACGAGTTCAAAGATTGCGCATGGCTTCCACTAGCCCTTATTTCCATTACTAAACGCGTTTCTCTCACTTGGCTCTGATCCCAAATAAGAAAATAATATTTAGTCGCTGAAATAAAAACAAGTTGAAGCCATGCGCAAACTTTGAACTCGCGAGGCCACGCGCTCCCGTGTTGCAAGTCATATTGAGCGCGACTGTACGTGTCCCGAATTCCTGGGCAACATTTATCCTGGGCGTCTGTGAGATTTGTTGCAACGCGCTGTACAATGAGTATGCAGTTTACGGGAGCGTCGGGCTTGGTTCCATCGGAAACCTTTACTGTGTGCCTCTTCTTCTGCGCGTCTCCCCCCGGCGACTTCACGACGCCGTAGGCCAGTGCGACCCGTACTGCGAGGTGAGCATGGCCTGCCAGGAGCACAAGACGCACGTCGAGACGGCCACGAGCAGCCCGCAGTGGAACAGCTCCATGCAGTTCCTGGTCAGGGACCTGCGTAGGGACGTCCTCTGCCTCACCGTCTTCAACCGGGAGCTCTTCTCGCCAAACGGTGAGCATGCGCATATGTGTGGCGTAGACGTTGCCGCATCTGTGCCGTGAAGAGAGAGTGAAACGGAGGAGAGGGGAAGCTTAATTAAAGCGGAGGGTATGACAAGAAGAGAAAATCCCGTATGCTACCTTACGCTCGTAAACGGGGCAGGTTGAAATACAAGAAAATAGAGCGAACAGGGATAATAATAATATTTTTACGTGGCAAAACTACGATATGATTATGAGGCATGTTTCAGTGGAGGGCTCCGGAAATTTCGACCACCTGGTATTCTTTAACGTGCACTGACAATGGTACAGTGTACAGGCTTCCAGCATTTCGCCGCCGTCAAAATGTGACCGCCGCAGCCAAGTGCGAACCCGCGACCTTCGGGTCAGCACCAGAGCACCGTAACCATGGTAGCGCCACTGCGGATGAGGAAACAGGGATAGACAAGTAATGCTGCGCAGCGACACTCAGCAGCTATACCCGCTCTGGTGATCTTATGGTTATGGTGCTCGACTGCTGACCCGTAGGTCGCGGGATCAAATCCTGGCCGCGGCGGCCGCGTTTCGATGGCGACGAAAGGCTAGAGGCCCGTGTTCCTCTGATTTAGGTGCACGTTAAAGAACCCCAGGTGGTCGAAATTGCCAGAGCCCTCCACTATGGCGTCCCTCTTACTCGTTTCGTGGTTTTGGGGACGTAAAATGCCCCGACAATTACTATGACACTCGGCAACATTAGTGACCTCATTCTATGTTAGTGTGTCTGTGGACCACACGATTTCCAGCTACAATCCGCCTCTTACATTTTCCTGTGCTGCCCTCTGCCGTTTTGGTAGGGCTTTGGTAGGGGCCGGCACAACCGCTATTGTCAGAAGCAAAGCCTCCGAGAGGAAGGGACGTTTCGCGACTTTTCCGCTAAGAGAAGGGCGCATGCGCCGGAACATCGTGGAAGAGGCGGATTGTACTATACAGAGGGAACTATGCCGATGCCATCGTTCACGTGCCACGGAAATTTTGGTCAGTACGTAATGTCCGACGTTGGTGCCTGCGACTTCGTGATCGCGAATGGGGATGAAACATAGATTCTATTAGAAGAAAGGGACAGAAGAGGCCACCTTCTCTCAATATATGAATTCCCACACCACCGAACACCAGCACGGAGTACCTATCTTCCCATAAAAAGAATATAAAAAAAGAAATGGAGGATGCCCGGTGGCACTGGGAGTCGAACCCGTTACCTCCTATGCTGGACGTGGACGCTGTACTATTTGAGCACAGCTGCGGTGTAATGTTCACAAAAGAGGAGTGCTTAGTCTTGCTAGTAGTACCCTCTTGGATTCGACGTGGCGTGGCGCGGCGCGGCGCGAGGTGGCCCGGTTGCCTCTTCGCATCACTTCATTTCATCAAATGAAATGCGTTCTTTTTTTTTTTTTTTTTGTCGGTGCTGTTTATTTTTCTCTCCCCGCACATTCAGGGAAGGTTAAGCTAAGATTTCGTTATATGTTTAACTGTTTTTCCTGCTTTCCTTATTTTCGAAGGCAATGTGTGATCCGTCTTCAAACCTTTCTTTTTTTCATTAGTTGCATGTCATCCAATAATTGAAACACTTCACAACGAACCTGAAACTCAAAGTAACGCTCGCAAAAAAAAAAAAAAAAGCAATGAGGGAGCGAAAACAAATGTTTTCACATCGTGAATTCTGCCCTTCTCCTTTCCTCTTTTCTTATTTTCACACTGTACAGCTAAAGCCAGCAACGTCGCTGTAGCGACAGGCTTTTCTTCCAGCACACAACGTCTCCACGCGCTGTTTCAGTACGTAATCCTGCGTGCCTGCGCGAGACACATAACTGCGCCACTTGTTCTGCTTTTTGTTTTGTTTTGATTTGACTATACGTGTTCCGCGACTTTATGTGCCTTCGGTGGCTTTAAGCGAACGCGTCGCATATATTCCACGGGCATTGAATTTTTTCACATATAAAATGTAAAAAAAAAATGAAAATTTAGACGGTGCGCTGTCCCGACGCGCGAAATCACCTCCTTCCCATCTACGGGCGCAGCCGCGCGTGCTCGCAGGAAGCGAGAGTTGACAAAGAATGTGGAGCGTAAAGGACAAAGGTCGGAGGTGGATTCCGTTGTTTTTCTTCTGGTCTTTTGTTATGGGAAAACGTCTTTCAATCTACACTCCCGCGATTTGCGAAGAGGGTTGAGAGGTGACCTGGCCTACCGTACTTATTCGCATACTGCCAGCTCTGGTTAGCTTCGACTCATGTTGGTCGGTGTTGGGCACAGTGATGGCTTATTTTCTTTCTTTCTTTCTTCCTTTCTTTCTTTCTTTCTTTCTTTCTTTCTTTCTTTCTTTCTTTCTTTCTTTCTTTCTTTCTTTCTTTCTTTCTTTCTTTCTTTCTTTTGCTTTTTTTTTCTTTCCTTCGTTCCTTCCTATACCCCTCGCCCGCCTCAGTGGTGCAGTGGTTACGATGCTCGGCTGCTGACCCGAAGGTCGCGGGTTCGTTCCCGGCCGCGGCGGTCGTATTTCGATGGAGGCGAAATGCTATAGAAGCCCGTGTACTGCGCGATGTAAGCGCACGTTAAACACCAGATAGCCGATAGTTTCCGGAGCCCTCCACTAGGGCTTGCCTCGTAACCATACCGTGATTTTGGCTTGTTAAACTCCAGATATTATTATTATTATTATTATTATTAT
Organism: Rhipicephalus appendiculatus; assembly: GCA_030522465.1. Classification (NCBI taxonomy): domain Eukaryota; kingdom Metazoa; phylum Arthropoda; class Arachnida; order Ixodida; family Ixodidae; genus Rhipicephalus; species Rhipicephalus appendiculatus. Next base: position 11,796,659 of record JALIZH010033007.1, on the reverse strand, counting down.
TATTATTATTATTATTATTATTATTATTATTATTATTATTATTATTATTTCCTTCCGTGTCTCTTCACCGTGTGACCAGAATCACGGTGCGACGGTGTATCCTGGTCGCGGTAACGGCGCCACGCCGGCGGCACCTGTAACACTGTTCGGGCACGGTCTTTTATTTCTACCGCTGTGAGTAACGGCTGACAGCGACGACGCCGACGACAAAACAGCGCGCTTACAAAGGAAAGAGAGCGTGAGAAAATGCAATGGACGTACCGTGTTAGCAGCTCGCGACCACCGGCGTTATGATGCAACTAGGACACACGTCCGCTATGAAAGGAAGCAAAGAGAGTGAGGGTGAGATGGGGAGGGTATAGAACGGCTACGTTTACGTGCACGCAAAGTTGGTAAGTGGGAGAAATGTGAGCGGTATGTCTGGTCTCCTTAGTTCCACCGAGCGGCAGGCAAACCGCGGTGCGTCGACGTTTTAATACGCCAGCGCACGTACTAGTGTACGTTTCCCGCGCCCGCGATGCATACGTGTGATGCAGTGAAGCGACAAATCATTCGCGGCGTTGTCGCACAGGGGCGCGAGATTACCCAACGCTGCCTGCATGTTGCCGTCGGTGGGCTCCGTAGCGGTGTGGCGGGAACAGTTGTTATAGGATGCGCGGCGTGTTTTTTCTTTTTTTTTTTTGTCTGTTCTTGTCATCCTTAGCGCTATCCGGATTTCCCTCTGTTTACTAACTTATCCTTTTATCATTTTGTTTTTCTCACTGTCGCGATACGACGCCGACAATTAGCACGTTGTTTTGTTGGCTCTGTGCGAGTGCGTTTCCAGGTGTGAAAATAGTGCCCTTAACGAATTTGCCGTCTCGTTCCCGTGTTTGCTGAGTTGCGTTCGCAATGTAGCTCATAGTGCGGAGGATGCGACACCGACACCGGCAAAATATACTGCGGCATCTACGAAAGATCTGGCAACGTAGGTGGCTTAGTAGTTACCTAGTTAAAAACACCAGGAAAGCTTCCCTGGTTAAATGTTACAAGCTTTACTAGCTGCTGGCTAGGAAAGGTATGCCGCGAAGGTAGTAAAATACGCTGGAAACAAATGAATACATTCGTTTACTAACTGTTTACTACCTTTTTTTTTTCGAAGAGTGTAGGTTTGCGACAGTACATCTGGGGCGCAGTTTGTATAACGTCGCCCAGAAGCACGAAGGCTGCTTATAACGTGAAAATAACCTGCATGCTAGCGCGTTTTTTACGAATGACGTTTTCGTGATCACTATCGTGGTGAGTTCGGAAGAGAGCCACATTTCATTGCCCGGTATTAAGATTGATACAAATTATCTTTTAGTCGTCTTCTGTCAGTCGTATTTCGTGAGAGCTTTTCTTGTAAGCTTGCGAAGCCTATGCTACAGTTAATTTCTCCTCTGTAACTGGTTTTTATATTTCTTCACGTCGACTTAGCCAAGTATTCAGTACTACTGGCTGAGACTTCCGTAGGCCTTAGAATTTAGGGAATTGTTCTTGAAATGTGTGAGTGCATATCGTGCACCATAACGCCCTTTAGACGATACGAATGTCAGATATAATCGTCTGTGGCGATTTCATAAATTATAAGTTTCATCTTCGCATTGAGCTGATTGAAACTGGTGTGCGCGGCTTTGTCTGGCTTTTTGTGATAACGCTTGCTGTGATTGCCGAAAAAAAAAAAGGTATATACATTTCTTTAACGCTATACTACCCCACAAATAGACTGTTGGAATAGCGCTGGACCTCGCCTACGTTGGCTTTTGTCCTGTTGCGCTTGTTCATTCATTCGTTATTCAAGACACCAACTAGTGAAAGTGTTTTTTGTGTTAGTTTGTCGGTACACATCTTTGTCTTCCAATTCTCTACTATACTATTAACCAATGATAAAACTCAATGATACAGCGTAGTCAGCAATTCCTTCCCATTCTGTACTCTGTATTGCATACAGATGACCACTAACTGCAGTGCGATTATGTTGCGGTTGGTCGTTCGCCTCTGGTGTGTGACCTTTAGCGTTGTCTATCGTTCGTCGTGTCGGTCATGCGTGCGCATTGCACTATAAGACTAGTGAACGCCAACTATCCTGCTTTCCACAGTACCTTACATTTACATAGTTATTTCATTTGTTCTATGTGTCTATTTGTTCTGTTGTTCTATTTGTACAACACCCTTTCAATTTCCTTGTTCTTTTTTTTCTGCTATTAGTACACTTTGTTAAAATCCTGGATTTCGAAACTGCTGTCATGTACAGTCGCGCTCAATATGAGTTGCAACACGCTGTCTGTGCTCAAAATGGCGCCAACACTGCAAATTTTCACCTACATAGAAAAAAAATTGGCGAATTAAACTATCTCACTTAGCGGTACTTTCTGAACCAATTTAACGTTTGTCCGTTTCATTGTTCACGCTTGGGGTCACTTTAACCACAGCCAGCGTGTTGCAACTCATATTGAGCGCGACTGTACGTGAGCCCTCAGGCACACTCAAGTGGTTTTATAACCGCTCTTCGCCTGAGGGATCCCAATTCTAGTTGGAAATAAAGATTTTATTTGATTTATATTTGATTTCCTCCTCCTCACCTTCTTCTTTACTCCATGTGCCGTGAAGACTTCCTCGGCCGCACCGAGGTGCGCGTGTGGGACATCGTCCACGAGACCCGGCAGACGCGGGGTCCCATCACCAAGCAGCTGCGGCTCTACGAGGTGGACCAGGGCGAAGTGGTCATCCGGCTGGACCTGCACATCTTCGAGTCGTGACGACGTGCCTCCTGCCGCTTCCGGCATCGCCCGTCGTGCCCCCTTCTCGCCGCGGGGCCCATTGTTTTTATTTCAATGTACGAGCGCGCCGCCAGCTTCTGCGTGCGTGCGGGCACCCTGTCGAAGGCCGGCGTGTTGCGCGCCCGCGGGTAAATCGCCTCCTCCCGTAACGGTGCCGCGAACGGCGCTCCCCTTCTTTTTTTGCGCGCGATCTTGCGAGCGCTTCGCGAAGTCACGGCGTGTCTTCCATCCTAAGTCTGAAGCGTGTTGTTGTTGTTGTTTAGTGGGACGTAACTGAAAGTAAGTGCCGTCAGGGGTAGTTCGTACTGTGAAAGCTTTTGAAGTTATTTAGCGTTGTGTCGAAAGTCTTAGAATAACAGAGATATGGGATAGTTGGTACGTATTCACTCTAAAAGACAGGGCGTGCAAACATAGACGCAAGAAGGAAAGTCAGGACACCACAAAAACGTTTGTGGTGTCCTGATTTCCTTCTTGTGTCCGTGTTTGCACCCCCTGTCTTTTTAGAACGTCGAAGGACGTAAAGTAAGCTCAGGATAGGCGAGCGCTGGCATTTTTGTCAGGGAAAGCGTCACTTCCGTGTCACCTTGTCGATCGCGTAAACCTGCGCACCATATCCAAGGCAGTCACTGTGCCCGAACCTAGCATTCCCGGTGTTCACCGGTTGTACACGTAATAGCTGGGCTCCCGCTGCGCCCTCTCCAGAATCTGAATTTTCGTACCTGTCCAGGATAACTGAGCGAATACCGTACCTAAACGACGTTATGTGTCCTAGAAGGTGTAGATTCGAACCACCGACTTGCTTCTCCAAAGCAGGTCTCTGGGGCTCGAATAATAGTATAACGATTGTATTCTAATACTTGTTATTGTTTTCTTGCGGTTTTTCATTTGGGCAAAGCGGTGATCCGGCTTCGTTTTGATCAGAATAGGCATCTCGTGAACTGTGGGTGATAAAGGAATTGAAGGAGAGGGAGAGAGAAAGAGGGGGGAGGTGAAAGGCAAGGAAGTTGTTGAGTTTGGTATGCTACCCTACATTTGGAGACACTTTACAGGGAGGTTGAAATAAAATAAAGAGCGAGAGAGAACTCTTACATTAAACGGCCCAGGACGCGGTTCTACGGGTCTAAGGGAGTGAAAAGCTACCCAGGTATCGGTGACGTCGATGCCCGTGATTGGATAATATTACAAAGCATGCAACCAAAGGACAACACGGGACGCACTGGCTGCGCTTAGTGAACGAGCCTCTTGTTCTACGATCATTTAGAACCGAAGGGAGCACCCTTTACATTTGTTGAAGCACTCGCGAGTGCTGTACTTTGTGAGTGTCGTGCGAGTGCCGTACTTGAGTGATTCGGCACTGTTTAGGGCGGCGGCGTTCGACCAGCGCGCATTCTGCTGTCTACAGGGTGCCCGCAACGCTTCTTTTGATACGGGTGTGAAATCGGGAATCTCCGCGTATCCGGTGATTCAATCATCTATCTTAGCTATAGACATCGCTTGGTGACGTATAAGGCTCCGAGGCCGTAAGGAGTCTCAAATAGCGAGCGGCCCGATGGCTTCTGTACCTGTGAGTCGTGTTACTAGTTTAGCTTAGCGCACGAATCTGGTGCCTAATATAACCAGGGAAGCACTCAACTTGCTTTCTTCGTGGGAGCACAGCACACTTGACCATTTACCGCGTACGATGTATAAGAATGGTTTCCATCTCGGCTAGTTGGTGTTGCGTGTCTATCTTGCGTGTCGTTTGGTTGCAGCTAAATTGAGACGGCGGACAAGAGAAAGACGCAAGAGTCTCTTCTCGTGTGACTTTCTTTTGTTCGCCGTGCCAAGTTAGCTGCAATCACTCAACATGAATGATGTGTAGGCCGAGGTGAATATAGTTTAGTGAAGCTCTTCGGCGCAGTGTAGTTCCAAAATCCGTACGGTGCCTCAGTCAGTGTACCGCCTGCTACCGTGTGTGGCCCATCGCGACGGTCACCTGGGCGCTGATTTTTACCCTGTGGCATTACTGCATTTGCCAACGCTGGTAGACTCTTAGAATAGAAGTTCACTTATGGGCATCTGAAGTCTGCACAGTGTCCCAGAAGGGTAGTGCTGATATCAGGAAGAGAACTGTGATGCCTTTCATTGTTCTGTCTGACACGGTCACGTTGGGCCACACTTTCTTTTTTTATTTTTCTACAGGCGGTAAGCGTACTTCCGTGTAAAGAAGCTGGCACAGTACTACAGTATGTGAAATTCTCACTGAAAGTCTTTAAACGTTTGGAACCTCCAATCCGAAGGAGACAAACTGACGTATAGAGTTATGTTTGTATTTGACGCCACTGTCCGTCGCATTAATCTACTGGTCATCTCGGGTGACCGGGCCGGAATTTTATCACCCATGGAACCCGCCCAAAGATAGAAGAATACTTTTTGTTCACTTTAAGCGGCGAAGTGTCATTCGCTGTAAAGCCGTGACAGCTTTTGCTAGTTGCCCGTATGTATAGCTGCGACCCAGTAGAAGTCACTGTAGAAAACTGCCTTACACGCACAACTGAGGCGCCGCTCGTGAACACAGTACATTGGCGATTGCTATGATTCAGCCAGCTGTTGTGTGATGGCACGAGATATCTATAGAACGAGACGCCTCTGTACTTTAAGACAACTTAGAAGTGTGAACGTAGATGAACGCAGCTTCGAAAATGTGTCATGCAGATGCCGCTGTTGGCGATAATTGTTTAACCATTGGGTAGTTAGCTTCACAGTTTTCGAGGTTAGGCACCTGTAGGTCAAGAAGCAGCCTAGAAAAAAAAAGAAAAGAAAAAGATGTACAGTATAACACATTATGACAACGACTATGAAGAATTCAGTCGAAAATCTACATAACTATTAAACATAGTGTGTTACGAAGCTGCCGCTCGTTCTGAAATCTCTTCCATGTCGTCGTTTTCATTTCATTTTGTACAAAAGAGTTCTTCGTTGTAGCGGACACCGGTCAAAGGTCGAGAGCGAACTAACATGGCAGTGAGTGTGCCGGTCGGCGACGAACACATCTATATACGTGCGACATGCTTTTCGCCTTTGGTGCACTTGGCGTATACTCGAGCACACGAGTGTGTCACACCCCACGTGACCACGCTTTAGCGAGAGTGCCGCGGGGTTGTCGGAACTTATATGTTGTACCTGCTAATGAAGCCATCGTCTTGCCGGTGCTGCACGGGCTGAAATATGCACTGAAGGACTTATTCGGGGATAGCAAGATGGCGCCACGATATGATGACGTCATTTCATTTCGTTTTATCAAACTTTTCGGTGTTTTTTGTTCAGTCTCCTGCAGCGTCAGAAGCGATATTATGTCTAGCCGCGTAAGTTGTCCGTTGCATTCCCCGACGGGGGGCACAAATGGTGCCGCTCAGCGACGACAGAAATACTAGTCTTCAAGAGGCATTCCCATAGATGACTGCTGCAGAGAATTTCGCGAATTTATCATATCTTTCTTACGAGTTTTATAGTTTCGTTGAATCGTTATGTAATCTTGATAACTTTGTAGAAGCATGAAAGCGAAGCAGTATATGATTACTGGTATAGTGAACTGTCCGTGTGAATTTTTTCCTGCAAAATTCATTTACGGGAAACATTGTGTTGTAGAGAAACCTGTTTTAATCGTTTGCACCGTGCGACACCCGGTACATTATACTAAATTTGTGTCTGTTCTCCATCCAGCGTTCAGCTAGTGTGTACGTTCTTATTGTGTAACGATGGAGCAGCTCTTCCGTAATCTCCTGCGACATATCGGTCATCATGGTCATGGAACAACAGATAAAGAAGGCTTTCTATAGCGTATAGTCAACGTCAAAAGTTTACAGACCAGGAGGCACAACAAAAAAGCTGAATATTCCCGCCGCTTCAGCAGGCGACCTCGAACTTATATTTCTGGCCTGTTCTTAAACGCGCTGACATCTACTATGCAGTTCGACCTAATACAGTCAGAAATTGCTGGTAAATTCAGTTCCCTCAAACGTAGTGGTCTGTAAACTTTTGAAGCCGACTGTACATGATGGGCTAACTGGATACGGGGTAACATGCTCTGGAACAGCAGCGCTTGCGGCGACGTCCATTTGATGTTGCGATTTATCTGCCTGGAGTGCTTTTATGTCACACGTCTAATCGCTCCACAAAACCAAAGATATATATCTTTTAAAAAGCCTTCTTGGCGATTCTTGCGTTGCCGACGAGTCTGCATCAGCGAGTAAATTGAATACCGTCGCTCATTGCAGTAAGGTTTCCGCGTGCTCTTGTTGAACATCGCATCAGAAATCGTCGCCGTTAGCGTTCGAAAATGTGATAACGTTGCTCCGCTGTGCTCGATACATCTGAAACGATCCAGTGAATAATGCACGTACTGCGCTGAAGGGCCGTTTAAAAAAAACGAAAAAAAAAAACGACGTTTTTCTGTGTTTCGTTCAAGATTGTTTATACTGTGTCTTGTTTACTGTATACCTCTAAGCAGTTTTTTGTTTCCTTTCCTGGAACGGAGTCTCTTCTGTGCGCAGCGTCGAACATTTTGCTGAATCTTTTTACCCCTGAGTAAAGCTCATTCCGCGCGCGGAGTTCCCTCGTGTGTCGCACAAGCCTGTGAATGCACGGTTCGAACACGTCATCGCTTTATTGTGCCCTAAATTTAATTCTGTAAACTCATAATGAAGACGTCGTCGTGTATTCTCATTGTGTGCACTGTTCGAATAGGGTGCTAGTACAACGGTGTTCTGGCTGTGTATCGGCCGGCGAGTGTGTGCTGCTGGAATGTTTTACCAAGCATTAGTTAACGTGAAAAGACTGTTGTGGTCCGCCTGCTCTTATTAATTCTGTAGTGTGTTTCCCGTGAAGCGGACCGCGAGACATCGGAGGCGGGAGGAAGTTTTAAAGGAATTCAGGAGGTGTAAGTTGACGCGGATTCGGCTCGTTAAATGTTGCAAGTACCATCCCCTCAATGGAAGTTTCGAAATTTGTTCGGGGGGCAAAAACACGACTAGAGCTAGCTCGTGGGGAAGCGTCCACGTAACTTCCTTCGTTCAGTGTACCCTGCTTCATGGTTTTGCTAAAGCCACTGCGACTACAGCGCTACCCTTGGTCGAAAGAAATTGGGCTGATGAAAAGCAGGTGGCGTAGTGTCATGGAAGTGGCATCTTACAGCGGTGGGACACCACAATGCAGGGATTATACCGAAATTGGGGGCGCGAGTTCGCCTCCATCACCAGCACTTCTGGGCATGCTGCATGGGATGCAAAAGGAGGTGTACCAGACGCCTCAAAGTTAGTCATAACAGTGAAAAGGACAAGCGACACCGTCGTTCTCACTTCTGAACATTTATGTTAGTGACTTCCGATACTAAATCGTGACAATGGTAATATTGAGCCCGAGAAAAAAAATTCATTGCGTCATCGTTTAGCTGGGTGGCCGGCCGGAATTACCACACCGCAGCAGCCGTTAGAAATGTGACGCTGTGTGCTCTGGTTAGCACATTTCACGGGGGAGACGCTTAGCGTCGTATAATCGTTAGCGGAGTATCGTTTACTTGATAAGGATAGTACACCTTTGTAAAAATGACGTCACCGTCGGAACTCGCTGGGCTTCTGTTATTTAACAGGTTTTAGACTCAGAGAATCTAGTCGGAGGTCAGAAATCGAGACGGCCGTTTCACTGGTGTGGTGACGGCACCACTAAATGCGACACAAAATCCAAGTTTGATTTCAGTGGAATTCTATTTTCGATAGCCAGGCATTACTTGCGCACAAGTGGTCGATGAAATGCTCGTGAAATTCATATTTTTTTCCGCTGCGCGAACTCTACATCCAGTATGCGGCCCGTAACACACAGGTGGCTCTGCAGTCGCAAACAAGCAGCATGTTGCACGCTAACATGGTGCACCATTCCTTCGCAAACACTTTCTTGTGCGTTTTATTACGCGGCTGTCAGGTATTATTGTGGAGAAGAACAACACTGCTTGGAGGATCGAAGAGATTCCTGTTTTATTGTGCCATCCTGAGATTTCTGTAGATGGCAATGTCATCTATTACTTGCGTGTGTGCTCGTGTACCGTTTTTTATTCCTGTTTATCTTCTTTCGCGAACGTGCTGCTCAAACCCATGTTTTAGATGCCTTTGACGCTGCGTGTGCACGGTTGGCACTATCTGTTTATTTTCAGTTCATCTGTACAAACTTTTATGCATGTTTCTTGCGTTCTTTAGATGTTCTTGTTTGTGCTGTAGTTTCAGTTTTGTTACCATGTCATGGAATTTCACGGCACATCAGACGATGTCTGTTTTTTACGCATGTGTTTTGCTCTCTCTCATCACGTAGTATACACAAACGTTTATTTTTTCGTTCATTTCGTTCCATACGCGCCTTGTTCGTTTTGTGTTACTTGATTGTTCAGTACCAGTCGCGTGCAGTGAAGCTATGCAAGATGATTTCCAAAGTGACCTTGAATAAAGTGATTTAAGAAACATCTGAAGATGGGGTTTCGGTCACGTGCACGACCTCGTGACCTTTGGACCAAAGTGTTTATGTAAATGAGAAATAAAACGTGGCTCTTGTTGCGTATCACTGTCGGTTTTGTTGTTTCTGTGTGTGCACTACTCATGTTACCTCAGTGTGTGTGTGTGTGTGTGTGTGTGTGTGTGTGTGTGTGTGTGTGTGTGTGTGTGTGTGTGTGTGTGTGCGTGCGCGTGCGCGTGCGCGTGTGTGTGTGTGTGTGTGTGTGTGTGAGAGAGAGAGAGAGAGAGCAAAGTAGGTGGGGACTTATGTGATAAAAAATAAAATTTTGCCTCTCATGAGGACATTCTGCTTCCTTCTGCGTGCCCTGAAGTTGGTAGTTTCATTCTTCACAAGCAACGGTCCAATTAGGAAAAACAAGAAAGGCGACTCTGATGTTGGGATTGGTCATCTGTCCTCCGTTAATGGCATACCTCGCACTGATCAAATAAAATTTCACGTGCCCCATACAACGTGGCCTGGTCAACCGTTGCCTTCCCCATTTTGTTTCGACGCCTGCAAAGCAAAGCAGACGTCTAGCCTACCACTGCGTCACAACCGACGCAGTTTGCGGTTACTCCCTCAGATGTCAAGTGGTTGTGACGCTGAAAAATGCAAAACTCAATGTCGGTAAAGATGGAGATCTTTATTGGGGGGAGCCTGTACCCAGAACGAAAAAGTAACGCTCGCAATGCAAGCGCATGTGGCAGTGTTAAGCGAAGCTTTTACGACTTAAAGATTTCGGTGGCGGTGGCATACTTTGCGAGAAAGTCGGCGCCCGGTGTGGGTACGGAAATGCGGGTGTATGCAAGCGAAACCCTCGATGATGCGCCGCCAAAATGTGACATTGTATGGGACATTTTCCAATAACCGATGATCTCGCAATCGTGGTCTTGTCGGCGAAGAGCCGTTCCTGATATGGCAGTCTGACCCTTTATCGAAGACACTCGCGTTGCCACAGTTCATTGTTGCTTGGATATGGACGCATGGCCGTGGTTGTTGCCTGTAGCAACTGAAATGTTGCGCTGCATGCTAAGCACGTAGATGAAGGTACAATACTCGGCATGGAGGAATAAAGTTAGGAGGGAGCATTGCGCAATGCGATAGAAAAAAAAGTTGTACGTCATGGCACGCACACGCCAATCTTCACTTGCCCACATGTTCTTCACATGTGAAGGCCTCTTAATTTTTATATACCGTAGCGTCACAACCCACGTAGTATGTAGTTGAGGCAGTGGCATGCCCTATACCATTCCTCACAAGCCAATCTGTATTTCGGCTGACTTCGTTTCGTTACTGGTCGCTGTGCTGGCAGACCTTCTAACCGCACGTGCGCAACCTCTTCTGTCGCGTCGCATCAGACGTCCCCGAATTCAATCACGACGAACAAGTCGCGCCGGAAATGCCGCTGCCGGTATAGTAACCGCCGCCATCCGGTTGACGCGCGACCTGGCGCGTCAGGTCAACGCATGTCGACAGGGTTGTATTGTATTATGCCGGGCGGTGTCAGACCAGAAGCGACGCGGTTGCTTTCGGCTGACGCCGGTGCAGGCCGCACCGGGCTGGCGTCGACGTCCTCTTTATCACGTCCCCGCCGCGTTGGGAGGAAACGCGCGCCTTGATTCGCCTTTGTTTCTGGCCCGCAGCATAGCGCCCTTCTCCGGCTATGCACGCCGTACAGCTAACGCGCCGCTGCTTCGAGCCGCTTAGGCGTATGCGATGGTTTCCTGCGAGGCCGACACCCGTTGCCTGCATGGACTAACGGCTACTCCGCATAGCGTTAGTACTGCGCAGTGCACTGGAAGCCAGAACGACACTACGTATACCACGGGTGATAACTGTAGTTACCAGCCGCGGTGGACTAGTGGTTGTGGCGCTTAACTGCTGACCCGAAGGTTGCGGGATCGAATCCTGGCCGCGGCGGACGCGTTTCAATGGAGGCAAAAGTGCCCGTGTGCTTAGATAGATTTAGGTGTATGCGTTAAAGAACCCCAGGTGGTCGAAATTTCCCGAGTCCCGCACTACGGCGTATCTCGTAACCATATCGTGGTTTCGTGACGTACAATTGCTTACAATTATTAGATAATGATAATTTCAGGGGCTTTACACGCCAAGACCATGATATGATTATGAGATGCGCCTTAGTGTGGGACTCCGCAAATTTCGACCTCCTGGGGTTCTTTAACTAGCGCCTAAGCAATGCGTGTTCTTTGCATTTCTCCCATATAAAAACGCGGTTCCCGTGACCGAGAATCGAGCCCGTCACCTCTAGTTTAGCATCGTGACACCGCGCTGAACTACCAGGGTGATAACATGTACGATAGCTGAACATTTTCACCATCAGATGTTATATACTCATTCAACTTGAAGGCGCTTTGCTAATTCTATGCATGTTATAAGCACAACCTTCATGTTTTGCCCTTGGGGCCAATGTTAACAAACGTTCTGCCACTCATACTATCAGTCCCATCAGATCTGAATTATATACAATGAAGCATACGTTATTTGATGAAGGCATAAAAGCACGCAATCCCGTTTCCGCACTGCTGCACGGTATTACGAGACCGATGTTTCTCATGCTGAGGAAAAAAAAAAATCGAGGTTTCAGCCTAGTTCACCCCCCGCGTGCACGCTTTCCGGAGGCGCTATTGTTTTCCCTAACACAACGCCGTTGCGAGCGCTTTATTAGCGTGCATCTTTCATTGTCTCCCTCCCACCTGTTCTTTCTACGACTTTTGCGTGTTTACCAACTTTTATTTTTTTTATTTATTTATTTTTTTCCTGGCGAAGCTTGTTACGTGCCACCGGCGAGCAACGGTGCTCGAGCCGGCCGTTTGTTCGTTGGTTGCATGTGTATAGCACAACATGGCAGCTATAGAAGGCCATGTTGGGCTATACACCTCGTGGTACGCCCAGCAAACAAAGCATAACGGAACGCGATATTTGGGGAAAAAATACAAAAAGCTATACGACCTCACATTGCCTGATATCGTAGGCTCTGATCAGGAGTCTCAACCTACAGTATTATTTATGCGCTCTAGTTATTCGTCAAATTAGAAGAGTCGCGTAATAACAGAGCACACATTCACTGCCATTTTTTGGGCGTGTTGGTAAACAGAACTTGAAAACATATTCGCAATACAAGGACATGAGAGAGACACCACGGTGCGCTCCGTGGTGTCTCTCTCATGTCCTTGTATTGCTAGCGCTGAATATGTTTTCACACATTCACATTTGTCGTAGAGCTTGCGTTGCGTAAACTTTAGTCGCCGGCTGTACGGGTCGACCACTGTTAAAAGAACGCGCGCTCGCGTGTTCCCTCTAACAGTGGTGGACCCTGTACGTAAACCCTCCATGTATACGAGCGCACCTTTGAAAGGGCCCCTAAACAACCTGTGAAAGTCAGTGGCGTAGCCAGGGGGTGGCACACCGGGTCCGTGCCCCCCCCCCCCTCCCGCCCAATGTTTTTTTCACCATGGCATACAGAGCGAAAAATGACCATTTCAAGGTGGCGCCCCCCCCCCCCCCCCGCCCCCCCCTGAAAAAAAATTCTGGCTACGCCCCTGGTGAAAGTACACAGAACGAGCGCGTTATGCTCTCCTGACGTTTCCCGTCTTCTCGGTGCAATTCGTGACGCCAGTAGTCCGTCCACGTGACGTCATGAGCAAATAAGCTCTCGATCGGTCCACGTACGAGGGATAGCAGTTGTAAATTGAGTTGTGATTTCAGTTGGGATATCAGTTGTGTGTCTGCTAACCTGCTTTGTCATGCAGTCGCACGCCCGTTCTGACTTATCTCTCATGACTATCGTGCTCAAGCAGCCGATTTCACATCATTTTGTGCGTTTTCGACTGCGCAAGCGGAAATAACAGCGTGTAGCAGAAATGTGCGAATTCCTGATAGGCTCAACGCTCAGCGCCAGAAATTGTCCATGTGTTTTGTTAAGACACGAGTGGCGAAGGAATAGATGCGCCTCTGAAGAGTGAGTGAGTGAGTGAGAGAGAGTGTGCGTATGTGTGTGTGTGCGTGCGTGCGTGCGTGTGTGTGTGCGTGTGTGTGTGTGTGTGTGTGTGTGTGTGTGTGTGTGTGTGTGTGTGTGTGTGTGTGTGTGTGTGTGTGTGTGTGTGTGTGTTTGTAGGGGGGAGGCTTTAATTACGCCTTTGACGCCCGAGTCGTGTCACGATTTTAGCATCCTTTTGTTCGTGTGCGTGCGTGCGTGCGTGTTAGTATACGGGGAACTACGTCATAAGTTAAAGAAAAAGGTACAGGCAAGCGGCCGTGGTACATGCCTGTCTCCTGGATAATGTCCAGGAGGGGTCAGTACAGAGTACCATGCGACCTGCAGCGTCTTATAGGTAGTCCGGAGGTCACCCTGGGTGGTAGATGAGTCAGGCCGCGTAGGTGGCGGGTGAAACGCGCGTGAGATGCCTGGTAGATGTATCGGGTCTAAACAGCGAACAGGTTTTCACCATTTAACACCTCTAATTCACGCGTTCGCTTGCGTTCCCACTGCGCTTGCTGTACGCGATGAACTCTGGTGACGCGCCTTACTTTTCGCGGCCGTTGCATTCGACGCGCACTTCAAACATTCGACTGAAGGAAGAGCGCGCGCAAACTCGTTCAGGGCGCGATGAAAACATCACAAGATCGACGGAAGTGAAGCGAAGGAGAGGAGAGGCTGACAGGTGCACGAACTTCCGTTGGCCAAAGTGCCGCCCATCATCGAGCGAGCTGTTCCGTTCATCGCAGATTGTGATTTATGACTCGAGCGGGGCATGCACTCGTTTCTTTGCTGAGCACGTATTCGCGTATATACGGGTCGTGCCGAAGCTGTCACTCAAAACTTGCAGTGGGCGGTCGCGGTCGTGAGCCGTCTCTCTGCCTCCACAAAGCGGGTCTCGAACGTGCGGAAGTGTCCGCTTGTCTTCAGGGTGGCTTCGTGCAGTTCGCTCGCGGTGTGCGCTAGTTGGAGGCGTTTTCCGTCAGCATGCACTGATCGTCGGTAAAGCGAAAGACTGGCACAGCCCATCTTGCGGTCATGTATACGACCGGCAAATACGACAAAATGCTAATTATCTCACTTGTTCTCAAGTAATGTCTCAAGTTAATGACGCTCGCACAATATGGGGCGATCGGCCTATTGAAACCGAGCGGTTTCAATCTGCTCTGGTCGTGTCGCTTGTAAGAATCGTCACAATAACCGTGCGACGCAGACAGTAACAAAAACCGGAACTATTCCGTCAGGAAGTAGAATGCCAACGATCGTGTTTGCATAACTTACGCGGAACTTGTGCTCCAGATCATTGTTCCGCTCTGCAATCTTTAACCCTTTGAGACGCTATGTACACAATTGTGTACATGACATGTTTTTGCTCCTTGTATCAACTAGGAGCTAAGAGAGCGAGTTACATTGAGCTTCCGATAGATTGAACATCCTGCATAATAATTTGTCTTCGTTTAACTTCATTTCGCAGAGTACTGTTGCGTATGATCACATTTCTGAAGGCACTACCCCGTTCGACGAGTCGTTCGATGAGCCGCGTCCTGCGAGCCATGTTAAAAGTATACTTTTTCTTTGCTCTAAATGTACGTAACGAAAAATGAATTTCTACTATATTTCTAGCCCGAGATTTGATTCTATTTGTGCCAAAATAGAGCGTGAATGACTTCAGGATAAACAGATATTTAATTACAACCTAATTAGAATAAGTTACTGTAACACACATAAATGAACATATTATGGCATTAATTTTGTTGCAATAGTATATTGAGTGCCTTGAAGTAACGTTGTATTGCTTTTACCCATTTACAGAGTGTTCTTCATAGGTGGCGTCTGAAAGGGTTAAGAGAAAGCGAGTCCATACCTGCAAGATCAAATTAGGCGTCGGAGCATGCATCTATGTCTGAAGTCTACATGACTTCCGAGACGGTCTGTGATAGTGGCGTGTGCTGCCTTAATCTGGGCGTTGATTTATCTTTCGGTACTAAAATATCTATTTTAAGATGCTCGGCTGCTGACCCGAAGGTCGCAGGTTCGATACCCGGCCGCAACAGTCGCATTTCTATGTAGGCGAAATGCTAGAGGCCAGTGTATACTGTGCGATGTCAGTGCACGTTAGAGAACGCCAGATGGTCGAAGTTTCCGGAGCCTTCCACTACGGCGTGGCTCATTAATCATATGGTGGTTTTGGCGCGTAAAACGCCAGATATTATTATTAGTATCAAAATATGTATTTTCTAATTTGCCTCCCTGCCGTTCCTCTGGCTCACTGTAAAACACTTACCTGGAGCATTGAATGCAGATTCATTTGCCGTGTGCCTTTTCTTTTTCTTTACCTTCGAAGATACACTGCGGTATGTAGTCTATATGTGTAGTCAGCGAAGGACAGACCGCCGTCGACTATTTTCTCAAGAGCCGTCACGGTTCGACGCCGACACTCCCGTCTGCGTTGTCTTCAGAAACGAACTTCTCTTCTCAAAAAAGAGAAAAAAAGACACTGTAAAGGAAAGAAGGTTGAAAAAGAACAGGGCCCCCGCACAATCTTGTCTCGTACGTTTGGCGACTCAAAAGAGCGTGAGCCCGTAGTGTGTACCCGAAAAGGTTTCGTTCCTGGGATCCCATCGGCTGAAGCTTCCTCCGTACAGTGTCCGTATATTTCAAACGACGTCGTGCATATAGCCGGCGACTTGTTGCGCGTTAGCAACTGTGCTCTTTTGTCTCCAAAGCGTGAGAACGCAACTCTTCTGGGTCGCGTAAAGAAAAAAAGCAGCCTTGTTGGACCGACCCAAAGTCCTCTCACGCAAATTCTCGTTCGTCGTCGTCCGTGAGTGCGTCGTTCATCTATCTATCGACGCTGGTGTGAAAGGAAGAACGGCGAGACTTTGTGCGCACGCATAGACTGGCCGCTCAACCTGTCGTGCGCGCGTGTGAAGAGCGCAGCGTACGTTGCAGAGTTCTTCGCCGTTCCTGCTTTGCTCGTGGCCGTTGGCCCGAACTTCTCGGGCGCTGTGGGAACTTCGCCGCGCACTCCTTTTTTTTTTTTTCTTTTTTTTTTTTTTCAACACAATGTCGGGAACTGAAAGATGGACAAAGTACTTCCATTGGAGGTGAAGTGAGGAGGGTGTTTGTCCAGGAAGGCGCTGCGGGAACTGCGCATAACGCAGAAGCTTTTACGGTGTGCGCGCTTGGAGCAGCAGCTAACGAGCAGAGCGGGCGGGATTGCCACTCTTGCGAAAAACTGCGTCCCATTTCACGCGCTCGTGCGGTAGCTCCCTCGGAAAAAAAAAATAATAAGAAGAAATAAATAAAAATAAAATAAAATATGCGCAGCAACGGTGGAGGAAAGGTTGATAATGTGTGAAAAAAAATATCTTAATCTCTATAGCCCCTCGGCGCATGCGCAAGTGGTGCTGACGAGCACGAACGCGTGGGTTCGATTTCCACCAGCTGCCGCGACGTTAGATCTAGCGCGAAAAAGAAAAGGTGACACTGAAAAATAAAATTTGTAAGGTTTTTATTATTTAACCTCCATTATTCTAAACTTCCATAACAGTTAACAAGACCACTCAATTCTTGACGAATCCCCCCACAGTGGGTGTGAGCCACAGCAGAAGGTGAACAAGAACAAGTCGAGCTGGGGACGATGAGAACGTCGGCGGCTGGCAAAATGAACAACAGCGGCACAAAAACAAAAACTGCAGGCCAAACCGTGTTGAAAAGATGGAAAACGCAGAGGCTAAACCGGAGGCTCAGGAAGAAGGTCGCCGAACTTAACCGGAGCATAGAGGAGTACTGTGGAGAGCTTAACAGACAGCAATGGAGGGACGCTTGCTCGGCAGCGGATGGGAGAATGCGCACGGGAGGAAAGTGGACCCTACTAAAACACTTGCTTGATGACGGTCAAACCAAAGGCAACCAGAGATTAGCTATTGATAGACTAATTCACAATCAGAAGGAAGAGGGTCAGACCGAAGCGTCCCTTTTCCAAGAACTGGCCTCTAAATACCTCCCGGTTGGCCCAAGCGGACACAGTACTCCTCAATACGAAGGTGCGACCGCCCCGGATCTCGATGCCCCTTTCTCGGAGGCGGAGGTTAGGGAAGTCCTACACAGCTTGAATAGCAGATCAGCTCCGGGACCGGACGGCATAACGAACCGGCTCTTGAGGAACCTGGATGATAAGGCTATCAACGCTATCGTTAGAGAAATAAACAGAGTTTGGGAAGAGGGCTTAGTCCCGGAATCGTGGAAGCAAGCGACAGTAATTCTCATTCCAAAATCCGGAAAATCACCTAGCCTAGATAATCTCCGCCCTATTTCACTCACCTCATGCTTAAGTAAAGTGGCCGAACACGCTATACATAACAGAATCTCTAGGCACATAGAGCGTGAGGAGTTGTTTCCGTACAACATGGTTGGATTTAGGCCTTCACTCTCCGCTCAAGATGTAATGCTCCTGCTCAAGACCCAGGTTATAGACAATAGAAGCAGGGACGTGAGGGGTATATTGGCCTTAGATTTGTCCAAGGCATTCGATACGGTGGCGCACGACTTTATTCTCAAGGAAATCTCGGAGCTGAACCTGGGTGGTCGATTCTTTACCTTTGTGGAATCCTTCCTCAGGAGCAGGACGGCGGCTATTAGAATAGGACAATCGAAATCTGAAACATTTAAGCTCGGACGTAGAGGTACACCTCAGGGCGCGGTAATATCTCCCCTCTTGTTCAACATTGCGATGCACAGGCTTTCCAAGAGATTATCTGTGGTACCAAACGTGGAACACGCGATCTACGCGGATGATATCACCATTTGGTGCCCGGGAGGTTCGGAAGCAGCCGTCGAGCAGGCGCTGCAGGAAGCCCTTGACGTTACTGAGTCATTCCTTGAAGGGACAGGATTTCAGCTTTCCCCCAAAAAATCGGAACTGTTGCTGTACAGGCCGTCGAGGCAGGGGGTTAGGGGGTTAACACCTTTAGACCAGATTCCTATTAATGTCTATACGAGGGATGGTCACAAGATCCCCAGAGTCGACTCCATCAGAATCCTTGGGCTGCTGCTTGACTCCAGGGGCTGTAATGCCAAGACCATCGCTCATCTGACGTCCAAAACTGAAAACATTCTTAGACTAATCATGAGAGTATCTAATAAGAAAGGAGGTATTGGTGAGGACAACCTGCTCAGGGCGCATCACGCATTCCTAATGAGTCATGTTAATTATGTTGTTTCGGCCCTACACTGGACAAAAAACGGAGAGGGACAAACTCGACACCCTGATGCGGAAAAGCATCAAGAAAGTCTTGGGCATCCCGATCACAACAAGCACGGAGAAACTCCTGCAGCTTGGGGTGCACAACACTACTCTTGAGCTGATTGAAGCACAAAGGTCTGCACAGGTTGTGAGGCTTTCGGGCTCTAGGGCCGGCCGACGTCTTCTAGAGGCAGCGGGTCTTCCACCTAGCTTCAGCAAGGGGGAGGTGGTTCAACTTGACGTTAAGGTCAGAGGCACCTACGTCGTTGATCCATTTCCTAGAAACGTACATCCGCAGCACAATAAGGGAAGGCGAGTAGCGCGAGCTAAGGCGTTTTTAAGGAAGACGACAGGTACTGAATCTTTTGTGGATGCTGCCCAGTATGGATGCACGGGTAAATTCACTGTTTCTGCAGTTAGCGACAGCGGCGAACTTCTCTCCGCAGCTTCGGTAAGAACTAGCATGGTCGACGTGGCTGAACAGGTTGCCGTCGCAATCGCAATGCTAGATCCCCAACGAACGACTATCTACACGGACTCCCGAGCGGCGGTCAGGGCCTTCGCCTCGGGCCTCGTAGCTAAAGAAGCGGCAGCAATTCTGCAAAAGAAGTCAGTAGCCGAAACTGTGCATCACATTACTTGGTTCCCAGCCCACATGGGAGATGACGTGCTGCCGGGTCGCCTGAACCCCAATGAGATAGCCCACCGCCGAGCGCGAGAACTCACGCACCGCGACGGAGGTGGGACCTCTACGGGTTCGGAGACTATTGGGCACAGTGACCCTCTCCTTACGTTTCATGAAATTACGGCTCATTACAGAGGGGAGCGGCGAAGTTTTCCATCTCCCCATCCAAAACTGAGTAGAGCACAATCTTGTACGCTCAGGATGCTTCAGACGTGTTCGTACCCGTCGAGGGGTTTCCTTAGCAGGCTCCACGCAGAGATAGATCCTCATTGCCCGGATTGCGGGGAAGATTTCTGTACTTTAGCCCACATGCTCTGGCAGTGCCCTGTGTTACAGGACTTCAACAACAACGAGGACTGGGAGAAAGCCATCACGAGCTCAAAATTGGAAGACCAGTCTAAGGCTGTCCAGAGGGCCCGTGAGAGAGCGGAGAGGCATGGCCTCCCGGCTCCAACATGGGATTAGCCGACAGCAAGCCAGGGGTCCTCTGTAGGACTGCACTGGCTGGCTCCTCAGGACCTTAATAAAGTTCCTTGTCTGTCTGTCTGTCTGCAAGTAAGCGTAGGAGCAATTAAAAAAACAAAACGCCACCCCCGAATGCGACGTGTTGCAAGGCACAAGTATCTTGGCAAGGTTCTGTCCTTACAGCTTTCAAAGGAACAAAGAATTCAGATTAGCCTTGTGAGGTGGAACAGTGGTTATGGTGCTCGGCTACTGACCCGAAGGTCGCGGGTTCGATCCCGGCCGCGGCGGTCGCATTTCGATGGGGGGCGAAATGCCAGATGCTGGTGTGCTGTGCGTGTCAGTGCACGTTAAAAAACACCCAGATGGTCGAAATTTCCGGAGTCCTCTATTACGGCGTCTCTCATCATATTGTGGTTGTGGGACGTAAAAACCCAGATATTGTTCAAAGAATTCAAATTATTTCGGAAGAAACTACGGTGAATACGTGCCTTGGTTTTCTCCCTGGGCTATTCAGCAAGCGCGAGTCTGTGGCACCTGACAGCAACGGACGTTTATCTTCAGTCTGGTGTGCATACCTGGGCAGTTGTATGAACCTTTACTAAACTATGTCAGAGGCTTACTTGTTCGTATACATGCCAAGGCTTGTTATAAGTGTTCTTTAGAAACACCCACAAAGTCTGGCAACGTATTGCAATGTCTCGCTTTATCTCGCTATATATCGCCGGGCTGCGAAGAGTCTCCTCAAGTAAGAAAGAAGGCACATTCAAGCACACACCGTCGCCGGATTTACAACCAATTTACTGACGCATCCACGTATACTTAAACACCTTATACCCGCGCACGCGCACACGCTCCTGAAGCCTACCATCCGCCCGCGTGCGCGGAATAAGGTGTTTAAGTATATACGTGGATGCGTCAGTAAATTGGTTGCAAGTCCGGCGACGATGTGTGCTTGAATGTGCCTTCTTCTGTCGTCCTTGTTTTGAGTTTCGCTGGTTTTTCTCGCATCCAAACATGAAGCAACCGGCCCAGCTTTTCACGCTCCTTGACTTCAAGGCGAAATCATGAAGTGCCTCATCAGCCGCTGGCCTCGGCGTGTCACAGCTGTGTTGATTGACTATGCAATTATACGAAAATTAATTTACTCGTTGTACATTCCTGTTCGCGATACATCATCAAAAGCTATAGTCTGCTGCATTGCAGGGTTACACGATCCTATATTCGGGCATCAGTGACTTTAGCCAAGACGATGAATGTTGATACAAACTTTTTTAAAATCATTACAGACAATAAAACAAACGGACACGCAAACTTATGCAATGTTTATAGACATTTTGAAATAATGAAGGCAAAAACTACCGCGTGATTACGCACGTGATGAACGAGCGTGACAGTTTTTTAGCTTCAATCACGGCGACGAACGAAAAAACAATCGCTCCCAAAAACTCCGGGCCCGCTCGTCCTCGTCGTGGTCGAAGGAGTGCAGATGGCGGGAGAGGAGGTCGTGCACCACCCCGATGATGTTCGGGTAGCGCTCGGAAATGCACTGCGAACAGACGCCACAGTTCAGCTCCATGTTGTAGAGCGCCAGGCAGGGAGCATGGTCTCTCTGAAGCGTCCCGTTCAAGAGCTCCTGTTAGCTTCGGCACCACTACGCGCACGCTCTCGAAGCTGAAGAAGCGCCGTCCGTCTTGGCCGTACGCCGCGGCCGCCCGCTCGTCCAAGCGCACGCTCGGGTGCTCGCAGACCTGCGACGATGAGGCGCCGCGACAAGCGTGAGATTTCGCCGGTAGCCTCCTACGAGCCTGTATCGCCGTCGCGCTCACGTACTGACAAACGGGCCTCCAATCGAAGCTCTACCTCACATATACTAAAATATAAACAGATTGAAAATTAAGCGTTGTCCTGTCTGCTTCTTCTTGTCTGTTTTTTTCGGTGCGCGTCAACCAAATTTCCAAACATGAACGTAAACCAACTGGTCCAACTTGCCATCTTGCTGCAATATAAACAGAATATATACTCTTGGACATGTTGCACGTCCCGTTTTATAGGGTAGGTAGGGTGGATGGCACCACCAGTAAGTTGCGCATTGAGGCAACGTCCAGCGACCTATAGACACTCCATAAGCTTTACCGCGTTTTATAGCACATGCTTACTAAGCATGTTACTAAGCTTAGCACATGCTTACTAAGCTTACTAAGATTGCCTAGTAGGCAATCTCTTTCGATAAGTTGATCATTTCGTACCTCGCTAACTTCGTCAGCGGACCAAGACGTGCAGGCCGCGCCGAGCTTCGCTTCCTGGCCGCTCGTGTTGAAGACGAACGCGCCGAGGAACACCGAGAAACAGCCGGCCAGCGCGGGTGTGCCAGCCACGTGTCGCAGCTCCGGGTGCTGGCCGAGGATCCTAACGGCGCCGCTGAGTGATAGCCGCAGGTGACCCTCGAATTCGACGTCGTCCGTTATCGAAGGTAGGGTCGCGCGGCAGCGACCTGCGCGGTCCGGCGGCGGCACGTGCGTCTCCAGCACCAGAAGGGACAGTGGCGTCACGACTCGGTCCAACACGCCCGGCGGGAACGCGCTGAAGGCGTTCGCGTCGTTCACGCCTTCGAAACTGACGCCGAGGGCGATGAACATGCCGGGGTTTTGCTCCGCCAGTAGCCTCAAGGCTCCCGTGATGACCGGAAGATGCGACGGCCGCATGCGGACGTGGAAGAGCGCCAGACCGTGTAGATGGTGGCGGACGAGGCTGGCGTTGAGACGGCGCGCCCGAGACGGCTCGAGTTCGCCTACGAACGCCTCCCAGTCGCCGTACGACGGTAGCAGGCGCGTCCGTCTACAACCGGACGCCTCCCCGAGGAAGTTTCGCCAGCTCGTCGCCGCCTGCGACGTCGACGCTGCTCCGAATGCTTTGAAGTCGTCGGTCCGCTGGTCGTACTCGACGTGGGTGAACACGGTGTAGTGGCAGACGCCGTCCGGAGGGTAGGCCTTCCTCCGGACGACGACGCCGGTGGTGCCCACGGTGCACACGAGTGTGGTGTGGTTCTGCAAAAACCCGGTTAGCATGTTGATCCTTGCGGTGAGAGCCTCGATTTTGTACAGAGGTCGCCAGCCCAGGTTTTTGTCGGACGAACCGTGGCGCGTTCATCACTGGCCAGCAGGAGCGAGGCCAGGGCAACCGTCACCACGACGAGGAAGACGGCGGTGAAGGCGACGAGCCTCAGCGTGGCGAGCCTCAGCGTGGCTACCCGCAGCAGAGTGGCGGTCACCGCCGCGTAGGCTGCGGGTACATAGCGGGTTTCGAAGGCAGCCTCTTAAAGTTCGAACGATATCGCGTAAGCGCATGGTGGCATGGCCGTGTCTTGATCACATCAGCGCGCGCACGTAGAACGCGCACGGCGCATGTGGCTCGTCTTCTTCATGACCTCTGGCAATCGCTCATTGGCCAAGTAGAGAATGGATTTTAACAGCGGAGCTTGCTTGCTTGCTTGCTTGCTTGCTTGCTTGCTCGTGCCTTGACTTTTGGCTCCTACCCACTACGGGGGATCGGCCACGAAACCGTCGGTTAATATAAGGGGAAAAAATGTTTAATTTTGAAAAGGGATGAGGAAGAAATCGATCGCCACAGGAACAAACGAAAATTTAAGAATGATCTGTCAATATTGAATAATACAATAATATGGAAAACAATGAACTAATGAAAGGAATTCTGAAGTACCAAATTTTGAAAGGAAATAATGTTGACTGGGAATTCCTCTTTTGTCAACGAGAAATTCGCATATGGCTTAGCAGACGTTCCTGTTTCTGAATCCCAGAGAAGATGCCCCAAGGGAAAGAATATTTTGAGAATTCCGAGTAATTTTTAAGTGCCTGAATAACTTTTCCAAATGCTTTTTTCTATTGCGAGTAAAACCATCGTTTTCAGGCTCTTGACAGTAACAGCACATAGGAGATGGCACCAGACCAGACCAGATAAAAATTATGGGGGGGGTATACGACATCGAAATTTTTGTAATAGCCATTTCCAGTTTTCGAGTGGAACACCATTTATTATTCCAGGCAAAAGTAACATGGCCATATTCTGGAACGGGTAATTTCGTATTACTGGCATCATATTCATATTCCTGGAGAATTCAAAGGAAAAAACAATGACGGAACTTTTGCTAACGTTCAAAGTTATTCGAATATGTTGAAACAATAGTTCTGAAGTTCCTAAATATGTTTGTAATGCCGCATACAATGAGTGAACATCAGATGCCGAAGCGAGGAACGCAATATCGTCTGCATATACATGCACTTTAACGTTATTGTGCAATGGAATTGTGCTCAATAGAACATTAAATAAAACAGGGGAAAGCGGTTGTAATCCGCGAACAGAAAATTGTCATCATCATGAACCGGTACGCTCAGACTTCTTCGTCCTCTTAATCATCTCCTGCTTCGCTCCCAGAACACGTGCGCCGATCTCTCCGGCTTGCCATGCGATAACTCTGATGGATGAGAGAACGAGTACAGAGAGGGAGAAAGAAATAGAAACAAATAGAAAGAGAGAAATGCTTGGCGAATAAAAAAAATTCTTTACGAGGCGGGATCCGAACCCACGTACCCATGATCCGAAGGCGAGCATCGTAACCACTCGGCTGTCCAGGTACGCTTACAGAGAGATAGAAATATTTTAATGAAGAGCTGGAGATGTTATGATATATACACTCATACACTGGGTGATGATTGTGATATATGCGCTGGATAAACACATAACACATACAGCCACACACACACACGTAGACTACACAATTTACAAAGTTTCGTTCAGGCTAGGGGAGCATAACATAGCCTTGCATAGTATGTATACCAAGGGGGGTAAGGAGGAGAGATGTCAGGTTGAGGAGAGTAATGTAAAACATAGAAAGAAAGAGAAAAATGGAGAGAAATAAAGGGAAGAAAAACAGAAAGAGAATGAATGGCAGAAAGAGAGGGATTCAGAGAGAAATTGTATAGACAGAAAGAGAAAGCGATAGAAAGAAAGAGGAAGCGAGCAATAGAGAGAGAGAGAGAGAGAAAAAGAAAGGGAAGAAAGAGAAAGAAAGATAGAAGGAACGAGAAATAGAAAGAGATATGTCTACATATATAGAAAGAGAGAAAAAAATAGAAATATACAGACACAAAGAAGACAGGAAAATAGAGAGAACAGAGAAAGTAAGAAAGAGATGAAAAAAGAAAGAGAAAAATAAAGAGAAGCAAAAAAGGCCGCCCAGCTCCCCTCTTCCTTCAGACTTGGCATCACTAGTGCGGAAGCTGAATAGAATGGGAAAAAAAAGCTTACTTAATTTTTTTTCATTAAGTTCTACAGGGTAACACAACTATATTTTCCTAATGTAAAATTACCTTGCGCGTTACAATCGGGGTCGAGCTAAAATAGTGCAAATACGGTATTTCTTTTTTTTTTTTTCGCAACAAAGTATAACTCTGTGACTCCTGCCCCAAGACCATGGCTTCGAGTTCTTCTTGGCATCCGTTACCAACAGAATGCGTGCATTCGATGTAAGTTCCCAGAAGACCTAAATCATGTTCTTTGTGAATGCAGGCTATACGCATGAGAAAGACAGTCTCTGAAGGCGGCCTTACACCTTTCTACGAGACTCGTGCTTAGAGCTGCGACATAGTCTGGGCCCATGGCAAAGCAGCACCTGTGTATTACGCGCCACGAAAGTGCTGTTGACTTTCTTGCGGGCCACGCGCCTGGAACGAAACTTTGTAAACAGTGCAGTCTATGTATGTGTGTGTGTACTTTGTGGCTGTGTGTGTTATGTGGTTATCAGTGTATATATCATAATCATCACCCAGCACCTGGAGATGCTAGCATGTCAGGCGAATAGCCAAACTCACATCTCGAGCTCTTCGTTAAAGCATTTCTCTCTGAAGCTTCATTTCGTCACGAATTCTCCGTTGTGCGAACGTGGCATGCTATATTTTGAGTCGACAATGAGGACGAGTGAGTACACACTATTGGGAATGCATTGGCTCCCACGGGTGCACTGCCGGGCACTTCGGTCTGAGCGTCACGGCAGCAGAGCAACGAGGTCAGCGAACAACAACACTTTTTGTATCCTTTCGTCCTTGGGCGCAGGTGTGCGGCATCTTTGTGCTCGAGAGCACGCATTTCCCTTGTTTATTTAGTGGATGCATAGCATCTGCGGGTCAGTCTTAAACGGTTCTTCACGCATCGTCCATAACTCACGTCACGTTTCCGTGGCTCTTGCCTTTCCCCGTCTTTGCACGAATCTTTCTGGAAGGCGCACGCGAGTTTTCTCTTTCTTCTTGGCCGACGTGCGTGCTTTCCCATAGTTTAGATGTTTAATATATTGACCACGCCTACATCTGCCTTTGGTCGGCAATTGCACTCCCCCACCCAAAAGTTTCCGGAACGCGAGATTTCCGAGAAAGCTATATCCCCGCTTTGTCTGAGAACACAGTCTCCAAACAGATGTTCTAGCCAGCATAGTAGTCCTTGTGACCTACGCAGCTACCTGCCAGGTTAGAAGCGCCGTGCACTAACAGAGAAGCAATTCGCATTT
The DNA here is from genome assembly GCA_030522465.1 of Rhipicephalus appendiculatus. NCBI lineage: Eukaryota > Metazoa > Arthropoda > Arachnida > Ixodida > Ixodidae > Rhipicephalus > Rhipicephalus appendiculatus. The sequence continues at coordinate 11,770,376 of JALIZH010033007.1, read as the reverse complement.
GCAGTGGATCCCACATTCCGTAAACTTTTGTGGACGGGCGTACTACAATCGTATATCAGCATAGGCGTGCGCACGAGGGGGGGGCAGTGGGGCGGCCTCCCCCCCTAGTCACTAAGAAGGGGGGGGGGGGGGTGCAAAATCTGCCCCATACATTGACTTAATAGGGAAGGGGGCGCTGCGACAAGCCTTCGTCCCCCCCCCCCCCCCTTCGAAGGGGAACCCTGCGCACGCCTATGTATATCAGCATCCAGAGATGCTTCAGTAGACTATATCGGTGTACAAGTTCGTAGATCAGTCATTCTAAGTAACACTTCGAATGATACCAATCGTTTGCTCGTATTCGGAGCTGTCGGAAGGAGACTCCGCTTTTTTTCAAGCGAAGCGTGCTATGAGTTGCTGATTTCGGTGGTGGCTGCGGCGGCGGCGTTGTACGCGAAAAACCCCGCGTCGACGAGTGTACAGAAATGCGGCCTTTGAAGGAGCGCTGGTCACATGCATAACCGTATGTGCCTTTTTAGTTTTTACAATAGCTGATGCTCCCTCGATCGTGTGTTGTCGGCGATTAACCGTTTCTGATATGGCAATCTAATCTTTTGTCGAGGTCACATGCCACTTCACGTTGTTACATTTCATTGTTGCCTGGATGTGAACGCATGACCGTTGTTGTAGCCTGTAGCATCTGTATACAGTGTTGCGCTGCTAAGCACATGAACGAAGGCCCCATTCCCGGCATGGAGAAAGGAAAAAATTCGGCAGATTCCACGTACCTTGGGAATCGATGTTATGCGAAGCATGCGGAGGGAAGGTGACAGTGTTGTAATGTTTTATTGAGCGAAACGTTACGAAATTACGCTAAGGATATGTACAAATGTTGTACGCACAGACATATGTTCCACAGTCGCATATGTTTTGCATAACAAGTTGTTTACAGTTGCGTGACGATGACAACAGTAACATGGGCAGTAGCAACACCAGAAGCGGTAAACTGATATGTAGCGCTTGTGCTCGCGAGTATGGTAGCCCTTGACACTGCAACATATATGAACTTCCGTGGATGGCGCTTTACTATAATTGATGTTAACCCGGCGTGACGGCTGTATCATCGGAGTACATATGTAATGTTTATAAAATTGGATAGCCAGCACTGCAACGACAATTGACGTTTCACGAACATTAGGGTCTATTCGAAAAGCAGTTCCGAGACCTGGCGTGGCTCTGTGGTAGAATGCTTGATTGCCACGCAGAATTCGATTCGATTCCTGTTGGGGCCCTGACATTTATTATTTGCATTCGTCCGGTCAACGCTGCTGATGACGTCAGCTTTTTAACGCTCTGGCGTTAAAAGTACCAATGTTTGTCTCGCCGTTCCTGGGTAGTCTAAACTGTCGATCACCTGTGGCACATACCCGCATACCTGTGGCACATACCCGCCCCGTGGTATGTGCCACAGGGTTTGCCCGAAAGAGTTTGACGACGTATGCGACGGGATTGTCATTATTCATGTCACGACCAGCGAGTCATATTCGTCAAACCCTCTTATTCTCACATACTAATTTTGGTCTACCCCAAGTTAAAGGGGTAATCACGAGATCACCCAGACGTAGGCGGCTGGCTAGATAGATAGATAGATAGATAGATAGATAGATAGATAGATAGATAGATAGATAGATAGATAGATAGATAGATAGATAGATAGATAGATAGATAGATAGATAGATAGATAGATAGATAGATAGATAGATAGATAGATAGATAGATAGATAGATAGATAGATAGATAGATAGATAGATAGATAGATAGATAGATAGATAGATAGATAGATAGATAGATAGATAGATAGATAGATAGATAGATAGATAGATAGAAACGCTAAAAGTGCCTGCAGTACGCAAAGAAATGCTTCGCATTTAAAACTTGAGAGGTAGCATTGCGCAATGCGATAGGAAAAAAAGGGAAATGAAAATAGTAGGCCAGGCAGGCGCAGGCCAAGCTTCGCTTGCCGCCATTTTCTCCATAGGGCAAGCGCTCCTTAATTATCTTTTTCTTCGAAATTCTGTGTATTTCTGCATGAATTCGGCTATTCGATTCTCTTTAAGGCGCGGCCGAAGCACTTCGCGGTTGCCGAGGTCAAAGGTGTAACGTTTCAACTTTGTTGAAACGGTTTTTCAGTTCGACACTTAACTGGACTTCTTAACAGCGTTTTGGTCTGCCGGGAGCGTACAACTTTCTGCACATGCATGGGAGACGAGCTGTACTATATATAGGCCCCCCTTTACTGATATTATAGTCAGTCCAGGTCACTTGAGAACAAAATTTTATCCGCCCCTTCGCGCAACGCCATCATTCCCATTTGTTCGCAAACGGCCGTAGACCGATGCTGTATGCACTACTGCTTGGGCACATTGCCGTAAGCGATGACAAAGCATCCTCTGGGACCCCTTCATGGCCATTCCGAAAAAGTACGTGCGGGCAAAAAAGCATTCCCCCCCCTCCCTCCCGTCTTCATATATCGCCCCCTGAATGTCTTGCAACGGTATATGCTGACCTTGGAACAATGGAGGGCATCCAAGACGCCGCGCACTACCGAATGAAGGCCTCGTAGCCACACAGTCATCACAATCGGCTCATTGCGTCTTTGAAGGACAGGTCGGCAAACCAACGACTGGTAGCGCGCGAGGGAAACTGGATGCATGGCGGGAGAGGGGGGGGGGGGCAGCCGTCAGCGCCCCTTGTTCACGAAACGGATGGCCTTCCGTCTTGCTCTGCATCGTGTAGCAGCAGCGAGCAATGCGTGCCGCCTAGAACCCGTTGTAAGTATGCATCTATGGGCTGATCGTCCGACGCCCACCTTTGCGGGGCGACGGTTGATGACGTGCGCTGCATTGTCTCTCCGACGTAATCTGTGCCGCTGCCGTACGCGCCTGCGTCGGCCCGTGAGAACGGCGAGTCCTCAGAGAGGCCGCCGTTGTTGAGGGGGGTGTGTGCGTGTGACGGCGTGTAACTTGATCGTTTCAGACGGCGCAGGTGACTCCCATTGGCGTGTATAGTGTGTTGTGGCAAAGGGGCACCGTAGCATGGGTCTGGCGATTAATATTGCAAAAGCCTGCTGATTTTGGCAGTTTAAAAACGCGTGCGACAAGACGCGCGCAGCGAGAAATACTTCACTAGCACTGGCCACGACATTCTGCTTCTCATATTGACGAGGAAATATATTGATTTGACTCAAGATGGTTTCAAACTACGCGCGCTGGCCGATTCTTATGCCTTCCCTATCATTTGCGGAGTACGTGCGAAACAAAGTAAAAGTATTGCGGAGGGCACATGCCTGCATGCATGCCTGCATGACCCAGGCCGCAGCAGCTGCGCGTGACCCATGCAGAACACAAGGAAAAAAAGAGAAGACGCGTGTATTTCGAGGAGAAGGAAGGATGTTCTCTGGAAGTACTAGAAGACGTTGGTTTTAAGGCGAATGCATCATCAAACGCGAAAGTTGACCGTGGGCGGCGTCAGCGTCCTGTGGCGTTGGCGTTAACACCACTTCTGCAACAAATCATCCTCACATGATGACGTCACCACGTGACGTGACAAAGAAGTCAAATATCACCTGGATTTGTGACGTCATCATGACGTCACATCCCATGGCGTCACATGATAACGTCATGACTTGACATCGTTGCTCGTTCAAAGGTGGGCCGACCAGCGGAGGAAAGGGCAAAATCCGGTGAGGTGTAGAAAGCTTTCGACTGAGGAGGTTCAGTACATCGACCGAGAAGAAAAAGGTGGCTTTCGCCTACCTGTTGTCTTAGGCTAATGCGTGTGGGACCCTGCGAGTTTTATCACGTATAAAAAGAAATCTTTTTTTTTTTGTCACAGTGCAATGTGACCATGGGGTTTTATGTGGCAAAACCACGATATGATTATGAGGCAAAACTGCAGACTAGGTCTGATCACCTGGGGTTCTTTCACGTGCTGCGAAATCTAAGCAATTGAGGGTTCTTGGTTTTCGTCCACATATAAATGCGGCCGCTGCGGCCTGGAAACGGTCACGATATCGAGCTTAGCAGCGCGACACCTTATGAGCTACCACGGCCAGCAGAGGAGAGAGGGAGACCTTTAGAGCTCAGCCTTTAGACGCTCGTTCCTGCGTTCAGCGACGCCTGCGTAACCGATAGAGCGAACGGGGACCAAAGAGAGCGAACGCGGAGCGCAGTGGAGGATGAAAGACACTGATAGCGAGGAGAGCGGGAGGAGGAGGGAACAACAGTGGCGAGCCGACGGTTTCCGCTGCGGCCACCCGCGGCGCCACAGAAGTGCACGCAGTCATGTATCGGCTGTTGTGGAACGCGCCCACGCGCTGCCTTCCGCGGTCTCCCGGTTGGCGAGGCAGTCGCGCTACGCTCTGTCTGCGGCGGTCGATGAGAAACGGGCTGCACTAAATTGTCCGCGCCAGTCACGCTACTCACGGCGTTCTCTTCTTAATGTAAACCGTGTACCTATATACAAAGCAGTCTCAGCCAGTTCTTTCTGAACCATGAGCGACGCAACTGATGGAAGTGCGTCGTCTGTCGCTGCTGCTGAACGAGCTGCCCGAGCAGAGGCTCAACGCCGCCGACGCTAGAATCCAGAGAAGCTCGCCGCCGAAGCAGGAGCATTTGCCCCAACTTATCGCAAAACTTGAGATACCTAAATAGCAGCGTTCAGAATGCGTATTAGGCAGTATCGTAATCATAGGTGAACTTTTTAACAGAAAAACAGAGATTTTTGCTAGCGTCGGTATCCACTGACACGCGACTGCGCATATAGGGATGGGGATGGGGTTAAACGTATTCCAGGAGAAAGGGAAGAAAATCATTAAAAAAAAACGAAGAATATAAACAAATAATAAATGCGCAAGTAAACCTACTGTTACTAATATTTACAACTGGGACGTCAGGTAAGTTTTACGCTTTTCTATGTGAAGTAGTTGATCATTAAAGCTTTCCAATTAGGTCAACTTCTTACAGGTAATTGAACATTAACCCTAAAACCCGTCGCTGTTTTGAAGGGCCGGGGCATTAGACCTAATATGCTGCGTAACGTTAACGTATGGGGGCAAGTCATGTCCATTTGTCGCTAAAGAATTTGTCCCTCGTCGCGGCATACAAGACAATTCAATATGCGCTCCACTGTCGGTTTTGTGCCACAGTAGTCACAGTAGGGAATAGTGGTACGCCATATGCGCTACAAATGACTGCTCGCGCGTGCCACGGTCAGTCGAAGATTTTTTGGCAACACCAGCGCATTTCAGTGTTCGAAACAATCCGACGTTGAGCTCGACATCACCAAGCTTGAGTTTTGATTTATTTAAACACATAATATACAAGGAAAAAAGTGCACGTGGTAATGCGTATGCAGAAATATGCCACATATTTCCATATAGGGCATATTTTTTCGCTGTATCCGAGTTCGTAATAGCCGTACTCCACCGCGGCTCTAACCCGAATAACTGCTCTGTGCTGTTCAGAACGCAGTCACTATCTATTCAATCTGTCTGTAGAGCTCCCAATATGATTCAGGCCCCTGCCGCTCCTCAATGGCTGGCTGCTGCGCTGCGTAAGGGCACGACGCGTCCCGTAGCGAACCGTTAACGATCTTTTCTTATCAGGCGCACAGCGGGTCAGCTCGTGAAAACCTCTTTTCAAGGTCCCGCGCCGGCAGCCTGGTACACTGCTTCGCTCTTGCCCCCTCCGCCGCTCGTTGCAAGCGCGGACCACAAATCATGTTTCGTCCGCGCATTGTACGCACCTTCCCAGATGTGCACCTTTCACGCGTGCGCAGCGTATGTGGCGGTTTCGACGTTATCAACGGCGGTGAGAACCGCAATGTGATGCAACAGGAGGCTATCCCGCGCGCGCGTTATAAAGCGCCGACCGGCTGGCTGGCCGGGCCTCGAAAAGAGAGCCGCGACCTTTATAGGCTCATTGTCTTACACAGCGGCGAGAACACAAGAAAACAAGTACAGCACGCGAGCTAAGCAGATCAGAGAATGGGAACCGGGCGCGGATCGGATGCCAGCAGCGTCGGAGCGGGATGGTCCCGTGTGTAGCATCCGCTGCGCCATGGGACAACTTCCTGGATGTTCTTTCTAGTGAGCCAGCCCTGTGGAAGCCCAGAGAGCAAAAGAGGAATTGGGGGGAGGAGCCGGCTGTAAGGGGGTGCGCTGCTTTGATATATGAAGGTCATCAGAGTGTGCCACCGAGTGCCTGGCTGTCTGCATGTTGGCGTCTATGCACGCGGTGAACGGCGCAGGCCACACCGTATAAGTGCCTTCCTGTTCGGGCCTCCCCCCTCCCCTCCCCCCCCCCCTTACGTTTTAGTGGACACGCCGTGTTCTCTAGGTCAGGGCCAATTACGGGTGCGCCGCCGGTTCTAGAGAAAGGGGGGGGGGGGTACGGACCGCTGGTCAAGTGACCCGCTATTACAGCGGCGCGGCATCGCGTGGTATAATACCGCGCAGCTGCCAGCGTCCTGCGAGCACCATGCGGCACCTCCGCACGAGGGTCACCGTGTTTCTTCTTAAACGACGAATAACTTGTCCTTCCTCCTCACCTCTACCCTTTCCCGCCTTCTTTAGGTCCTGCTTGCAATTAAGGACGCGACGTAACAGGAAGAACGCTTTGTTTTCTGCCGGTATACACGGCACTGGTCTATACTGCCGAAGCGGTACGTGGAAGCAGGTGCTCGTCAGCGGTCTATAAGCAGATGGCTTCCGAAGGTGTGACGAAGCGGAATGCGGGCTCTTGCTGATATGATGATAATAATAATAATAATAATAATAATAATAATAATAATAATAATAATAATAATAATAATAATAATAATAATAATAATAATAATAATAATAATAATAATAATAATAATAGTATCTGGGTTCTACGTGCCAAAAATCACGATATGATTATGAGGCACGCCATAGCGGAGGGCTCCGGAAATTTTTACCATCTGGTGTTCTTTAACGTGCACTGACGTCGCACAGTACGCGGGCCTCTAGCACTTCGCCTCCATCTAAATGCGATCGCCGTGGATGGTATCGAACCCGCGACTTTTGGGTCTGCAGTCGAGCACCGTAACCAATGTTCCACCGCGGCGTACTGCTGATGTGATCATCGTTATTCATCATCTGTTTTGACCCTTTCGACCCTGGTGTCCTATAAGAAACATAGGCAGTAGCCTATGTTTCTCATCGCCTTCTTCGGAACTCTGCAAAGTGGAAAGCAAGACGACGGAAGGTGCAAAAGACGACAATCACCGCAACCGAATATTTGATGGCATTTTAGTGCCTAACTATTACATCAGCAGCTATCATTTTTTTCCTCGTGTTTCTAAGATGTTTAACTGCCTATTTACAAAGTGGGTCTTTCCTGACATTTATGTGTTGCCCACAGGAATGCAGTCTTAATGTCCTAAATATAGGACATCAGGGCTCAGTGGTTGTCAGGGCTCTGAATGTATTGCATGCTGATCCAGAGCCGTAGCTCTTCAATTTGGTCAGCTCCCGAATTTTTTATAATTCTACTCGAGAAACCAGCCCCTATTTCTTAGCTTGTATGTAAGGGGGGCTCCGATAGCGAGATAGTCCATAATGGATCTCAATACGTTTTCTGCACTATAGGTATATGAATAGTGCACCAGCGAGCCTGACGATGACAACGATGAAGTGCAGTTCCATCAGCTTCCCCTTGAAGATGTGGGCGGAAATAATTTTGGCGCTGCCAAGCAGGATTCGTCACTCTTTTATGATGTTGGATCTTACAAAGCGTCCAATTATTATACGACGGCTATTCAAGTGCGATGAGGAGCCGTGTATCACGAGCGCAAAATCCGGATTTCGGACCTTTCAGACTCTCTGACTAATGCGTGGTTGCTACCTGCTAGCTTCACAACAATTAACCGTGTTAATAGGGTACAGATATATAGAAGTATTGAAATTCATCACTCAGTTTACAACCACTTAGCCCTGGTGTCCTATATATAGGACATGACGCCATTTTTCTTATGTAACGGTCGGGTGCTTAGAATACATTATTTTCGTGCCCTTTGAGTTGGCAGTAAAGGTAAATCAACAAGAAAAAATTATGCCTTGGTTAAAAAAAATAAGGGCTGAAATGAAGCTCTACAGGATTCATGATGGCGAATTTCAAATTGCGCGAACATAGGAAAAAATGGAACAGAGTAGAAAAAGAGTGTTACTACAGGACGGTGACTTCCAGGAGCAAGGTAGAGACTTCAACATTATTTGCAAATAGCTACAAATTCTAAAAATCTATGTAGGCATTGCACGATGCTTCTCTGGAAGCGTGTCTACTAGGTTTACTAGCATAGGACACCGCACACCATCCATTCCACGAGAGCTTAGCGATTAAAAAAAAAAAAATGCGTAAGGCGGCTCGTATCAGATAAGATTGGTACTGAAACGGAGTATTGATATTCGTAACATAGTGCGCGTCGTGATCTTTAGGGGGAATGAAACAAAATATAGGAACTGGATCATTCCACGCGCCAGTTCTTCCGGTGACGTTACGATCCGACATTTGCCCGAACATGGCCCGATCGGTGCACTGCTGTAATCCCTGTCATTAACCATGGATGCTGTAATGAACGTTGGGAAGGCGTGCGTACGTTCTTCAGTTTTTAGCATTCAGGGCCTGTACCAAGCTCAGGGTCGCAATTAATGGGGTACTGTCACGAATTTTCGAAGCTGACTTTACTCCACTCTATACAAGGAGGCGGGAGCACGTGTAATACTCAGGATGATGATGATGAGGATATTGTATAGGTTTCCGGCGGATCTAGCGTTGCGGGATTAGCAGACGGTTGCCCCGCCCGGCTTCCTCCTTTCAGATTAGGTTAAAAAAAATTTTTTTTAAAGCGAAGCGTGGGCAGGCTACCAAGAAAGCGCGCGCAGCGCGACACAACAAGGCACATGCCGGTGGCCTATGAGCTACCCCGCATACAGTGTTGTGCCGGGACTCCATATCACCGCACCACATCCCAGCATAAGTGTCACTCATGACCAGTCACATGCGAGGCTTGTAGCGCTTTAAAAAAAATTCAAAAATAGCCGCGACACCTCCTTCCTAAATGTCCAGTGACTACGAGGAAACATGATATCATTCACACTCAGGAAATGCTGGTAATACATTTTAACGCGATAGCGTTAAAGAGCTCGTTTCGCAGAAATTCCGGCGTCGGCGTCGGTGTCGTTGGTTGTGAGCGAAAAGTCATCATCTTGTCCGTGACCGAAAAATCATCATCTTGTCCGTGACCGAAAAATCATCATCTTGTCCGTGACCGAAAAATCGAGAAAGATGCAAATAAAATAAATAATAAAAATTTTCGGGTCCGAGTGAGGATCTAACCCGGGTCGTCTGCGTGGCAAGCAGGTGTTCTACCACACAGCCATGCCTCTGCTTGGAAATACTGGGAAAATAACTTCCTCTGCTTGGAAATGCAGTGAAAATAACTTCCATGCTTCGCAAACGCACGCGTCCTTTATATAGGCGTCGCAATATAACATGTAATATCCCAGGAATATTGCGTGGTACAAGCGTACATTGCCATCGGGCGTCAGAATATGTGACTATCATAACGATTCAATAGTTTAAAGCCAGCCACCCATTACAAACGGCACACACCTTACTGCGCGTATTCCCTTAACACCACGTAGTGGGTGCATAGCAAGTTCGAAAACATTTCCCACATTTGCCGCGCATAATTTCTCCTGGTTTAAATCATACTACACATTACATAGTATGCACTAAGTGATTGAAGTACGCAGTAGGGACGGGATATCGCTATCGCGTTCAACTCTTAAAGGCGAAGCTTAAGGGTCCCCCCAATTTTTTTTATTTTGATCTTAAAGGCAATCTTCTTATGGCGCTGCTACTGAAATCGACACTAGCGTGACGTGAGGCTGCAGTATCAATCCTGGTGACTACAAGCGCCATTACGGCTAGTGGTGATAACGACAGGTACCAAAACATACAAAATGGCCTCTTGTGCATCACCAACAGAGCCATGGAGCGGTGCGGCCGTGTAAACGTCAGGATATCTCACGCGAGCACGTTACGGGGAATTCATACCGCGTCGTGACGTCAGGTATAGAGTAGGAACCGAGACTAGCTTTTAAAAGCACATTGTAATTAATTTCTCAGGGCGCGCTCACGTTCGAAGGAACCCTAAACAACCTCCGAAGATACAAAAAACGAGCGCATGATTCTCTTCTGGCGTTTCCCGTATTTTCAGAACAATTCGTGACGCCAGTTGTTTGTTCACGTGACGTCATTAGGAAACAAGCTCTCGATTGGTCCATATACGAGGGATATCAGTTGTGAATTGTCTCCTATACCTCCTTTGTCATGCAGTCGCCCGCTCGTTCTGCGTTTTCTCGCACGACTATCGTGCGCTATCAACTGATTTCTCTTCGTTTTTGCGTTTATCAACGGCGCAAGCGGAGATAACAGTGTGCAGTTGAAAAGCACGGAATCCAGATGAGTTCAACGCTTAGTGCAGGCTTTGTCCACGTGTTTTATGAAGAAAGAAGTGGCGAGAATGAGATAGCGCCGGTAGGAAGAATAGTGAAGCCGAAAAAGAAACCACTCTCTCGTTTTTAAGCTCGGGGCACATTAACAGTACACTCTTAATCAGGTCCCGCTTAAAGTGCTGCATATAACCAGGAAACCGGACATTTTTGTCTGGTTTCCGGGATATAGCCGGCATTTAACCAGGACCTGATTAAGAACGTACATTTTCTAGGCTTTTGAGGGCTTGGACTTTCATTTGACGCAGAAAAAAAAAGGGAACTCTACGTGTCCGTGTCAATACTCTTTAATCCGGCCGAAACACCACCGATACCACGAAGAGTGTACGCTCGAGGAGCCTGCATCGTTTTATTGCAGCTGCGGCAGCGCCCCACGACGTTTTCACCCATTTCATTGGAGCACGCCGTAACGACCGTCGCTGCGAGCAATGCGTTGCGCAACGAAATCTCTCATCGAAGCGTTCGTGATCGCCGCACTACTGCCACCGCAACCGGCTTCGGTACAGATACGCCTCGCGCACACAGCAGGCACCATCGAGTTTCGAATCACTCGCAGGTAGCGCAGTTATCGTTTTATTTTTTTTTTCCGTGTTTCGCTATACGGAGAGCTGTCAGTGAGGCTATTTTAATCTTCTCGACGAGGTTCAAGTGCGCCGCGGGAAAGGATTTCAAGATTGCGAGGAAGAAGGTATATATGTTTTCTTTTCTTCTTTTTTTTTTCTTTTTTTTAAGAGCTATAGAAGAGATGTGGGAGTGAAGATATAATTCCCGGGGCTCCCGTTCTCGGTTGCTGATGATGCGGCGGCAGTAGCTGCAGGCAAGGCAGTAGCGAGCAGTCAAAGCCGCGCGGCGTGCATTGCCGCTTCCCTTTCTTCCGTGTTCGCAGGGCATTCCCCGCGAAAACATAAAGTATGAGGCGTGCAGCGGAGCTTAGCCGCCGAGCACGCACAGAGAGGACTAGGAAGCGACGCGGCGGATGCGATGCTCCTACCTACACCACTCGCGGCTGCCGGCTCCAGCCGAACGAAGGATGGAACGGCCATCCACGGCACTCCGCTCGTAGATTGGGGCGGTGGCATCCCTGCTATTCACTGGGAAAGGATTCCTTCTCTCAGTCGGCGGCTGAAGCCGGAATAGAAGAGCGGCGATTTTTACGGACGAAGCCCCCCGTTTTTTTATCTGTTTCTCTCCTTATTATTTTTTTTTCCCCCGAGAACAGTAGCGCAGGCGGTAGTCTATCTCGAGACCGCTTCGTGCACACCCATCTGCCGGCCTCTCCGCCACCGTCATTGAAAGCAGTTTGTACCGGAGGAGTGTTCCTTTGAATGGAAAAGGCCTCCCTCATCACTTTCGCCGTCTCGCCGCGTGGTGCAATTGTCCCGCGGAAGTCCGGCACGCGCGACGTCTTGATCTTCCGGTACAGGTATAGACAGTTTTTGTGGAAAGTTTTGAAGTCACTTCGCGAGTGTCTGTATACGGATCGTTCGCCGGACACTGTTGCGACTCTTATTATAGCCACGCTTGGAGAGAATCTAAACTTTGAGATGATGACGTTTAACAAACGTCCGTGTTTGTGGTCCGCGCTGTCTTTCGTGCTCATCTATATATGTCTCAATCAGTGCGTTATCGTTCATGTGAGAACACACTGATAGCATGAAATGATGCACTCATAATACGTTAGAGCCTTCAGGCACATTCAATAAGCACATCGCAGCTTTTCGCCTGGAGGACCCCCCAACAAATGTGCTTTGGAAAATAAATACGCTCTGATTCTAAACCACCAAGCTGGCCCAGCATTAAGGCGCATCTCACCGGCGTTCGTGTACTCGTGGTGTAACCATGAGTCGACAATGACTGGGTGGTGCAACAACAACGACGACAACAACAACATGCAACAAGTGCACTCGTGACTCACTCCACCGTGCGGAGCTGTTCAAGCTTTGCGGGGAAGCCGCGTCTACGAATCCGGCCGCCAACGTATGTTGCGCTGTAAACTTTAAGGCGCGCACAGTAACGTCCACTTTTAAAGGGTGTCTACTAAGAGGTAATGAAGTCATCATGCCGGAAACACACCCGTTTTAACATCGTCGCGAAAAATTGGAATCGTATGCCGACTTTATTGGTGGCAAAATACGAACTTTGTGATCGTTTATCCAAATGGGGAATGTTTTATGCGTCAGCAAGATCCGTATACTTACCGATGCTGCTTATAGATGACTATCATGTATACATCGTCCAAATTTATTTATTTATTTATTTATTTATTTATTTATTTATTTATTTATTTATTTATTTATTTATTTGTTTGTTTATTTATTTATTTATTTATTTATTTATTTATTTATTTATTTATTTATTTATTTATTTATTTATTTATTTATTTATTTATTTGCTGGCACTGCGTCCTAAGTAAGGTCTTAGCAGGGTAGAATGCAACACTCGCGAAAGCGTCGCCGGCTCGTCGAACGCCCGTTACCTGTATAATAATAATACGTCACCGATATTGTGCATTACCGACTCGCACCGTCTTACGCTGAACTTATCTGAAAGAATGAAATTAGCCTATACTCGATAAGTCAAACCATAGACCAGTGCAGTGCTTCATAGACAGTGATACACGTTACTCCTGCTGTATTGAAGTCGAAGCGCACTTATTCAAATCGGGGATGATTCACGACATGATTAGCTGAAAATTTGTTATTTGTACATAAATGTATTTTTCGGGATGTCAGGGGTGTCGTTCCCTGGTTATCTATTTCGAGCTCTGAAGTTTAAGTTGATAAAGCCCTAAAGGCCATTTTCAGGGTTAAAGGGCCCCAAAACAACCTCTGTAAATACAAAGAACGAGCGCATTATTCTCTCCTCGTGGTGTTTCCAGTCTTTCCGGCGCAATTCCTGACACCAGTGGCGTAGCCAGGGGGGTGGCACACCGGGCACGTACCCCCCCCCCCCCCCCCCAAATTTTTTTTTTTCGCCATGGCATGCAGAGCGAAAAATGACCATTTCAAGGAGGGGCCCCTCCCGAAATCAAGCAGGTGCCCCCCCCCCCCGAAAAAAATTTCTGGCTACGCCGCTGCCTGACACCAGCAGTCTGTTCACGTGACGTGATGGGGAAATAAGCTATCGATTTGTTTATACACGAGGTATTTTAGCTGTGAATAATTGTCTCTTACCATGCTTTGCCACGCAATCGCACGGCTTTTCTGCCTTGACTCGCACGGCTATCGTGCAAGATCAACTGCTTTCACTTCGTTCTGCATGTTTTTGACGGCGCAAGCGCAGATAACAGTGTGCAGCCGAAAAGCGTGAAATCATGATGCATAGGCTCAACGCTTATCGCTGACATTGTCCACGGGTTTTATAGAGAAATAAGTGGCGAGGAGGTGAGAGCACCTGTAGGGAATGGTAGAGGGCGAGAAAGAAACCCCTGTCTCGTCTTCGAACGGGAAGTAGTTGAGGGGCTTTTTAACCGCGAGTATTTGCCAACAGCGTAATGAATAAATGATTATTCAATCACGGAGATGCCACAGGCATATATAGACGAAATAAGCTACACACAGCCCGTATACGCGCACAAAAACGCTAGTACATAACGAAAACACACATATACTGCGCACAATTACTGGTGCACACAGATGCGGCCAAAAGGCAGTGTATTGCGCACACACGTACGTAACACATGCAAAACACACGCAGTACGCGTACATACACACACAACCCAGGCACACACAGCGGTCGTGCGCGGGCCAGCGGCCGGCCACTAAGCCATGCATACCCGCTGGATGCACGCGGTGGGCGCCGGAGCGAGGCCTGTTCGTCTGGCGCATCCCTCCAGCGGTTCCCTTCCCCCCTCGCTCGCTCGCGGCGGAAAAAAGAAGCACACGCAGCGACGTTAACGTCCGACCCTCCTCTCCCGGCCAGTCCAGCCCATCGCAGCGGTGTACTCGTTCCTTTCGGTTACGCGCTCGTGCTCCCAGTGCCAGTCAGCCGGGCAGCAGGTCTGCGGCAGGTCTTGCTCGCTCAGCGCTCGACGAGCCAGCATCGAATCGAGTCGGGTCACGCCGATAAGGTGTAGCGTCGCCTTAGCGTCACGTTGTGCGTGTCGGTGTGAACTCGACGTGGTTCCGTCAACAGTGGTGGTACCCTTCGAAGTTTGGTGATAGACTGGAGGTTGCGACGTCGGGTGTTGGACATCGGGCGCCCCGGCACCTGCGGTGCGACAGTGTGGCATTCGTCGAATGATTCGGCGCGACCAGCGACACATAGGAATTCGTTCCAAGCGTATACGGTGTTTCTTCGCAAGTGGCATTGCCGTGGGTTTTCGACTCTTTGGTTGGAACATCTCCTCATCACCCAATTTGCAACCTTAATATCTTCAGCGAAAGGTAACTGTCGCATCCGTGAATACGAGTGAGTGTTGTTCGCGTAGTTATTGAAATATACTTGAACTGTGCCGGTGTTGTTGTGTGGTGAGCACTTTCTGGGGATTTATTTCTGACCTCCAGTGCGCGTGTGTCCACGGAGTGTGGGGGGAAACTGTACTGACTGTGTGTGTCGGCACGATTTTTCACCAAAATCGCCTTTCGCCGAACTCTCTGGTCGGTACAGCCACGACGTCTCCGGACAATCCCGTCGTGTATATTGTGACCAAGCAAACGAAGTGCAGTCCGAAACAAACCCCGTATCGAAGGGTATTCGGGTGATGTCATTCGATTGAAAGTGTCAAAAAATTTTTTAACGGCTCAAGAAGTTCGAACGTGGAACTCCTCAATTAGACGATACAGTCACTTGCTTCTATTCGTGCGTGGTTCAACGAGACTCCTTGTTCACCGTGACTGCCGTTCTGTAACTGTCATCCACGAGAACAGGAGGCAGTATAAATAGCTGCCCATCGTTCATCGAACTCAGAAGAAGCTTCACGGCGAGTGCACGCGGATACCGGTCCACAAAACGGTTCACAACCGCTGTCCCCAACTTCCGGACGTCAGTCCACCTGTTCCGGCGCTCGCTGGGTCTCGTGCCTTCGACCAACAAACAAGCCTACAGCGAGCGTGGCGAGATAAAAGACTCCATTCGCGACATACTGCACTACCGGCGTCAGTACAGCAGCGGTGCCCGCTTTGGGCACTGACTGATACTGCTCGAGTAGGAAGAAGAAACGATCATTGTCCGTGGCGTCTTCTCCTCTGAGCAGCCGGTCCTGTTACAAGGCACGCGCTCGCCGGCCCAGCCACTACCGGCGTTGAAGCTTCTAGAGCAAACAAGGGAGGCAGGCGGCATCGGCCCGTTGTTGCTTCCTGACGAGCCTTCATCCCTCCACGTCGGCCTTGCACCGCCGACGTCTGCTCCTTTGACGACGTGGGAGAGGAGGTCTTCTTGCCAGGATTACAAGCTGCGCGTCGGCGCCGACGGACAAACCTGGCTCCCGCTCTCCGCTGGCTCCTTGGCCGGGAAGACGACAGGTAAGGTATACATACACAGCGTGCCTGGCCAGCGGTCTCGGTGCGATCCGTCTGTCTTCCTGATTGCGCGTCCCGCTCATGAGGCCGCCCTCTGCACGCCTCCTACGCGGCAACTGACTGCATCGTGGCTTCGCGTGTTTGTCTTTTTCTTGTTTCTTGCGCTTACTTCTTTCTCTTCTTATTCCTCACGGGCCGTTCTTCGTCTTCTTCTTTTGCTCCTCATGGTTATCGTTCTTTCATCGCCGCGCGTAGCTCTCTCGCGTTTTCTCGCTCGAAATCGCTTTGTTCCTGGGACTCGTACTCGTTGGGGTTCCCGGAGCGTATTATAAAGCTCCCCGTAAAAGGGCACGCGATTGTTTTCCGCACGCTTCTCGTTTCGTGCTGTTTCATGTATTTTGTTTTTCGTGGCGGACCGACTCCTTTCGGATTAGGAAAGTGAGCCTCTCGCGCGGGAAGCGGATAGGCTCGAAATTTTTCGGTGTGTTCGCTTTATATATACCCACGGTGGGAGGATTCACGGGGATCTTTCTCCGCTCCAGTAACTATAGCGGAAAGTGTGTGCTTGTGCCAAGCCGTGGCCAAGCTGGCCCAAAACTTTAAACGGACAGAAACAAGGCCGACAGGACCTTGGAAGTTCCTTCGCTCGTGAGCACCCATCCCGTGAGAGCGGGATCGGGCCAGGTGCGTTACTACAACCGTTACGCCCGTTGAACCAATAAGCCCGATACTCTTTCGCAGATGCCGGATTGTTGGATTAGGCTACAGCGCTCTCTGACAAGTGCTTACAAGAATTTAATCGAACTCAGTTAGAGCATCCATTTATATCTTTCACTGATGTCACTGAAACCTGCCATGTTGGAGTACTAACGTTGTTGGGCGCGAAATTTGTGACGTCACGTGAACATTATCAGTACATCACATGCAGGTTCGTTCGTTCTTTACGCATAGAAGCCAATAATGTTCCGGACGCGTCGTTATTGCACTGAAGCAGGTTAACATTAACGTGATTACGCTGCCTTGACATCATGAAGGCGGCCATGTTAGAGTACCAGTAAGTTAAGAAGCTGCGTCCATGACTTCACTTGCAAACTCTCTGTAGCATGCGAGAATCCAGGCCTTTGTTTCTTTCTTTTCTTTTTTTTTTCTTTTGAACGAGGGCATGCTGGCTGATGATGATTATTGCATGGCGGCTCTCGACAAATAACATTAAATCTCTTATAACGACAGCGTTTTAACAGCACAGTAGGACGCGTTTAAACGGCAGCGCACTCATACACAGACGACGAAGGAAGGACCATGAATACTCCGCTGTTGAAAAAAATGTAATTCAGTCAAGACGTTTTTTATATAAATTCTATAGTTACATTAAACTTTTATAGCGTTTGGACAAGCGATCTGAGGAACGCGCATCTTTGTATGTAAGTTTCTCCCAGTCAAATACATTGTATACCTGCTCTTTTTTTTTTTTTTGAAATATCGGTTTTTCCAAACAGATCCAATTTGCCTGGACATCGGCAGGGAACGATAAAACCACACCGAAGAGTATAAAGAGAAAGAGAGAAAGAACGCCGCCTTCTACTTCAGAGTGTAAGCAGTGGAAAAGCGTATATAGGACAGTCGTATAGCCCAGCGCGATATTGTGAATCCGCCTATGGTCTTTATGTGCACGCGCTCGCATAAACGCAAGGGTGTACTTCCCGCAGCAACGTTTATTTTTCGGGTCATCGACGCGGGGCACATCCCAGCACTCGTATCAAATTAGGGATAAACACAGCCCACGCGATGCATCCAGTCTTGTGCTTGCAGCAAATTACCGGCTGTAAGGGGACACTCGTATGCAAGGTCCAATGCTTGACGCAGCGGCACATAGGCATTCGTCGCTACGACTGTGCTTGTCGTGCGCCCACTTTTCGCAAGTGCGGGGCCTTTTCGGAATGAAAGAATCAGTGGAGCGAGTTCTGCAGGCGTGCTTTGTTTGGAGAACGGTCCTCGATACCGCCGCGTGACCTGCGATTTGACTGAGACGTTATAGAAATTATCTTCCTTCTGTACCCTACTTACTTCTATAAGAAATCGGTTTCATAGAACATGCTGTTGTATCGCTTGATCTTTGCACATCCGTGAATGCGTATGCTTGAGTGTTCGTGTTTCAGTCGATTTTTTTACAAAGTTTCACGCCACACTGCCTAACGGTTCCATGCAAACCAATTCGGCATTGTCAGGGAACAAACGGGTGTTGAGGGAATCTTAGTCCGAAATCAAGAAGAAATGGGCATGGACCAAGGCATGTGGCGTGTAGGCGAGATAACCAGCTGGTCATTAATAGTAACAGACTGTATTGCCAAGAGAAGGCAAGCGTGCGAGGGGGAGGCAGAGAGTTAGGTGGGCAGATGATATGAAGCTTGCGGGGATAACGTGGCAGCAGCAAACACAGGACCAGGTTGAAAAAAAAAAAAAAACAAAAAAAAACACTGTTTTCAGGAAGAGCACATGGTTCCGTGCGTATAGCTGCCTAATTATAGTCCGTGCTGGTAAATTATTGTTTTACGTGTTTCTGAAATGTGCCGATAGTCCTTTCGTCGCAACAATCGCGTTCGTTATAATCGGATATCGCAAGGTTGTTCCAGGATTAGGCGTTCACTAATGTAAGTGTCTGTTGACTTCAACTGTCGTAGTGATGGTGATGAAAACAGGAATTAGATGTTCTATATTTGTATGTCAGGTGTATTGGGCACTGTGCTGCTTCACACTGTGGCCACTAAAGGGTTTTCAGTTTCGTTGTCAGGAGTGGTTCTCAGTCTCGTTGGAAGCAGCCGGATCACTCCAACTCACCAACCACCACTATCATCATCATCATCATCATCATCATCACTACTACCACCACCATCATTATCATCATCATCATCATCATCATCATCATCATCATCATCATCTCCTCTTTCTCATTGGACAGGCAGTATATTCCGCACAGCACGTATTTCCTTATATGGGCGGTGCCTTATGTCTACGAGTTCGCAAATCCAGTGCTTCAGGTCGACAGGGCTTCCTGCCTCGCATAGAGCGATGATTTGCATACTGATGCAACCACACCTCGCCAATCTGTGCAACCACCTTTATGTACTAAGCTGTTCACCCTACATCAAATATGTTGCTGATAATTCTAGGTTAAAGATACAGTTCTCGCCTACGAAGCGGGGCAGGCGGTTCCCGCTCGTGGATCTCTTTCATGAATAGGTTTGAGCTAAAAAGAAAAAAGGAGGAAGTGTTATATTAGGAAAGAAACGAGCGCGCATTGATGTAATGAAAGTACTCAATTACAGGTAGGAGATCTCGTACAAGCAGGTTTACCTGCACGTATTATATCTGTGAACGGATGATGCCTAGTATTGAGAACGTTGGGGAGTGGTCTTATATACATCCGAACAGCCATAGCTCCTGCCTCACCTGAGTATGCGGTGATCTGCCGACGCGGGACACGAGCGCCGGTCTAATCCCTTCGCGACACGACGTCCTCATTTGCGTTTGCCATTTCTGCGCACTATTGGCAATGGCAAGGAAGAGGCTAAGAACACTGAGCCTATGGTAAATTGAACATTCTTGTTGCCTGAAGTTTCCTTGTGTCACTTCCATAGGCGTGCGCACGGGGGGAGTGGGGCAGGGGGGGCGCCCACCCTTATTCACCTATGAGGGGGGGGGGGGGGGGGACGCAAAGTCTGCCCCATACATTGGCTTAATAGGAAGGGAGACGCTGCGATGAAACCTTCGCCCCCCCCCCCTCTGAAGGGGAATCCTAGGCACGCCTATGGTCACTTCTGGTTGAAATATTTTGCTGTACACGATCTCTTTGGTGAAGGCAGTACCGTGTTTAATGAGGTGTTGGACATGCGGCGTTCCGGCAGGAATTTTAAAATATTCCTTGAGAAATGCTCGCCGCAAGCGGATAACTATTTCATGTAATTTTAATGCGTCGTTGAATTCGCTTTATGAAGAAATGTACCACGACTGGCTGTACAATAATTAGGGTCATTATTTGCATTGTAACGCGATTAATTGATGCAAAATAAAACCATAATTTATTCCTAACATTTCCACCTCCCAACTCCCTTTGCGGCGCTGTGGTACCGAGGAGACTTTGCATATTATCTTATGCGACTGTCCTCGCTACGCTGTGCAGAGGCGATCACTCACAATCGCTCTCGCTCGCCTTGAGCACAGACCGATGTCGCTAGCAATTATCCTCCAATGTCATCCCGAAAAGTCATTGAGAATTTAAGCAATGAAAGCATTTTTAATTTTTTTATTAAGAACAACAGATTTGCACGAGCGGCTGTAGACTGATAAGGATGCCGTATACTGCTCACTTCTGGACTGTGACGTTGTGGGTGGGCTCCCCCTCTCATTCTCTTTGTCTCTCTCTTTCTTTAATCTTCTTTCATACTCCGCCATCCCTCTCCCCTGTGCAGGGTAGCTTACACGTTATGCTCAACTGGTTAACGTCCCTGCCTTTCTTCTCTCTCCTGTTTTCCTTCCTCACACTTCCCTTAAACTTGTAAACTTCCTGATACTTCCCTTAAACTCCTGACCCCTGTTCTAAAATTATGTAAATTTCACGCAATTTATAGACAGTCGATTGTACTGCGGGTCGCAAAGGGTTCCGTGCCGTACGACGACGGATGCGGTCTCGAGGAGGTACGAACGATTTAGCAGCAGCCACTTCGGCCTGCGCGAACGGAGTCGCAGTTTGTGAATCGGGGCTAATATGCCGAGAGGAAACGCGAGAGGCGTCGAGGTCATGGTGGCGCGGACGATTCGTTTAGGGCGGCCTGCGCTGTCGGCGCATGACCACGACTGCAGTGCTAGCGTCCGGAAGGAGAGGGTGCTACGGAAGAAAGGAAGGGCGCCTTTTGGTTCTATTGAAAGTATTGCGCTGGTATTCTGGAAACTGCGGCGCAAAAGAAAACAAAAAAAAAAACACACGACGGACGGAACATACGCGACGACGAGCGCTGGTCGTGTGTGTGTGTGCGTGTGCGTGTGCGTGTGTGTGTGTGTGTGTGTGTGTGTGTGTGTGTGTGTGTGTGTGTGTGTGTGTGTGTGTGTGTGTGTGTGTGTGTGTGTGTGTGTGTGTGTGTGTGCGTGCGTGCGTGCGTGCGTGCGTGCGTGCGCGCGCGCGCGCGTTGCACTGCACTGCACTGCAGTGCAGTGCGCCAGAATTATACAAGCCCAACTCTGCACTTTAATTGCGCTGGTACATAGTATACGTTTGAGCCCGTCGTCGCAGACAAATTCTGATTTATTAGAGGCGCTTGTATAATCTTAATGTTCTATTTCTCTCATTCTGTACCCGGTTGTGCTCAGGAGGGTACGATATTTGTTCTTGTTGAAGCACTTGTTGTGATGTGACCGTTTTTATTGTTTCCGGTTGTATTTATGTACCCCACTCCTGCAATAGCCCTGGATTGGGCAGCAGTATTTGAAAATAAATAAATAAATAAATAAATAAATAAATAAATAAATAAATAAATAAATAAATAAATAAATAAATAAATAAATAAATAAACGGATGTGGCACGGGGTACTTCAGAGCTTGAAATTGCGGTTTCGATCATGGCCTCGGCAACGCATTCAAACGAGAGCTAAATGAACTTTATAAATAAACAATTAAACAATTATTTATTCAGTTATGATAATAACCACTCCTGCGTTTGAATGTTAAATAGCCCCAGGATGACGCAACTAATCAGTAATGCCCCACTACCGCGTGCCTCATAATCAGACCATATGGCTTTTAAAACGTAACGCCCAATAATTTAATTTATATAAATGCTATACCATTGCCTCGCTAAAGAAATTCAGAAACAGATAGAGAGGTGGCGAAGAGGGAAAGGCAGGAAGGTTAATGAAGTACGCGCCCCCCGCATCTTGGCCACCTCACTTTATGACCACTTGCCTTGTTTTCCTGCCTCGCTGTTCATCACGTTTTATGCTCGTCTAATATCTAACATCATTGCTACACCCAATCCTTTACCACTCTGGCTCGTTATTCTTTCATTTTTTTTTTTTCACTTTTCTTCAGCACCTATCGCCTCATCACCTTATGGACCACCGGTTTACCTGTTATCACCATCACATTACCTTCACGACTTCCCAAGCTTCTTGAACCTTACGTCTGCTATAACCGACTAACCGGAGATACCAATCAGGCAACGTTATTAGTTGCGAACACCTTCGCAAACTGTGCTCCCGCTTGAGTGAACGATGCCATTTCGAGGTGAGGCTGGCACTGCACCAGCCCCGGTTGAGCGTTCACAAGGCACTGTCGTCAGCAGTGCGGCATCTGAGAAAGGAAGTCGGAGGATAGAACAGCCGGCTGAAGGTGTTTGCACTTCGTACAAAGCCCGGATTCGGCAGTGTAAACGAAAGAAGGTTCGCAGGCGGGTTGCTGTCAGAAAACGAAGAAAAAAAAACATTAATTCAAAGAAATAGCGGGTTGAAAGACGGCGCATCGCTCACTTGCGCGTCGGGAACGGGCTTTGAGGAAGTAACGCCGGAAGAAATTGGGGCCGCGTCTCGACGAAGCAGATCCAGATGTGGCAGCACGCGCCGTCCTGTACGTCAGGCTAGAAGCTGCTTGGCCGTGTTTACTCAGTTGCGAAGGGAGCCGCTCTTGTGCTTCTTGCAACCCGGCATGTGTATAGTGAACATGCAGCGCGCGCGCGACCAAGTTATACAGGTGTCACACGAACACTTTTGATCGCGATCAGGGCCGATCCGGATCGGACTTCCTGATCGCGATGACAGATTTGTCGCCGTTACTCGGTACAGCCTAGTCCGGATCGTGTTTGGCGCAGACGTCAGCGAAATCGCGATGCGCAGATCGCGGTAGTCTTGATCCAGATCGCGCTTGATCGCGATTAAATGTGATCGTGTAGCAGCGAATTATCCGGATCGAGCCTGATTCGGATCGGCCTTGATCGCGATCAAGAAGTGTGACACCGGGCATTAGTCGCAAATGGCCGCGTTGGTCGCAAAGCGACTGCTTCGGCTCAGTCGCTCGCTGCTCGATATTTCAGTCGTGCGACTGCAGTCACAAACCTCTGAACCAATCAGATGCGCAGGAACAGGACGTCGGCTTATTTTACGGGGCAGTGGCAATGCGAGCAGACGTGAATTCTATGTGACGACGGGTATAGGTCGCAGGTAGGTGTGAACAACGGTCGCGTAGAGTCGCTTCTTGATCGCCAGTCGCAAATGGTCGCGCGACCGGTGCTGGTCGCAGGCGTGAATGAGCCTTTACTGCGGAGTTCAGAAGCGGCCACAAATGGAGGTGGTGCTGCGAAACGAGCATGGTTAAGATGGACGTCCATGAAGTGCGTCGGCTTCGGGCATCCGTCTTACCAGATGGATCAGAACAGGTGGCCAAACAAACATAGTGAGCATGTGATTGTGCCCTGCTTACGTAGATGTGTATGGGTCCTTATTATGCAGTACACAGAGGTAATTCCAAATATCCTCCTAAGAGAATATCCTAATATCCCAAGAATATCCTTATATCCTCCTAAGAGATTGACTGTCTGGGCCTTTATAAAACCTGCGCAAGAGCTTGTTTATCCAGGCCCAGGTACGCACTGATCGTGAGAACGAAACTAACAGAACAATAAAAGTGGGTTTAGCGCGTACGGCAGCTGTTAGCAAATTATGACCTCCAACTTACTGCTACCCGTGAAAAGGATAGCACCGGCGCCGGGGTTTTCTCGCACAACGCCTCCACCGAAGTCTGTGAGTTATAACAGTTTCGCTTAAAAAAGACCTTACGAAGGATCGCGTAAAATGTGCGATAGAAGGGAAAATGTTAAGTGTAATAAATAAATAAAGAACTAAAGGGAGGAGGACATGATCACAATTTCTGCAATACCGTGAGTGAGGGGGTTACACATTTAATAAACCTTCGTTCTACCCGTGCTACGCACCACTTAGTTCGTAATACACCGCCGCTTTCGTAGCGGAGGAAATTGAACGCCGGCGATAACACTGCACCCAGCCTAATATGCACTTCCATTTATAGGGCGCGGCACCCCCTCTCGCTTTAAGAGCCGTTGTTTGCCGCAACGGCAACCAATTTTCGCCGGTCCATTGCGGCGCGTCACAGTGTAGTCGTCAGAGCGAAGTGTGTCAACTAAACGCGGCGAGGAAACTTGGCTGCGTATATACAGCTGTGAGACGTCTTACTCTGATTCGCGGAGAAAGCGTGCACTGGCGCGAGCATTAAATTACGCGTATTTTCCCCGTAATCGAATCTGGTTGCGGGGATTCACTTCCCGGAACTGCTCAACGGGTCGCGAGGAACGTCGTAGTAAAGACCTGAGCAGTTAACGAAATTGACAATTCATCTGTGCGGAAGTCTGCAAGATCGATATGAATGATATAGATGCAAGACCACTATGGAACTGGGAGCTAATAAAGATTGCTCAGACAGAAAGCTTTTCCGGTTAACAAAAAATTTGTCCCTATCCGGGGTTCGAACCCGGGACCAATGTCTTTTAGGGATGGTGGCTCTACCAATTGAGCTGACATGATCTTTTTTTTTTTAATTTCCGATTTTTCATGAACACGCAAGGAGTGCACGATCTGCTTGCTTGTTTGTTAGCTGAAACTGAGTATGTTTCTTGAACTGAAAAGCGAGCTAGCAGATCACAAAATGAAGGGTGAATATATCGGCGCTTAGAAGCTCACGACACTGCAAATGCATGGCGAACCATATCTGAGGAATGCCGCAAGGGTGCAGGAAGCACTGGCGCAGCCAGGTAATTATTTTCCGGACGGAGGGGTTCGTACCCTCTAATCTCCCCCCCCCCCCCCACTCTTGTCCTCCCCTTCTGCTACGCCAATAGCAGGAAAGCTTTTAGAAAGGAAAAAATAGTTTACCAGAGCTTAGTGACTTTCTCTGTCATCCTTTCCTCTTTATTTCGCCCTTTCCTTTTCCCTCAGCGAAAGGTAGCTAACCGAAAGTTTGATTTCCGGTTAACCTGGATTTCTATCTCTCTCTCTCCCTGTCCCTAAGCTGATGAGTTTTGCTGCTCTGGTTTAAGCAAAATATCATCGTCGTCATCGTGTTCATCATTGACTACAAATCCCTCAAAAATTGTATCAAAAATTGTATGTGTTTGAACAGTTGATCGGACATACTAAACTTCGCAACAATGAAAAAGAAAACATGCACCTACAAACCTCGGCTTCATTGGTTGAAGGCCGAAAGCGAAGCTTGCACAGCTGTTTAACGGGATCGCAGAGCCACGCAGCTGCTTCCAGCACGGGTCCTAAACGATACGAGAGGTGAGTGATAGCGAGAAACGAGGTTCGCTTTACGTTACCTTCTGGGCAAGGTGAGAGCCCTCGTGGCAGTTTTACATTTCCGCTCCACAATGCGTACTGCGTGTGCGCTGCCACTGAGTTCGTAAAGAGTTCCGGATGACGAGTGAGTACAATCAGTGCCTCACAGCTGAATGCATGGTCACTTCTATAATCGTATCGCGCTTGCCCCAATCATTTTGGTACGAAGTCGCCCTAATATTTTACCACTATGAGTTATTAATTCTACAGTTAAATGAAATAATGGTCCGGTTTCCCCTGTGCCTCCCTCGGTGTCCTTGATGGCCTCGTGCGGTTGCCTCTAATACGGGGTCTCCTTCTAATCGTTGGGTCTCAATCGCTTGTTGTAACTGTACCAGCGTTTTCCTCATCCAATCACACCTGCTTAGTTAACGTTGTGCGTGCTACATATTGTCACATTCGCCTACAATTCCTCTCGACACGACACCGCTGGGTTCTCTCCATTTTTTCTGTTGTTCGGCCGTTTCTGTTGTTCCGTCGTGTGGGCTGGTATATGAGGCGTTGCACTACGAAGGTCGGGGACACGGCTGGGATTTCCGGCCATGGCGACCGCATTTCGGTGGGGTGATATGCAAAAACACACCTGTGTAAACATAAAACGACGAAGTAACAGAATCAGTGTTCCACACCACGGCGAGCCTCATAATGATATCGTGGTTTTTAGGTCGAAGGCTACGAAGTCGTTGCCAGTGTACAGCGCTCACGGTATTGAACGCAACTATAAACCTTCGAGTATAACCAGGCATGCGAGATTGCTCGAGATAACCACGCCATGTCGCTACTAAACTGGCTACTAAAAGTGATGGTGGGTCTAGTGTGTGTGCACGTGAGCCAATGTTGCGTTGATGTAACACGAACTTGAGGTGTTGGAAACGAATGTACAGCCATGAGCAATATAAGGTGAAACTCCGAATTTGTGTTTATTACAACGATTACTTGTAATGTACTGATATGAACGTGACGTGCTGAATTGAAAAGATACATTTCTGCTTGATAAGCTTAGTGTTGTGACTACTTCAGGCCTCAGCGCTTACCAACTGCATTTGGCCGATATACGATCTTTGAAAGGTAATATTAGTCTTCGCCTTCGTATTGCTCACGACCGCACGTGCGTTATTTAGCCCTAAATTGCCGCATTTCATTTCCCTAGCACTGTACTGAAACACGACAGGGAGTTATTTACAGACGGAGGAAGCTCTCTATGAACTGGTACATTTTTGTACGCCGGACTTTCTTTCTTTCTTTCTTTCTTTCTTTCTTTCTTTCTTTCTTTCTTTCTTTCTTTCTTTCTTTCTTTCTTTCTTTCTTTCTTTCTTTCTTTCTTTCTTTCTTTCTTTCTTTCTTTCTTTCTTATCTGTCGTCATAGGAATAAGCACTTTCTCTCAACAGGTATCAGCCGGAGTGCAGCCATTTCATTTGCTGATTTCGATTTTTTTTTTGTCGTTTCTTTTTCTAATCTGAAAGGCTGATCCAAATGGGGCTGATCTAAATGAAGAAGCCTTTCGCTCCTCACCGTCGTTTACGACCAAGTCGGCCGGTCTTTTTATGACCTGCAGAGACTAAAAGCACGTACTTGGAGCGTGCCGAGATATACCTGGCCGCTCCGTTCGCGCCCTCTGAAGTGAAATTAAAGACCCCGGTCTGAGCGGTAGCTTTCCACCGGACTTTCGATCCGCCCGGTACCTTTCCACAAAGTCTAGACGCACACGAGGAATCCAGAAAGTATGTCGAACTTCTGGTTATTCCGATTTTGAGGGCTTATCTCAGCGAGTAAACATATAACAAACATCGCTACAGAAAGTGCCGACCTGTTTTTATCGGCTTCTTTTTGTTCTTTGATAGATTCTGTTTTGAGATGCGACTGGACGACCAGCTCTATTTTCGCAGTGGTTGACCTGAGGCTGGCGAACTTAAGTATGCGCGCCTCATCGAATATAGGCGACTTGAGTGTGCAAGCCTACTGCGCTGAAGATTTTAATGTCACCTCACGCTACGCCCGTATAAAGAAACTCGCTTCTGTATTTGCGACATCTCTATAAGGAACCTTGTATGGGAGAGCACATAAGCATGCGCACGGGGGGAAGTGAGGGGGGGGGGGGTGTGATCCCCCCCTGGTCGTATAAAAGGGGAGCGCCAATTCTGCCTCATACCTTTACTCAGCCGGACCTTTCACGTAATTTTTTAATGCGCAGCGTTATGGCTACGTATCTTTTATGACGATAATGGCGACCAAGGACACCTCATGTTGCATTCAAAGAACTGTTTTTCATACCTTTACTCCAGAAGGGTCGGGGCCAATGGCTGGCCTTAGCGAGAAACACGTGACCGCTGAAAGGGTTGGCGCTTGGGCATGTTGGTGTGGATTCATTTCGAAATGTTAACAGCGCATAGAACGTTTAGGAAGGGACGAGACAACAGCGCTCTTTGCCTTTGTTGTCTCGTCCCTTCCTAAACCTTCTATGCGCTGTTAACATTTCGAAACGTGACCGCTTCATTTGAATTTTGCATCCATTGCGAAGCTTCTTTCTTTTTTGGACTCGACCAACGGGGGAAGGAGGGCAGCGGTAAAACTTGCCCGGGGGGGGGGGGGGGGGGCTGCGCACGTCTATGGGAAAGCACAGGCGTTAGGTTTTGCAGGTTCGCCTGAATGTGAATGTGTGCTCAACTTTCTTTTTTCTCAGGAAGGTCTCGAATTCGCAATTTTTCTTTTTTTTTTTTTTTGTCTTCGTACAGTGCCATATAAAGTTAGTTTTATTGTAAACGTTATACGTAACCCCGTTAGCAACTTTTATGCTTGCGAAGACGAAGTGAAATGTTGCAAGTATTCTGTACTCTAAATCTCCTATTTTTCTCAACACATACATCTGTTTCTTCCTAACGTAAAAATAGGAAACGATGATTCGCGGGGGACGTAATTACTTTTTTTTTAATTCTTACTGTAATGAACGTTCTTGTTTCTCCCCCTCTCTCTCTAATATGCATACGTGCTAGATTAGTTAGATTTGTTTGGAACACCCGGAAGTACTTACTATGGTGTTCTCTGTTTTATTTCTTTAAAAAAAAGACATAGGCATTTAAATACTATCAACACTAACACAAACGATCTCATAGCGCAAGATGGCCCGGTTAAATACGGTAGAATCTAACGCCAAACGACCTCATCTCACGGGGCGCCCTCGCTGCTGCATCCCGTTTCCGCGACCCCTCTACCTTGCGCCTACGTCCGCGTATATGCCTTTTGTCGGCGTCTTCACAAAGAGAGCTCGATAGACGCATCGCATAGACCATTTTATAACCGAGGAAGCGTTCGCAGCTCAGCCGTTTCGACTTCTCACTCGGCTGCTCGAATTAAGCGGAGCAGAACGTATTATAGCGCAAAAGTGAAAGTATATCGGCTGAAAGGGTCGTTATAATATTCACGGCACTCAGGGGCCGTCTTCACGTACTCACCCCCCATCCCCCCTCGTTTCTTTTTTTACGTTCTTTAATTGCGCGCCTTTCTTCACTTTCGCCTGCGCATTCTGCGATAACGTTCAGGTCGAAGAAAGTACTGGAAGTGATAACGCTACTCCGTTTCGCGTTTCCCCATCGAGATGTCTGGACGAATATGTGCGACGGCTATGCGAAAACAACTCATCGAAGCCTGCGTATATGCGTGTGCACTTAAACAGCGCTATCTTCATGGGGCTACTCGTTCCAAACAGAGCGAGAACGAAGAAGAAGCGCGTTTTTACCCGTCCAAAGACATCCTTGTTGATCTGAACCGGACAGCGTCTAAGAAATATTTACGGCGCCGATAGCAACATAGGCGCTGCGCACTTTATCTGCCGGCGCATTCTCGTCGGGAGTATACTCCTCTTTCATTCGTCTCGAACCGGTTGTCGGAGCTTAGCGATACAAATTGGACGTTCAAAGCGCGAGACTCTTGGTTTGAAAAACGGAAGCGTATAGTTCTATTGCTATAGTTTGAACTTAACTCCCTAATTTGGAATGTGGTGGGAGCTTTCGCTTAGAAAAAAAGAAAAAGATGACCTTATTTTTAGGTCTGGCGGTCCCCACGCCGCCGATTTCCCACAAGGTGGGTGCCCTCCAAGCGACTATGTTCTTCGTTCTGCCGAGCACCAGGGCGGAAGTGCGCTTGTACCTATATATTTACCGGTACAGGAACAGTCGCCCAAATCTTTAACTACCGTTCGCGAGCGGCCATCTTTTCGGTGTATCTTCGCCGTATGATAGAATTATGTTTCAGAAAATTCCCCATCTCCCGCTAAAGGGAACCATGTGTGGATGCGAAGCAGCGGGGAGATAATTAGCTTGAGCGAGAGGAAAGTCGCCGCTCTCATTTCACGGCAGTGGTCCGGGCGCTCGTCTCGGCGCTGCACAGGAGAGAGAATGAGGCGCGCGCGCTCCGTCATTTTCATACCGCGGAACTACCGAGGCGCCCCCCAGCGGAGTATGCAGCTGTCACATCACCTTTCGTGCGCGCCGCTCCGTAGAGGATTCCTAGAGGAGAGGACGGGGGGGGACCGTAGGAGAGGAGAGAGAGGGGGGAGGGGACGTGCATGCGCTGTGGGGGGTGTGGGACGCGGAAGCCGCTCCGTAGAGTGGAGTATTCCTAGAGGAGAGAGGGGGGAGAGGACGCGCATGCGCCGCTCCGTAGAGTAGATGATTCCTAGAGTAGAGGAAGGGGGGTGAGCGTAGGAGAGCACGGGGGGAGGGGACGGGCATGCGCTGAGGGGGGTATGTGGGACGCGGGGGCCGCTCCGTAGAGTAGACGATTCCTAGAGGAGAGAAAGGGTGTGAGCTTAGGAGAGAGAGGGGGGAGGGGACGCGCATGCGCTGTGGTGGTGTGGGACGCGGGAAGGAGGGACGGACTAAGCCCCCTCCAAGCACATGCAAGCAAGATTAAGAAATGGGGTCAACCTGGGCGACAGACACCACCTGCCTAGCCATTGCTAAGCAGCCTCTGTGCTCTCGGCCATGACTCAAGAAATGGGGTCAACCTGGGCGACAGACACCACCTGCCTAGCCATTGCTAAGCAGCCTCTCTGTGCTCTCGGCCATGACTCTGATGGCTGTGTTAGGGTTGACGGCCGTCATATTACTACAGGGTTCTGGTTCGCATAATGGGTGCTTCCCTACTTCATGACAGTGGCCGGACGCGGGATGCGGGACGGGAGGGACGGACAGAGCCCCGAGCATAAGATGCTTCGCATCTAAAACTTCCCCATCTCCCACTAAAGGGAACCATGTGTGGATGCGAAGCAGCGGGGAGATAATCAGCTTGAGCGGGAGGAACGTCGCCGCTCTAATTTCACGGCAGCGGTCCGGGCGCTCATCACGGCGCTGCACAGGAGCTCCGTCATTTCCATACCGCGAAACTACCGTGGCGCCCCCCAGCAGAGTATGCAACTGTCACACCACCTGTCGTGCGCGCCGCTCCGTAGAGGATTCCTAGAGGACAGGACGGGGGGGACCGTAGGAGAGGAGAGAGAGGGGGAGGGGACGTGCATGCGCTGTGGGGGTGTGGGACGCGGTAGCCGCTCCGTAGAGTAGAGGATTCCTAGAGGAGAGAGGGAGAAGGGACGCGCATGCGCTGTGGGACGCCGGAGCCGCTCCGTAGAGTAGATGATTCCTAGAGGAGAGAGGGGGGAGAGGACGCGCATGCGCTGTGGGACGCGGGCGCCGCTCCGTAGAGTACATGATTCCTAGAGTAGAGAATGGGGGTGAGCGTAGGAGAGGATAGGGGGACGGGACGCGCATGTGCTGTAGGGGGGTGTGGGATGCGGGGGGCCGCTCCGTAGAGTAGAGGATTCCTAGAGGAGAGAAAGGGGGGTGAGCGTAGGAGAGAGAGGGGGGAGGGGACGCGCATGCGCTGTGGGACGCGGGAAGGAGGGACGGATTAAGCTCCCTCCAAACACATGCAAGCAAGATCAAGGAATGGGGTCAACCTGGGCGACAGACACCACCTGCCTAGCCACTGCTAAGCAGCCTCTCTGTGCTCTCGGCCATGACTCCGATGACTGTGATAGTGGTTGACGGCCTTCATATTACTACAGTGTTCTGGTTCGCATAATGGGTGCTTCCCTACTTCATGAAAGTGGCTGGACGTGGGACGCGGGACGGCGGACGGGGGACGGCGGACGGGGGACGGCGGACGGGGGACGCGGGACGCGGGAGGGACGGACAGAGCCCCGAGCATAAGATGCTTCGCATCTAAAAGGGTGAGGGCAAGTGCATTCCCACATACCACATGCCCACAAAACAATTTCTTTTTTGAACTTCGTTCCATCATGTGGCGCTGACACACAGAAATGTCGCCGCTGCGCACGATAGTTATAAAGATTTGGGCGACTGTAGCCCGGCGGCAGCAATTCTCTGCCTCCCACAGGAGCGGCGGATGCTCGACTATTTCACCACGGCTGTGGTGGATCCAGGTGCACCCAGGAGCCTTTACAGAACCTTATGGGGCCACCTTTCGAGATGAGTACCCAAGAGCAACCGAGCCGCCTGGTCGGTGTGCTTCCCTACCCTCTAGAAAAAACGAGTAGGTTTCCGGTCGGCCCTGTGAATCGAACCCGGTACCTACCGCATTGGAAGCGGACGCCTATGTAGCCACCGGTGCGGTTCGATAACGTATTCGCCGTGATAGAGAGAATTCAGACGAGGTGACGAAGGCGAAGTCATAAAACGTAGAATCAGTGAACACTTCGGTTTGGGCGAGTCGGTTCATATATACATGCATCGCTCGATCTGCGTTGCGGGGCAGTTCGCGCGCATCGTTATTACCCTACCAAATTCTTGCGTTCCTCAGTTTAATGTCGAAGTTCACCTATTGTGTTTAAGAGCTTCCTTAATATGAGAGAAGGGAGTAAACGAGCAAAATGAAATGACATATCTGGTCCGACTAAGAGCGCGTAACACCTTACTATTCTGCATCCCTTTCGGCACCCTCCATTAACCCCCGCGTTCGCGGGAATGACAAACCTGGCGTACATCATTATCACTCGGTCCGCGAACTCATTAGATGCTGTTTAAACAAGTGTGTCTATGGGGGGGGGGGGGGGGGGTGTTATAACGGTTATAGTAACGGGAACATCTTCACTTCTTGCACGTCTATTTCGTCATACCGCTTTCAATTCTTTCCAACACCGAATAGTCGTCAGCGAGAGGAATCTGTTCTTTGTGAGTGGCATGCCGAGTGTCTTATTTATACGCCCTTCAGAACTTCACGAACCTCGACTAGCGATGCGTAACGGTGTCAGCCCGCATATGTATATATATATATATGTGGCCACTTGCACAACACAGCTCGACGGGCGGCTCATTACGTATACGCTGTGCTTGACGAACAAAGCCCCGTGCGGACCATATACCGATCTCCGTACCTTTTTGTACAGCTCTCGTAGTATCTTCAGAACTATAAACAGCTTTGAACTCGGTCGCAGCACTTACCAAGGGACGCCATCAGAGTACGGCCGAATTTTGACTGCCGCTTGCTATCGTAGGTGAAATAGTTCAGGCGTTCGGCTATAAGTGTGTTTCTGCAGAGAGAGCGAGATACAATAAGCCTTGGCTGCTTCATTTCTATACTGTTTGACAGCAAAAGAAACATATTTGAGCGACAGAAAGAAGTGGGAACAATGGTAATTATAGCAAAGATGAGGCCGCCACTGACGAAGCCTTTTAAATAGAAAAAAGAAGGCGCTTGGTGGGGAGGGGGGGGGTAGGTAGGTAGGGGTTTGCGAAGCAGTTATGAGGGTCTCTGCAAAAGTGGTTGTGTTCGCGTCATGTGTTACGCCCTCTCTCTTCCACATTTCATTTTAGTGAGCTTTTTCGGGTGACAGTGCATTTATATATGCGGCGATAGTCGGGTCCCGGTCGTCAATTGTCGGTCGCGCAACGTCTTTCGAGCTGTGAAGCTGCCGAGTGTATGAAGTGACCTGGTTCCCCTCAAGCTGCTCAATGCAGCTTTTTTCCTGGTCATCCTCACAGCTTTGTTGTAAATAAACTCAATTCAATTCAGAATGACGGGACAGAAAGAGGAGCGATGCAAGTTGCTTTCTCGCACTTCGAAAGCAGGACGCCAAAGAAAGAAAGAAAGAAAGAAAGAAAGAAAGAAAGAAAGAAAGAAAGAAAGAAAGAAAGAAAGAAAGAAAGAAAGAAAGAAAGAAAGAAAGAAAGAAAGAAAGAAAGAAAGAAAGAAAGAAAGAAAGAAAGAAAGAAAGAAAGAAAGAAAGAAAGAAAGACGACGAAGAAGAATAAGGTTGAATGAAAAAGGAGGGCTCCGGTGTGTCTTTCTCTTCCGCCATATAGCGCGCGCAGTGCCGGTGCGTAGTTTAATTGCCGTACGAAGGATTACGTCGCGGGTCAGCCACCCCTGTGTGCATAACGACCTAGCGTTCCGCGCGTCTGCTTTCCGCCGCCTGGCGGCCTTGATTCGATGCGCACGCGCCGTGTCTCGACCCTTACCCTCCCCCTTTCCTTCTCTCCCGAGTTTTCATCTTTCTTTTTGCACCAGAAGTACCTCTTAAATGTTGTCCCTAAGTAGAAAGCAAGAAAAAAGCCCGGTCAACCGGTAGAGAGGCGTCGCAGCAAGCGAAAGAAAGTTGGCAACTGTCGTGGAACCTGTTGCGTTTTCCTTTTTACAGCAAGGCTGTCTCAGTCTACCCAGTGTCGCCGTCGCGGTCTTCTTAGTAGTAGTAATAGTAGTAGTAGTAGTAGTAGTAGTAGTAGTAGTAGTAGTAGTAGTAGTAGTGGTGGTAGTGGTAGTGGTGGTAGTGGTAGTAGTAGTAGTGGTGGTGGTGGTAGTAGTAGTAATAGTAGTAGTAGTAGTAGTAGTAGTAGTAGTGGTAGTAGTAGTAGTAGTAGTGGCATTAGTAAGAGTAGTAGTAGTAGTAGTGGTGGAAGTAGTAGTAGTAGTAGTAGTGGTAGTAGTAAGCATAGGTCGGCAAAATACGGGAGCTAAGTCAGACTCACTTAGGATATATATTTTTCGCTTAGGGCTCACGCGAACTCGGACTCACCAAAATTATCCACTGCCGGACTTATACTCACCAAAATATTACTGACCCGGACTCACTCAGATTCAGATTCACTGCTCGATCTGATTATGAGTGAGTCTGAATGAGTCGAGTCATGAGTCCGTTAGCGTGTAATTAGCTTTTGCGACCGTCGTGTCAATGCTCTTAAAACCAGTATCTAACATAATCGGTTCTATGTGGCACTTTTGATCTCGCACTTTGAAATACGAGTTATCAGTGGTTGCCATTTAGTAAGCTCATTTGTGTTGAAACATACGACTGACACGAGATATTTTTATACAGAACTTCCCGTGAAGGAGTTTGCGGGTGTAAAGTCAAGACATTGCCCCCCCCCCCCCCCCCCCCTCCATAACTCGAGCCTCTGATCAATCAATATTGAGCTGGTGTATGAACGCTAGTACATTGAAGTATGTGTGCGTAGACGTGAGTACAAACGCGAGCCGACATAAGGCTGGTAGCAAGGCTGAAGTTGAGTAGATTGGGAGTCGTAATCGTCACGCAGGTAACGCGACCAGAAGGGGCAGTGAATAAAACGAAATTATGATGACGATGACTTTCGGTTCCCCGCTTGAACAACTCCTGGATACGCCCTCGACGAAGGTGAACACGGGTGCAGCACGGGTGATTCTTGAGTCGAAAGATAGGAACGACAGAATATGGATGGCATATAAGCCAGGCGCTATATGTTCGATTCGCGAGCTAACTTTTTACTTCGTGATGGTACTCCTGCTGCTTTTG
Organism: Rhipicephalus appendiculatus; assembly: GCA_030522465.1. NCBI lineage: Eukaryota > Metazoa > Arthropoda > Arachnida > Ixodida > Ixodidae > Rhipicephalus > Rhipicephalus appendiculatus. The sequence goes on along the minus strand of JALIZH010033007.1, from coordinate 11,735,163 downwards.
CATGTCGTGAGTGATTGTGTTTGCGGTGCGGCTTCTCAGCGTGTTTATTCGCGCTCGTTTCTTTGTCGCGGCTTTGCCGAGCCATTCAGAACGCGAAAACTCGTTCCTTCGAAAGAAATATGCATGTGTGTCAGCCGAATTAGGCGAGACGGCGAGATATTATTCGTGTATTCGCCGTTATGCCAGTTGCGATGCGAGTTCGTGACGTGCGCGCGGCGAGGACGACGAGGAGGATGATGGGAAGGAGCGAGACACAAAGAAACCGTGTTGACCCACGTGATGCGATGCGTGACGTGATTACGCATGCTTGTTAGCCAGACGTCCGTTCCTTTATTTTTCGCGATTCTATTGTCACATGTCAGTATAAACGGAAGTTGCAGTAAGAGGCGCCTACTTTTAATGCTACTACTTTTAATGTGACACGGATGCACACAAAAAAATAAAAAGAAAAAGACATCCCTTTCACGCGCGAATTAAAACCGGTAAAGTGGAAATTTAATTTTCACCGCGTTTCTCCCATCTTCTGAAATTATGAGAGTGTATGGGTGGAGGGACGCTAGTCAGGCAGAAATAATCTGCCTTTAGTCCCTTCAACCTAGGAAAATTTTCTTTTTGTCTGAATAAACCGAATGAATGAATGAATGAATGAATGAATGAATGAATGAATGAATGAATGAATGAATGAATGAATGAATGAATGCATAAAGATACAGACAGAGAGAAAGATTATGGTAAAGTAAAGCCTGGTGTGTTAACCGGGAGAATTCTGACACCCCATTTCCCCTTCCCCAAGTACGTGGTAGTTAACCAAATGAAGTCTCTGGTTAACTATCCTGTACTTTGAAAGGGGTAAGGGGTGTGTGAAATAATGAAAAAAAAAATTCTGACGACGTCCAAGCACTAGTCACCAACGTTGTCAGTGAACATTGTCAGCTGCAGAAAACATTGCCACACGTAAGCGACGGATAATGTGACGCGATATTGCAGAGTCAGGTCGAATTAGCAGATAAACGAACAGCTCAGCTGTAATAAGAAGTCAGGGCAGCACTGCAGAAACATTGGTTACACTGAAGTGAGAGAAGCGATGGCGAAATGACAAGATGGTCAATTAAGGACGTGCCCGATTTCGCTACCCTATACACCCTGCGGTGAGAAAGTGCGCGAGAAAATCACAGACAGATATATGATGACTAGTGTGGGGTAAACATCAATATTATCCGTGGTGTATCGGTTCAGATTTAAAAGTAAATTTCAGACATGAAGCTGAACAATCGAAGATGTACGAGTTGAAAGAAAATGAAGGAAGAAAGAGAGGAGGAAAGAATGAAGGACAGTGAGCAAGCAGCTCACCGTGGCCGCCAAATTATACGGCTATTTAACGCATTCACTAGTTCACAATCTAATATACACTCTTGATAGTTTTGGAAGAAGGCAGGTAGGAGATGCTTTCACACACCGCCGTGTTTGTGACTATTACGCATATTAACGACTTGGCTGTCATACTCTCTTTGCCGCCACAGTGTCACAATAAGCGGTTGTCACAGTAGGCAACTGTTCCTTACGCTAAGGGAGAGTGCTTTATTTGAGCGCACAAAGCCGATGATATCTGGCAGTCTATGGAATTCCTCATTTCGCTCATAAACGAAACGAAAAATTACCGTACTGGAGATTGCCATCACGTGACTGTTGCCCTCGTTCCGCAAAACGAGGCGTACTGCTTTTTACCGTCGTCAGGGCGCAGGGTCTGTTCCGTCCATCCGGTGCTATACAGTCGCGTTCAAACTTTAGAAAGTCTATTTCGGGAGCGAGGACAATTAATATAGTAGGAAAAGGGCGAAACGTTGTACTCTATGCACACGTTAGGGGCCTCGAGCCTTGCCTCTGTGGATAGGTCACCGTTGTCCGGATTGCACGCCCTCTGGAAATTTAGAACGCTTTGCTTAATGAGGCCGGGAGGACCTGCCTGAAAGCGGGCGTCGCGTATACGGCCCTGTAAATGTGTGTACGCCCTGTACTATTTAGGACAGAACGAGAGAGAGAGAGGGCTGATTTGTAAGGAAAGGTGAATAGGTCGGCCTGGCGCGTTAGGGGAAGCGAGAGGAAGGAATGGAGAGTCCGTTGCTTTGTAGCCGTGTGCACTGCACCGATGAGAAGACAAAAAAAAATCGAAGGGGAGGCGGGAAAGGAATGAAGAATGATGACACGTGTCCCAGTGGATGAATATTGCCCAAGTCTTCTTTGCCGGGTGTGTTTAACACAAAACACGCCTCCAAACATCGTTCAGTTGAATATTCACGCGACGAGGCACTGCGTCGCGCCCTAGTGCTTAAGCTAATTAACCGACCTTCTTTCGAAGAACAAATTATGCGAGTTGTATTCCGAGTCATTTATTAAACGTCATTTAGTTGTACAACTCATACACATAGGTCTCCTTGCAAGAAATCTGTGTCGAACGGCTTGTTGGAGCCACTGGAAGGTGTCGCAACACGAGAAGTAACAAGTATCGTGTTATGAGGAAACGAAAAGAATGAGCGCCGACCAAATGAAAAGGTTTAGAACATTAAAAAATGACGTTTCGGCTACCGTTTCGGCAACGGTACGGCAGCCGAAACGTCATTTTTTAATGTTCTAAACCTTTTCATTTGGTCGGCGCTCGTTCTTTTCGTTTCCTCATACTTCTTCCCGACCAGACGATGTTTCGTCAAACCATCGATTTCAAGTATCGTGTTAGCGAAGTGTCATGACATCAAAGGTGATTTGCACTACGCCGGTGAAACTCGTCCGCGAAACAAACAGCATTTCTACGCAACAACGCGGTAATGAAGTTGGAAATGGCAATCGTGTCTGACCCTAATATGTTTCCTGTATGACCGGAAGCATTACAAATGTCCACAGCCCGTGAGACCCGTGAGGAGGAAGAAACTTTATTGTAAGAATCCAAATCCGCCCTATCTTCTCGTCTCCTGTTCTTTATCTCTTTTCTACCGTTGCCCTGGTGGGCTATAGTGTAGGTATATCCAAATGCTTTCATTAATGATTTCCATTCTCTCTGTCTTTGAAAAATAACACGTGTGTGCCTAAATGTACACCAGAAAGAAAGGACACACTCTTGTTAAAAAGTATAAAGTCTAGAGATCAAAAAAACGAATGTATACAACCTCTTACAAAGCTTTCGTAGGAATGGCTCTTGCATCTCCTAACGTCTATGTACCCACCACTATTCGTCAACAGCTCTTTGCTGTTTGTACTGGAAAGAACTGACCATGTGGTAAGCTTATACTGCGAAACTAGTAATTATCATCTCGGTCCTGCGCTTTCCTACACAATACACGCAAGTAGGAAAGCAGGGAAGCAGGAAACTGCTGTCAATAGCCGCAACTTTAGAACGTGCCTTTGGGGCAGTTCGAGAAAGGTATTGCACGACCAGGTAAGGCTACGGCAGGCGTGTGGGCATACGCGCTCTAATTGACAGGTTGGCCGAAAGGAAAACAGCGGACCTCAGACGTGGCGTGCGTGTACCCGCTATGCGGTTGATGACAAGGCGTCCGGCAGCGCACAGACAGCTAGTGTCTGTTAGCTGTCAGGCGAAGGCAGCTATAGGGGGGGTAAAAAAGAAGAAAATGTCAAGGAAATCGGAGCGCCGCTCCGGGGAAATTATTCGAGCGAGCGAAAGTCAACGGATCGCGAAGTGCGCCGTACGTACAGCGCATGCGGTAAATGGAGCGCATCGTCCGCCGTGCTTCTGTATTCCTACGTAGCCCGTATACTATACGTGTATGGCCGAGCCAGTCGTCGTCGTCCCCGTCTTGTACGCGTAGTACAGGCCTTGTTTTGCGGCGTGCGTGCTGTAGCGCACGAGCACGTGGCGTGCCGAACAAGCTCTTTTGACGTGCGTGCGCGTTCTTTGTTTGTCGCGAGTAGGTTTGCGTGCTTCATTCTTTCTAAGCAAAGAAAAAAAAAGATTAATGAGGAAATCAGACGAGACAGGAAATGCAGCTGGTTTATGGGAGTAGGAAAGGGAGCCAGTGTATAGTATTGAAAGGGCCGTATTTCTTCCGTAAACCTTCTTTTTTTTTTTTTTCCAACGGCTGGAATACGTGATGCATTGTTTTGTCTGCCGACTGTAGACCGTCTTTCATACTTAAATGCCTGCGTGATGCAGGGAAGTTTCCTTTTTTTCGACCGAGAAAGGGTTCTTGAGGAAAGTGCTTGCGAGGGTATTCATAGTAGCGTACCGACGTTGTAAGCAGAAGCAGCGTGAATAGAAAGCGGGGTCGACTGTCGCCGTACAACAATTAAAACATATTGAATTGCTACCTTAGAAAAGCGCTTTACGTTTATAAGCTTGTCGGCGGTTATGCGGCAAGTATCACAGCTAGTGCATACACTTCTTACACTTCTTTCTTCAGAATTCAGAATAATAGAAGGCTTCTTTCATCTGGAGATAGAATGGCAAGAACATTGATACCGCTTTAGTTGTGTGAGGAAAATATATTAGCTTTTTTTTTTTCCGTTCTTATGTCAACCGTGAACCTTCTTGGAAGAGAAGGTGTCTTAAACATCCTCGGTTTGTTGGTTATACTTGGTAATCATACGGGTTTCTGCCTGTCGATTCGTGTCAGTTGGTGATGACCTACGAAGTTGGGCGTACAAACAAAGTGATATGGCTCTATCATCGGCCGATGCAAAGGGAGAACGCGCACTACCCCGCAACCGACTTTCCCGACGCATTGGGCACGTTGTCGCGCAAGCTTTGCGAGGACCGTGCACCAAAATCTAGGTACACGGGCCTCTAGCAATTTCACCTTCATCGAAAATACGACCGCCGGGATTCAGACCCGCGACCTTCGGGTCAGCAATCGAGCACCACAACCACTAAACCACCGTGGCGAGTCCTTCAGCACTACAGACAGATTCGTTTTATGTCGTGCAAAACATTAAGCCGTTCTCATGAGGATCTCTGCAAGTAACTGTAGACGTCATGCGATGTGTGCATGCGAGCGCAATCCGTCCGGAGCGCAGTGGACGCGAGAGAGCGTGCACGTGTTGGTGTTAATTAGAGTTACTGTATATGCTCCCTACGGGAGCATATACAGTAACTCTAATATACTGTATATGCTCCCGTACTGTATATGCTCCTGTAACTCCAATATACTGTACATGCTCCCCACTGGAGCATATACAGTGTATGCTACCTAAAGGTAGCATATACAGTAACTCTAGGTATTATGTACGCGACGACTTGGAAAACCGCGTCGGTAGCAGCTCACTGCGGGCCTCGCCCAGAGCGGGGACCGGATTCCGAGCTCTTAATTATGGACGAACCGGTCGAGCCGCGGATCGCGCGCTCTTCACGGCCTATGGCTATATACGGCAATGTTTTCGCCGCCGAACGGAGGCCGTGCCACGCCGAGCTTGGTCCGGAGTCAATTAGGCTGATGAAGCTCCGATGTTTTCTTGCGCGAACGTTATAACAAACCCGTACCTTATAACACGCGTGGCTGTTTTGAGTCAATGGCGAGACGCAACCGGGGTTTGGCGCTATGCTCAGGCGCGTCGTGGAACAAGTATGTTGCGCTGGCTGTGAAAACTCTTGAACTCGTTCACTGACGTATTTGTGGCACCGTAAGATGCGTATGATATACGCTGACATACGAAGCTACGCTGCACCATAATTGATTAATTGTGATGCCAGCTACACGCAGCATAATTGTTTAACAACAGTTAAGCAGTGTGTGCAGTGTTTATCACAATTATGCAGTGTTTAACAACAACATTAGGCTGTCACGCAAGCTCACAGCAAGCAGAGAACGTGCTTGAGGTCGATGCTTGGGGGCTGTAGTTGCTGGTGCGGCTTAGTAGGGGCAAGTGCCCCTTTTGCACCCCCTACCCGGTGCGCATGACGCGTCATCAGTCTCAAATGAAAGCTTAAGTACGGTCATCCACGCAAGCCCACCGCGAGCACAGAAAGTCAGTGCCAAGACATGCCAATCCTCTCGCATCCTTTCCCACACGCCCCTGGTAGCATCTGCCGAGCCAGCAAGGCACAGTGACAGCCGCTTTCTTGTCACGGTTCGCGCCAGTAGAAGCGGATTTCGCCTCTCCATAGAACGGGGGTGGCACACAAGCCGCCCGCACGCAGCGGGAAAGCGTCAAGGCCCAGCGGCCACGCCGGCGCGCGCTTCTATGCAAGTGACGTAAGCCGAACGATGGCTGCCGTCTCCTTCTTCGCGGCGCCCCTTTTTCGCGAGACCGTGGCCGATCACCTTTCGTTCCAATGCGCCACCAGGCGTGACATTCACCTTTCGGTGGAGCCGAGTGCTGCTCCGTTGGCCGACTGCCGATGGTGGTCACGGTGACGGAGAGTGCAGCTACCTCGCGTCGCAAGCAAATGCGCACGCACCGAAACCCGCAGAAGGCGACCTCCTCCGCGCTGTTATTCTCCAGCAGCGCGAGAGACCGGTCGAGTGTTTCTCGACGCTTCATTTGTGCCACGCCGGTGGGAGGTATCGGACCTCTCGCTGCGTCCTTTCGTACGGTTTTAGAGTCTACGTAGTCCTTCGGGAGCTGTTCTACGCGGGGTATCTTCTATTCTTTGTGTATATTCCAAACGCGCTTTCTCCATCCCTCTTTTTTTTTTTTCCTATTACCTGGAGCCAATGTGCGTATGTGCGTGTTTCGTAGATCGCTTCTGCGGCCACACGATCGCCTCTGCGCCGATCCTGTTTCTCTCGGTCATCTCGCGACCGGACTTCGCCGTCGTGGTAGAGAGAGGGTGCTTCTTGCCGGAATTTCACCCGTGTAGTCCGCGCCTTTTTGGTGTATTTCAACAGTTCCCACGCCTTGCTATGAGCACGTTGGAGAGTCCTCTCGGTCGCACTAGGCCAGCTATACAACTGCCCTCTCACAGGAAACAAAATCTCCCGGCACTGGCTCGCCCGGTCTTCAACGAGACCCGCTCTGAGGGCGCTGTTGCGCTTTCCTCGAGAAATCGTACTGAACGACAAACTGTGACTGTTCACAGACAATCTTTGTGTGCTTTACATGGACGGTGCTATGGTATTGACTTTCAGTGAGGTCACACTCTTCTCTTTCATTCTTTTCACCTCTTTCCCTTTGCTAGTTCAAGGTAGCAAACCGGAGACGTACTCTGGTTAACCTCCCTGTCTTTCCTTTATCGTTCTCTATCTCTCTCTTTGGCGAGTCAGTGGGATCTTGCTCTATTAGGGTATACGAAAAGTCAATGTATCCAACCTCTGCTAGCAAATCGTTTCGTATCTCCCTGCATGAGCGTGGTTCTCTTCCCACGACTGAACCGCATTCATGCCAGATGCCTTGTAACCCTTCGCTGAGATATCTAGCCTCAAAGAAATGCGCACTTCAGTGTTGCTCGTCTAAGCGGATCTAAATGTCTCTCGTATCCACCTGTATGTTCCAGTGTTAACCGTACAAGAGCTGTCAGAGCAACGTTTAAAGGCTGTTATTTGCGTCGTCGAGCTGTTATTTAGAGACTATTATGGAACGTCGTAGAGCAACGAGATATGCGGAGCTGCTCTCGGTGAAGCCGGAATGATCCGCCGCACGTCTGCGAGCTTTACAGCGCACTCGGAGCGCCTACGCATGCACTTATAGAATACAATACGGCTGACGGCAAACATTCACAAATGTTTTATGCACCATGAATAACTGCTTGAAGGACAACACGTCTACACTAACCGGCTAAAACATGCCGCCGCGGTGGTATAGGGGTTACGATGCTCGGCTGCTGACCCGAAGGTGGCCTGTTCGATCCCGGCCGCGGCGGTCTCATTTCGTTGGAGGCGAAATGCTAGAGGCCCGTGTACTTCGATATAAGGTGCTCGTGTGGTCGAAACTTCCCGAGCCCACCATTACGGCGTGCCTCATATTAATATCGTGGTTTTGGCGCGTGTTTTGGTTGGACAAATTGTTTTTCGACAAATACGTGGAATATTTTCAAAAACTAATATTCTGCGACTGTTGTCGCTACAACGTGCAGAGACAATGGTCGCAGTCACTCTAGCTCGCATTTACCAGAGACTGATGACGGCAGTTACCATTTTAGAATGTCGTCCTGGGAACTCGACGAAGGCAGTAAAACTTTTGACGGCAACAGACTTGCACCGGCGATTATAGAACAATAGCAATATTGTGACTGATGGGAGTGTGACCTTGTATGTGCTTCCCCGTCTCCCTCTCTCTCTCTCTCTGCCTCTAACTTTGAAACCCCTCCATCCATTTCCTCAGTCTAGCGTAGCATACCAGTTTTGCTAGAATGGTTAACATTCCCTGCCTTTCCTCTCTCTCCTGTTCTTTCTCTCCTTGCCTTATCAGTCTATACTGATCGAGCTTATCAGTCAATACTGATCCAGTGTTTACATTCGGCTTCATTTTAGTAGCAGCAAAACCAAAGTTATCTCGCTCCGTGAACCCCACAACCCAATATCGCGTCGCTCAGTGTCTCAGAACTACGTTTGTTACTCCTCGGCTACATATTAGGAACGTGAGCGTCGGCCTTCGTCGTTGCGAAGTAAAAACGGGAAACTGCAACGGCGTCCCCAGCCGACGCTAGTGCGTGGGTCGGCGTTGTGCCTCGTCGAGGTAATAGAAGATGCACGAGGGGCCCTCTTCCTCCGCGGGAGGCCACTCCGGATGGCCCGTGGCCCGTGACGGAACACTGCACGTCCTTGCTTGCCACGCCCGCTGCCTCCGAAATCCTGTAACACGCTCGCCCACCCGTGTTCTTGTAGGCACCGCAGGCTCGGCTGCTGCTGCGCCCTTCAATTTACGGCAGCGTCCCGCAAAGGAAGGTAGCGCGCTGTGGACCGGCGTTGGAGGCGCCTCGTTGTTCGTGAGCGGACCGGTGCTTTCCCGTGCGTGCTTCGGTGCCTGCACTGCTGCGCGCCTTCGGCACCGGGAGAGAAAGAGAACATTCGCGTTGCGCATCTTATGCATGCAGCGCTGCACTGCGAGGAAGGCCAACGCGCGTGTTCGGGACACGCTGTCTGGTTTGCTCACCGGTTTACAAGGTTGTTGTGCTTGCTCGCGTTGTAGCTTTGCCGACATGCGTGGCTGAGGCTCGCACGCATTCTATAGCTCGGGGCGATTGAAAGCTACCGTCTGAGTTTGTAGGCTTTGGTGTACTTACAGATTTTGAAAACTCACAAGCGTCCCTAACGCATTCACGTAACAGGACCCGAAGGCGAAATCCATCTTCTACTTTTTCATCTCAATCAATGTATTGATGCTCCCCCGCCCCCATTCCGAAAGCTTTCTGCACGTAACGGTTTGTTTTTTTGTTTTTTTTATTGCCTCAAGGATCGGAGGCATTGCAAGCTTTCTACGTCTAATCTGCTTTGCACTGCCTCCATGATCGGCACGCCTTTGACAATGCGACTGCGTCATGTGATGACGTCATCATGTGAATACATATTGACGTCTTGATGATGTCTCAAATTTTGGTGACTTGCGACGTCGGTGGGGACGTCATATGGTGACGTCATGATTATAATGATTTTTTGCATCACTCGTGTTGACGTCACGCCGAGGGACGCCGACGCCGACGGTCGAATTTTCGTATTTCATGAAGACATCTAAGGTCTTTCGCTTCAAAACCATGCGACGTGGATATTTGCCATTGCAATGGTTTCTGTGGATGTGTGGCGCGGCAAAACAATTCAGTGTCGTATAAACGCGGAAGACGTCCTCGCAAGTCAGCGTGGTTCAGCAGGGTCGGTGCTGAATGAAGCATGAAGTCACTTGACCTTCTGCTTTCCAGCTGCGAGCCGTTCGCTTTACAATGCGCCGTATGTTACGATTTATGCGCATGCCTAAGCAAAAGAGTGGTGGTAAATTAACATTCTCCTTGCGACACGCACTATCAGTTACGTTTAAATTTCGAAACGTCTGTGTGACGTCCCGTTACAGGAAGCTGCGAAGGACAACGTCATGCGTGACGTCACCCCGTTGTTTTCTCTTAAACAACTGTCCCGCAGTCGCACCATGTGCTACCTTTTGCGGTGGCACAGTGGTTAGGGGCTGGCTGCTGATTCGATAGTCGTGGGTTCGATCCCGGTTCACGGCGATCAGATTTTGATGGAGGCGAAATACTAAAGGCCCGTGTACTTAGAATTTCCGTAGCCCTCCGCTGCGGCGTGCTTCATTATCATATCAGGGTTCTGGCACGTAAAACACCAGCAATCATTATTGTCGTATCATGTGCTTACCCTAGGGTGGTTATGTCAGGTGCGTATGCAGTGCGGAAATGATTATCAATTAACAACTTTGGATCAACTTGCCAAGTATGGTCTCGTCAAGGCGCCGTTTGAAGACGTAGTGGCAATCGTCACTAAGGCTTTTACGGGTACTTGCATCGTATATTAAGGCGAAAGACCTTACATGACTTATGGTAAAAAGAAAATTCGGCGTCGGCGGCCTGAAGACGAATGGTGCCAAAGGGTACGCAACGACACACACCAGCACGCCCCGGGTGCGAATTGAAGTTAATTAAAGATCAGTCAAATGCGAATTAAAGCGCATCAAGGGGGTTAAGGGTATGCCTAGTGATTATAAGTGATAATCAGATACAAAAGGTGATTAAAATGTGAACTAAGGCGAATTAAAGCTGAAAGAAATGCCTCTCTTTCTCCCCAGGAAGGAAAAAAAACGCGTCTATCTATCTATCTATCTATCTATCTATCTATCTATCTATCTATCTATCTATCTATCTATCTATCTATCTATCTATCTATCTATCTATCTATCTATCTATCTATCTATCTATCTATCTATCTATCTATCTATCTATCTATCTATCTATCTATCTATCTATCCTTGAAGAAGAGAGAAAGCGGCAACTTCTCTCTCTTTTTACCCTTAAGAGAGACGTTTGATGAAAGGAATAGTGGAAAGCTTTATAGGAGATGCATGTCTTCAATTAGCTGCTCTCCACTGCGGTTAGAGGGCAAGGGAAAAACACAGAAAGGTGCAGCGATTATTAAGGGACTTGGGCTGGAAAGGTTCATTGGTCGGTTTATCATATTACCCCCTTTTTTTTTCGTCGATAAAGAGAGCAAGAAAAAAAATGGTTACGCTCGAATCACGATAGACCCGCCAGCGAAAGTACCGAGAGACATATGTAAATTTTGCGTCCTGCTTCGACGTAGATTCCCCCGGACGATACAGAAATAGAACGCACAGAATGCCATTTCTCGCAACCAGACATGGCCGATATGACGCGGTCCGTCGAGTGGCGCACGGGAATAAATGCGTAGATGCTCGCTCGCCGAAGGACGCGGGGTCGATTTGGTGGGCGAGGCCTTGACAGGACGTCCAGCGATCAAGGCGAAGGCCGTCGCATCGAGAGACGTTGCCGTCGCTTCTCGGCCAAGCCTACGCACGACCCCGCGCGCCGGCACATCGGGAAAAGCGAAAACACGAAAGTTCTACACAAAAGTGTCCCGATGCTGTTTCGTAAATGTCGTGGACGACAGCATGTGGGCCTGCAGCAGTCGGCTGTGGCGATGCAGATAACGCATTCAATGGCGCGACACGCGTGTGTGGGCAGTGTCGTTTGGCCAGCTGCTCTTTTATTCTGCTTCGTTGGCTTCGCTTTTTCCATTCGCGTTCTCATTCGTCATGCTGTTGTCTGTTTCGCATCGAAGAGACCTCCAGGAAACAACAAAGCGCGCCTGACCAGTCCTTGAGCTTCACAATAATGATAATAATAATAATAATAATAATAATAATAATAATAATAATAATAATAATAATAATAATAATAATCAGAGGTTTAACGTCCCAAAACCACGATATGGTTGTGAGGGACGCCGTAGAGGAAGGCTCAGGAACTTTCGACCACTCGGGGTTCCTTTAACGGGCACCTAAATCTAAGTACAAGGACCTCAACCATTTTCGACTCCATCGAAAATGCGGCCGCCATAGCCGGGATTCGATCCCGCGACCTTCGGGTCAGCCGTCGAGCACCATAACCACTAGACCATAGTCTTGAGCTTCGAGGGACAAGCGTGTACATAGGAACACGTGTGTGTTGGGAAATTGTTTCCCTCGATGCACGTTCGTTTCCGTTCGGTACAGTAACGCCGATGGAAATCTTGTACCACGGCGTCCGAATTTCGATGCGAGCAAAATACAAGAATGTCCTTGCACTTAGATTTAGGTTCACGTCAAAGAACCCGAGGCGGTCAAAATTGATACGGAGTCATCCACTACAGCGTGCCTCAATTACGTGCGCTTTTGGTGCATAAAACTTGCCATGTTAACTTTAAATTGGATTTGTTTGAATAACTCATTCAGCAACCTTATTGATCAGTTTAGTTTTTTTTTTTTTCTGTGTGTGTGTGGAGTATTACAATACAGCACCGAGAATTTTAGAAGCACCATAGTGACCGGCTCCGAAGCAATCTAATTTCCAGAATGAAAAGTTAATTCTTCATTGTGCACCTGATTGTAAGGTCGCGAATGTTCTAAATTTTTCTCCCACAGGAATACAGGTGCAACTTCTGGCCTGTATTATGAAAAATATAAAGCAGCCAGTGTAAGGACACCTTTTTTTAGATTCTTTTCAGTTGATTCTATTCCCCTATCCCGTACGCGACCGCCTGTTTCCGTTGACAACGTGTGCTTAGTCCCTGTGCCAAACACTCACGAAGCGCGGAAGGGAAAAGAGCTAGAATAGAATTTCAACACCACCCGGAATCATATTGTCTGCAACCAATGCCGTTCTTTGTCATGAAATAGACTAGAACGCTGCATGTTGTCCTAAACAATAAAGCATGAGAGGAATAAGTTACTATATTCCCTTACACGTGTCTTTGTGAAGAAAGCTGCTCACTAGTACCTTACGATTCACTTTTGTCTGCGTAAATTATTTAATGTTTTCTCCAAGCGTGTTCCTGTTTTGATACGGATAAAAAAATATCCCTGTTCGTAGACGTCAAGCAAGAGCTTTGCTCGTTAGAGCCAATTGGAACACACCGGCGTGAAACAGAGCGCGCAGCTACATTCACTCTGCGGATTGGCCGAGGCCAACTTTAGCTTCCAGTTTGTTGCACGCTTTTAACGAGACAGCTAGGGCCACGTATAAGCGTCCCTGTGTGCGTGTGTGTGTGCAGGGTCTGCTCTACGTTCCGTCGAGCCTGTAATTAGGAGCTTACGGAGCCTGGCACGGATGCAGCTCGTGCAGCCATCCCGCGCACAATCTCAAAAAAGAAGAGAATTGAAATCATGATGCCTTGTTATCTGCATGGGACACGTGTAATCTCGAGCAGCCCACTTTGCATAGAGCGTGATCGGGTATGCGCATGCGCCCGAAAGAGAGAAAGAAAAGAAATCTGGGCCATCTTGTTTGCGCGTTTCCGGTTCGCTGCCTCTGGCACGAGCGAGGCGTCTCATTATGCCGCCCATCTCCGAAAAGGCCTCCGGTTCCTTCTCAAGGTTGCTCGCGTGCTGGAGTCGCTTAGTGCTGTTCCGTGGGTTCATGCCAGGCTTTGTTTCTCCTGTGCCTTTTTGTCTGTTTTCTTTTTTCCTTCTGTGGATGTTTATTCAGTTGGATCTCCGTTCTAGCTTTAAAAGAGTAGATGTGAAAATCTTGACCTGCACTCGAAATGACCCCGTTCCTTCGAAAATGGAGTAAAGTCGTTGGGCAGTTCACCAAGTTCACTGCTATCGCCTCCGCAGGCGCATTCGATGACAGAAGGTTCGCGTGACGCAGAGATTAGATAACCGAATATTAGCGTGACGCACAGATGCGATACAGACTGTTAGTGTGACACGCAGCTTCAATAACAGAGTTTAAAGAACACCATATTACAGAATGACACAGGAGAACCCCTAGATTCTGTGTAGTCCAATAATATAATGTAGGGTTTTACGTCCCAAAACCACGATATGATTATGAGGGGAGCCGTAGTGGGGAGCTCCGGAAATTTTGACCATCTGGTGTTCTTTAACTGACATCGCACAGTACACAGGCCTCCACCATTTCGCCTCCACCGAAATGCGACCGCCACGGCCCGGATCGAACCCGCGACTTTCGGGTCAGCAGCCGAGCACCTTAGCCACTGATCCACCGTGGCGGACTTCTGTGTAGTCTGTAGTGCGTGTTCGCTAGTGTTATGTATTCATTAAGCCAGGAGCAGCAGCCCAAATGCATCAAAGAACACCAGATGGTCGATATTTGCCGGAGCCGTTCATCCACGGCATGCCTCATAATCATAAGGTGGTTTTGACACATAAAACCCCAGACATTGTTATCTATAACAGAGCGTTTACGTGACGCCTAGATAGACCAATAGACTATAGCACGTGAGCCGGTATGATCCCTATGTTACTTATGACATCTATGATACGGCACGCTTCGTTTGGCTTTGGCCGAAGTTCGAAGAGGAAAGGCGTTTTCATGTAAGGGAGGTTTCTTCCGCATGGTCGCTTTAATAAAGGATGTCTCGTCTTCCCTCGAGGTAAATTATTTCTCGCCGTCGTTCGAGTTTCCACCACCACCACCACCACAACCATCGTTGTTGAAGTACGGAGTTGTGTTAGAATGTTTAAGCAGTGCCGGATTTACCGTGCGGCAAGTACGGTAGTACCCTACCGCCGTGGTCGCCACGTAGCTTATTTTAAACATTCTAGCTGTGCGGGTAGCTCAATGTTAAATGTATAGCGTATAATCCGATTTATTAAAGGGCTGCGGGACGAGTTTTTTTTTTTTTTTTTTTTTTTTTTTTTTTTTTTTTTTTTTTTGCTGCATCTAAAATCTTCGCATTGCCATTTTTTATCACCCTAGCGTCACTCGCTTCATGTCTTCGTCGCCATACTCATTTCATGACATTCGTACTCTCTCAGATGTCACTTATTAATTTTAGACTTGCGAAATGTGTGCGCTATGGGACTAAGTTGCATGTTACAAACAGTTCTCGAGCGGCTTTTGCTAAGCTTTTTATATGACGCTGCGATGTACAACTAATTCCATTGTTCGTTCGACTCGTACCCCTAAAGATGCTTCGGTTCGGACTTATTCAATTGCCGGTAAATATTGAGTGATGAAAAGATGTCGTGTGCTAAGAACACTGATAAGGAGTAACGAAAGAATTCGCATTCATTTTTCGTTTCGTTAGTCCCGCTCACACGCTTTCTCTCCACCACGCAGGTTCACCATGACCTTGGTGCACAGAGGCTACGTCCAAGTGCTGCCGGCCGGCACATCGACCACCAAACTACAGGTGCGTGCCCAGTTACCTTTTCTTGAACCTCTCATGAGATGAGCATTCTTTCGGTGCGATCGCATTAAGCAAGCCGCAATTTCCATGTGCGACTCAGCGTCACACGCTAACATGTTCCGCCTAATTCCTGTGAGCGATTGCGAACACAAGAATAACATATGATGCAAGAATCTTTTACAGCGAAAGCTGTTATGACCTCACGGCAAGAGTCGATTTTGGCGCCGCAGTTGTCCGCCGCCACCGTCACCGCCACTGGTGTCCGTAACCGCTATCGAGCGAAAGGAGAAAAAAATTTCTAGTGTCGAACGGAATTTGAACCCGGGGCCTTCTGCGTGGCAGTCGAGTATTCTACGACGAAGCCACGCTGGTTCTTGAAGCTCCTTCGCAAAGATACCCTACACTGGCGTCATGTCGGGCAAGGAATCGCGTTGACATATGTAATATAGTGTGGTACAAGAGTAAAATAACACCCAGGCGTCGCACAATGCCAATTGCTCAACGAGTCGGTCGTTGAATGCTTCCAACCTATTGCAAAAGGCTCACCCATAATTCTTCATCGTCGCTAGCCACAGCAGAAGCAATGCACACGCAATACCTCGCATATGTGTAGCGGGTACCACGGTCCTCCGTAGAATGACAAAAAATGACATAGTGGATGGTTCCTTACTTCATGAAAATTACGATGATTTATGGCTTACTAGGTACCTTGCATGTGTACCCGTATAAGTTGCTCCAGGAGAGTCTATAACGGGCTCTAGAAAGGCCACTCTTCCAGTTTTCGCTGTGACTGTGCTGCGTGTTCCACGCAATCCTGGTAATTTTTTCTTTAACCTCCATTTCTCATTACAAGTGACTACAGACCTCGGCAAGCCTGTCATGGGAGGTTCGTGTAAAGCTTACCGGTTTTACTAGCCTAAATTATGCAGCCTAGCTCAGCGGTGAAAGCACTGATCGCGTATCTGGAATGCAGGCATGTAGTACAACTGAAGCGAAGCGCATGCATCTGTTTACCTTGTGAAAAAACAAAACTGATATTGCGATAATGCTAAGTTTCCTGTGTTGAATGGGCTAAGCGAACCCTGTGGACTGTAGTGACCTTATCACCTCAGGCCGGCGTTTTGTGGCGCCGGCGCTGCATAGCGAACGGGACCGGTCCCTGTATGCATATCAGGGAAGCACGAGAGCGCATAGCGAGGCCGACGCAGAGCCCTTCATCGGTGACTGCACCGTGAAAGGCAGTTCAGCGACCCGAGCTTCAAAGCTCGTCCGCGAGATTGGCTTCCGTCTACGCACCGGTGCATGCAGGAGAAGCTGTCATCGCGTGGCCTCGGTTATAAGCTGACGTACTACTCTGCGTTCTTCGCGTTGATCGAAGTCCGTTCACCTCACCCGCGCATTTTCTGTTGCTTTATTCGTCGCTTTCTTTTGCGGGACTTTCTTAAAAGTGCGAAAGTGGATGGCGGCGATTTGATGGGAAAGAAAAGGCTGTATCCTTTTTTAGGGTTTCATACTTGGAACAAAACGCGAAGAGAAAAAGTTGAACGCCAGACAATATCGCAACATGCATTTGAGTTGAATATCTGTGGTAGGTATCTTCGCATTTGTGGCAGTGACGGAAAAAATTGCAGATTATTTAAGTAGCCCCGTATCAAACATTGTCTGACTAAATTCGAAACGGGGTGTCTAACGAATCGCACTTGTACGCCATCTATTAGCACCCATATCTGTCACGTGCGAATGTAACTTGCTGGGATTATCACTTCCCAGCCCGCATTTTTAGTCACCTCACTGCAATTTGTGGTTTTAGCAAGTTTAAATTTGATATAGCGTGTGAGAAGGCAAGCCTTTTCGTAAGGGTACTGCGTCGCGTAACAGCGAATGCAATTTAGTAAGCTTCACCACAGGGCGGAAATATATTCCGGTAAGCTTAATTAGCATGCAAAAAAAAGAAAAAAAACCTTGCACCAGCGAACGGAGGTCGCAGAGAGAAGCTGGAAACTGTAACGAACTAGGATACGCAGGATTTCCCTGAGGAGACACTACTGAGCACACCAGGGGGGAGGGGAAAAGCACATGCCCCCCACCCCCCCTACCCCCCCCTTCACCCTGTGGGGGACTCACACACACAAACACACGCACGAACATACATAAAAGTTGGTTTAAACCCCCCCTCCCCCCCCCCCCCCCATCAAATATTTCTGGCTACGCCTATGGTGCTGTGGAAAAAGAAGCGTTTCACTATGTGAGCACCGACAGTTCTTCGATTCAGGGAGTTTTACTTTACTTCATCGCATATTGAACGTCATACCTAGTGTTCCTATCAGGGGCGTAGCCAGAAATTTTTTTCGGGGGGGGGGGGGGCACCTGATTTCGGGGTGTGCACCGCCCTCGAAATGGTCATTTTTCGCTCGGCATGCCAGGGCGAAAAAAAATTTCGGGGGGGGGCACGTGCCCGGTGTGCCACCCCCTGGCTACGCCACTGGTTCCTATACATGCTCCCTTTGAGATCATATATAGGAACACAAGTGAAATCCCAAACAATAAGCTTGCCTCGATTGCATACAGAATTGGGCCTCATTCATCCTTCAAGGCAGGCGCGGCAGGCGCCCTGAACGCCTGCGTGCGCGCATACAATGATGTTTCGGCCCGCATCGAGGAAGCGGCCGGGCGGCGGCGATTCGCACGGCTGAGCGCGAGAACGCGTGCCTCTAGTTTCCCCTACCATCCGCCAGGCGGCGCCACGTGACTACCGGATTGCGAGCGCCGACTCGCGCTTTCACGTACCCAGAACCGGCTCACTACAACGACGGAAACCCCAATTAAAGAGACAGGGCGTGCAAACATGGGCACGAGAGAGAAGTGAAGACACCACAAACGCCGAAGAACACGGAAAAAAGGCTCAGTGAGCTAGAAATGAAGCTCAGAATGACAGAGAACTGAGCTAGTTGGTAGGTATTCATGTTAAAAGAGATACGGCGTGCAAATGTGGACACAGGCAGACAAAGAGATAAGTCAAGGACATCCACAGACACCGTCTTGGCTTCCCTCTTGTGTTCCGTATTTGCGCAACCTGTCTCTTTAAAAGGAACACTTACCAACTTGTTCAGCTTTCTGTCATTATAAGGAAGCTCCTAAACGGGGGGCTTTAATATAGGCGTGCGCACGGAGGGGGGGGGGAGGGGGCAGGGGGGAGCGCCTTCCCCTCCTTCAATCATATAAAGGGGGGTGCCGATTCTGCCCCATTTCTTTACTCGGTCGGACCTTTCACGTCGTTTTTAATGAGCAGGGATATGTCTGACTTTGGGAAATGGACACCAACCAACTTGTTCAATTAAAGTAACAACAAAGTTTTACTTTAAAATGAAGAGTCCCTGACGTTTCGGGTCCAGCTCGGACCCTTGCCCTTCTTCAGGGGTGACTGAGTGGCACCAGGGATCAACAGAGTTTTTGGCGCCTTCTTCTCAAGGCGGGGGGTGACGCTTGTTTTCACCGACGTGCCGTAGTCCATTGTAGTAGACACTCGGGAGCGCGCCAGCCGGACCGGTTCAGGTTTCCAGGAGTTGCCTGAATATGCCACGACTCCACGAAAAGCCGCTTGTGGAAGCTGATTTCGCAGTCGACGACGCGGGAGTTGTTAAAGGCGATGCGGTGGTCGTTGACCTCGCTGTGCTCTGCCAGCGCGCTCCTTTGTCAGGTCAAATCCGCTTGCGGACGTCGTTCCGGTGCTGTCGCAGCCTCTCTGAAAGGTTTTTTGTCTCGCCCACGTACGACGCGCCACAACTCCGCACAAGGGATAGAGTAGACCACTCCTTGCGCTTTCTCTTTAGGTGGCCTGTCTTTTTGGGCGCGGGAAGAAGCGGCCGAGAGTAGACGTTGGCTTATGCGCCACTTTTATTCCCTGCTTCGAGAGAACACGTGCGAGCGCTTCGCTGGTGCCCTTGACGTAGGGAACGCAGACGCGCCCATGCTTTGGAGGCGACGGGTCAGGTGCCCTCTTGAAGGGGTCGGGGGGAAGGAACGGGCCTGGCGGCCTGCAACCCTCGCAATGAAAGCTTTAGAGTAGCCGCTTGTTTAGGAGGTCGGATCTGATCTTCTGTTCCTCATCTGCCCGTTTATCCTCCGAAGCAACAGACCCTCTGTGCACGGGTGAGTAGAGATGATACCACCGCTGCCTTATGGTGGAAAGGGTGATTGGAACTAGCGTCGAGGTAGCGACCGGTGTGAGTTGGCTTCCGGTACACCGAGAATTGCAGCAAATTTCCCATCTTTGTAACTAGGACATCAAGGAACGGCAAACAGTTGTTTCTTTCCCGTTCCACTGTGAACTGAATGGCCGGCTCGATAGAGTTCAGGTGGGCTGTGAAGGCGTCCACGGCCGAAGTTTTTAGGATGCAGAAACAGTCGTCGACATACCGTAAAAATACCTTCGGAGTGATGCCAGAGAGGCTGCGACAGCACCGGAACGACGTCCGCAAGTTTGACCGACAAAGGAGCGCGCTGGCAGAGCACAGCGAGGTCAACGACCACCGCATCGCCTTTAACAACTCCCGCGTCGTCGACTGTGAAATCAGCTTCCACAAGCGGCTTTTCGTGGAGTCGTGGCATATTCAGGCAACTCCTGGAAACCTGAACCGGTCGGCTGGCGCGCTCCCGAGTGTCTACTACAATGCACTACGGCACGTCGGTGAAAACAAGCGTCACCCCCCGCCTTGAGAAGAAGGCGCCAAAAACTCTGTTGATCCCTGGTGCCACTCAGTCACCCCTGAAGAAGGGTCCGAGCTGGACCCGAAACGTCGGGACTCTTCATTTTAAAGTAAAACTTTGTTGTTACTTTAATTGAACAAGTTGGTTGGTGTCCATTTCCCAAAGTCATTTTTCCTTCCCAACCAGAGAAGTCTCTCAAATGTTCACCTTTAGGGATATGTCTGCGCATGTTTTTTTGACGACAATGGCGACCAAGGAAGGACCCCTAATATTGCATTTTAAGAACTGTTTACTTCCTACCTTTACCTCGAGGAAAGCCGGAGACCAATGGGAGGTCTTTGTGAGAAGCACGTGATCACTTCATTAGGATTTTCGTATCCATTACGGAGCTACCTTTCCTTAGGACTCGACCAATGGGGAGGGGGGAGGGGGGGAGGCTGTGGGGAAACTTGCCCTTCGCCTTGTGAAGAACCCTGCGCACACCTACAGGCTTTAGCTTGACAAGCGTAGAGCTCATATGTTGGAGACTTCTTCAATTGTCGAAAGCAACATTTGCAGCGCACGCGCTCCGTCCCGCTTTGCGATAACCGACGCTGGTTAGCGACAAGAATTTCACCACCGGGTATCAAGAACGCTGTCGATATCTGCCTCCCATGTTATGTTCAAGTGCAGTCATTCTAAGCAGCTCTCCAAACAAAGCTGTAAATCACCTGCACGGCTCTTATCTGGGCGCCATCGCCAAAGATTATTTGTTACATACAGGGCGTCCTCGAGCTGGATCCCAGGAGAGAACAGACGACATTTACCAAGGAATAAATCTTGGGTAAGGGGCCTGAGATGGGCTGGTCAGCCTGGCTGAGGCATCATATCTCTGATTGAACAAATTATATTGCACATCGTGTTTCTATCTGTTTGGCTAACATCTTAAAAATTAGTTACTAAGGAAGGAGGAAACAGGGTTGCTGTTGGCGACTACTTTGCGCCAAATTGGCTACTTTAGGACCTCGTTGGCGACGAAAATTTCCAGTTGGCGCCATGGCTCCTTTTTAAACTTGTGGTTTTACTCATTCAAAATGGTTTTATTTATTCATCAATAGTAAAAACTCTGTTGATAATACCGCTTCTGTTCTATTTGGCTAGAAATTTCGCGATAATATCAAATGACATGGCTACTTTGGCTACTTTTGGCGTAAGTTCTGGCGCCTTTTCATGTCCACCCAACGGCAACCCTGGAAGAAAAGAAGATGACTTGTTCGAGGTGTTCGTTTCTTTGTTGGACACAACTAATGAAACCATCAGACAATTAAGCCAAGAAAGCATAGAAGAACGTCAGCGCCAACATCTCCTAAATATCATATAATAACAAAAAAATGTCAGAGTGGCAAGCTGCCCCATCAACATCTGGTAGAAAAAATCGTCGTTGTTGTGTAGCACTGCACGGAAGCCTCATGATTCATCGCACGGACTTTCATTATATTAAACGGGATTTCTTGTACATATCCGCTCTACGCAACAGCGTTCCTTCGTTCCATCTGCCCTGTCGAATGCGGGGCTCCAAACGCATGCAGAATGGAAAACGAAAGCCGCCCTGAAAGTCGTATGCGCGCCAATAAAAACAATTTGTCTTTCCGGGTAACCATTGGCTCGACAGGTCGGCCCGGCTCGGGCGCTGGCACTGTTTGCTAAACGTGAAGTGCGTGGCGTCAAGATAAGACGCTTACACACGCGCACTCCACCTGCCGACAGCTGGCGTATCAGCTACGAGCTCTTAGATAACGGTATAGGCAAGCTACCCTTTACCGCACGTTTGCCGCGTTGTGATTGTTTGAGCGTTGAAAAGAAGAAAAAAAAAAAGACACGGTAAGATAAAGCTAAGAATAATGTCCACACAAGGGGCGTCCGGAAGATTAAGATAACATGAGAAAAAAAAAACGCATTCCTCAAGAGCTCGCACGTACAACTCAGCTGATAAGAGGACTGATAAGTTAGCGCGCTTTGAGGCTCAGGATGTCGCAGGTGCTTGCCTGTAGAGAGACGCCTGAGCGGTCAAGCAGAGGAGATGGAGGAACTTCGTCGCAGCTTTGTGGATGAACTTGTTGAACGCAATGTGAGTTTGTTGATCTCTCTCGCACGGCAGATGCAAGGCTCGTTCACAGTTGCGACTTGCAGCGGACGCGCGACCAAGTTAGTCGCAAGGCGATTGGTCGCAAAGGGCCACTTCGCGCAGTCGCTCGCTGCTCGATTTCTCAGTCGCGCGTCTGCAGTCGCGTACGTCTGAACCAATCAGGTGCGCAGGAAACAGGACGTCAGCTTATTTTACCGGGGCAATGGCAATGCGAGCCATATGCGAGCAGACGTGAATGTTGTGTGGCGACAGGTAAAACTCGCACGCAGGTGTGAAAGTCGGTTGCCTTGAGTGGCTCTTCTGGTCGCCAGTCGCAAATGGTCGCACGACCGGTCTTAGTCGCAGGTGTGAACAAGCCTTTAGGCAAGGAAGAGAATTATGAAGCGTAATTGTAGCCCGTGTCGTCGTTACTTCGTCCCTTCTCTGCGCGCGTCGTTTTAGTGGCAGTTACGCCATAGCATGTGCAAACTAGGTCAAGAACAAGTTCTGACGGAGACAGCCCTCGGCATTAAGTCCGGGTTACGGTCGAGAAATTGGTGTCAACACTCTTTGAATACCATGCTCGTGCCCGACATATCGGGAGATAAGAAAGGGAGAGAGAGTTCAGTCGTACGCGAGTCTCCGATTGACTACCTTGCAGGTGCACTGGTTAAAGGTGGCTTATAAAGAAAAAGAAAAAAAACAAGCAGACAAAAACAAAGTTAACGGTTACTACTCTTAGTTCACGGAGCCCGGTGGATCGCAAGAAAACACAACAGTGCTTTTATTGGGTGAATATACGAACGCGTCGCGAGTTACAAGGCGAAGCCAGTCTGGCAAGGTTTCTGTGCATAAGCGTCACCTAATCTGAATGTATATTTACAGGGATACGTGCTCGTGTGTTTGTGTGTGGGGGAGGGGGGGTTGTTCTTACCTCGCTCTCTCTTTCTCCTTATTCTTTTCTTTGTTACTTTTATGTCTCCCCTTACCCAGGGCAATGTAGCAAGCTGAATGTTTAATCTTCCAATCGACCTCCTCGCCCTCTGCATATCATTACTCTCTCTCTTCATAGCAGCGTTCCTCCTGAACGAAAGAGTCAGCTGTGACGAGTACTGTTTTGAGAACTTAGATGTTGGTGAATAATATAGGAGAAACTGTTTATTCATTCATCGGTAGGTGTATTTATCTTATTGTGATAACCTTTCGATTTATTACAATAGTCGATCGAAATCTTTGCGAATGAGTGGACGCGTTCTGCTCATTTCATATGTAGCTCACAACCGGGGGCTTAGCCAATTTCTTTTTTTTTTTTTTTTGGGTGAGGGGAGGGGAATGTTTAACCACTTTTTATGTACGTTCGTGCGTATGCATGTGAGCGTGTATGTATGCACACGCAATATAGAAAATTTTCAGGGGGGAGGGGGGGGTTCACCCCCTCCCCCTGCCGTCTCCTGGCTACGCCAATGCTAACAACCACGTCACGAAGTTGGAGATCGTTGCAACTTGTCGTACATATATCTGTTGGCTTGTTTTCTTCTTCCTTTGTTGTATTTCATGTTGTGCTTGGCTGTACTTTTTTTTTTTTTCGTGTCCTGTTTTTCGACGCGGCTAGAATTCTTCTGCGTGAAGCAGTTCACGCAAAAGGTGAACTGTGTGTGCATGGACGCAGCGTGGCAGAAATAGACTGATATACATATACATTTCTTACCTCGCTTGTTTGAGCTCAATCGCAACAAGAAGTGTGAATGCGTGTTACTTCAGGGTATATGGCAAATCTGGTTCTACGTAAGCGCGCAAGTTGGAGGAACGTTCACGAAAGGAAACGATAGTTATACTAGCAACACGTTTGTATGCCGAAGTCACGAAGAAAATTCATTGAAGAGAGAGGGAGAGGTAATAAAATGAGAGAAATGCAGGGACGTCAACCAGAATTGCAGCATCCGGTTTGCTACCCTACACTAAGGAGAGGGGTAAGGGAAAGAAAGATGGGATGGAAAGCGGAGCGAAGAGAGCAGGCACGCGTAAAAAAAAAACGGTGCAGATTCATTGCAGATTTCTTACAAAGAAAGCCTCCTAGCGTGTGAAAAATTCGTCCAGTACCGGAATTCGAACCACGTAGCCCATCGGAGCGCTTTCTAAGAACTCTGTATGAATTCTTTCTGCAGATTGCAGCTGCAAACCGATCAATGACACCTATTTTCTTTTTCTGTCGTGTTACTTCTTTGCAGTGCAACAAAGTAATGCAGTGAAATCAAACGCATTAAAAAAAGGTGTCATTCAAGGGATAATGGATTTAGCCTTGGATAATCATGATTTAACATATAGAGACTGATTTACATGAAGAAACGACAGCATAGAGGGCGAACTAACAAATGCTGCTAGTTCGATCTCTCTGTTGATGTATGTTAGAGTAAATTCGTCCCTATAAGTCGCAGTGTGATTCTTCAAGACAGTGCAAATGTAACTCACCACTATCGCAGCTCTTAAATGGAATGACGCTAGATCTGATTCTCTGTCCACCTTGGTGGTGCAGTTGTTACGGTGCTCGGCCGCTGACCCGAATGTCGCGGGTTCGATCACGGCCGCGGTGGTCGCATTTCGATTGAGGCGAAATGTTAAAGGTTCGTGTGCTTAGATTCAGGTGCACGTAAACGAACACCAGATGGTCGAAATTTCCGGAGCCCCCCCCGCTACGAGGAGCCTCATAATCACATCGTGGTTTTAGGGGTTTTACTCCCTTATCCCCCTCCCCAAGTGTAGGGTAGCAAACTGGACATAGTCTAGTTAACCTCCCTACCTTTCCTATATTTCTTCTCTCTCTCTCTAGGGCGTAAAACACCAGCTATTATTATTATTATTATTATTATTATTATTATTATTATTATTATTATTATTATTATTATTATTATTATTAATCTGATTCTCTGAACCATGCAAGCGCTACATTTTAGGGTAAGGCAACGCAAATCACTATTAAGGCGTTAATTAAGGTGCGTTGGCAAAAACAGACCGAATCGCGGCTCACTGTTGCTCAACGATGCTCGCATTGGCGCAGAAAATCTTGCCAAATGTGAGTTTTCGTGATTGGTAGATTGTTCCGCAAGCTTTTGCGCCGTAATGTAAGTTCCAGGATGAAACAGCTATTTCGTCACTTTATTTTTATTTTGCATACGAGGAAGTCATCATCCCATTTATCAGAAGCTCGATATACTGGTTTACATGATCCACAGAAAAAAAAAGCGATATAGAGAATTTTTTTTTTCAATATGGAAACTCGAGGACGAAAATCCCGTGTTAGTGCCTGCTAGACTCGGTATCTGCTCAAGAGCAATAAAGTAGAGGGCCAAAAATATTGGTAATTGATTATGATGATGTGTGAAACAAAGTATATTTAGTATTCAAGTTCAAACTCAATGTAACAATATTGTGTTCTAACCTTCATTACAAGGCCACTTTTTTTTGTGTGTGTACGTACATTAGTACGCTTCACTGCACAACAATAATGCTTTTTTGCAAAACATTATTGCGTTGCGGAAGCAGCTAACTTAAAGACTGATCATCATAAAGAGTGTGTAAGACCGCTCATGCTTTTGTTGTATACTTGCTAATTAGCGCTATTGTAATAGACTCCGCAAGTTTTCTTTCTGTAGGTATGATGACTATTTGACTGCTCTAGAGTCATTTAAGCAGATGTTGTCAATGTTGTTGTTCAAAAATATTGCGGCTCGCTTCGTTCGTTTTGAAAGGGAAGGCTTCCTCGCCTCACGTATTTGTCATGTGCTTTTTAGAAAACTTGCGGTGGTGCAGAGATCGTCGTAAAGTCAATCATTTATTATTCCTCACTCAATTTGAAACTTACGGTTCCGCTAACACTAATTCAAGGTGTCACATCATAAACCTTTGTCTGTAGATGCGCATTGCAATGCGCATCTACAGACAAAGGTTCGTGATGCTGTTTCTGCGAATCATCATCATCGAAAGCTGCCTTCACCTACAAGCAGTGTCTGCGCGGTTGCCCACCTTTTGCATAGTTCGCATTTTCTGAGAGATAACATTCCTGCGCAACACTTGTAATACAACGCTCCCTCATCGCGATACTATTGTCTCAGCTTTATCTGGAGTCTAGCTTGAGGACAACATTATCAGTAACATAACGTTAATGTCTACGCCTTTCGCCCGTGTTGACGTCTGAAGAGATCACTGCTCCTTGCTTATTTAGTGCAACAGTAGGAATCTCTCTGAAACCTCGGTGAAATTTATGGATAGCAACGATCAGGCATTTTTGAGATTATGGAACGTTGTGTGCATTGTACATTGTGTACATTCCTTCCCATTGTGTCTTTACTTCTCTCTCTCGCTGCTAAGGTGAGACATAGACCCTTGATAACGACCGCTGAACTTTACGAGTGTTCGGTCAGCATGGGAAGTCGTTCGCTAAAACCGCATTTTACGAAAACACGTAATGCTGTTATTTTTTGTCTTCGT
Source organism: Rhipicephalus appendiculatus (assembly GCA_030522465.1). Lineage (NCBI taxonomy): Eukaryota > Metazoa > Arthropoda > Arachnida > Ixodida > Ixodidae > Rhipicephalus > Rhipicephalus appendiculatus. The sequence goes on along the minus strand of JALIZH010033007.1, from coordinate 11,708,610 downwards.
AACCGCATAATCTACGCGCCTTGCTTGAGTTGTGTAAAAAATGAGCCGTGCATGCTTGCGTCACTTTCGTGCGTGGGTCACATCCACAAATGGCGCCGAAGAAGCGCCACGCATGACGCAATCGGAGTTATATTTATAACAGGGGCGTATGGTATGTATGATGAACTTTATTCAAGTCCTGAAGATCAACCCTTAGGTTGACGCAGGCGGCTCCCACGTCGGGACAGTAAGGTTTAACCTTACCGCCGTATCGTGGGCCTTCTGGACGGCCTGTGCTTGATCTGAAAGAGCTCCACTGTGAAGGACTCTTTGCCACCAGTCTCCTTCCTTGTCACAGTCTGTGAAAGCCACAGGACACTGCCAAAGCATATGGTCCAGAGTAATGATGCCATTGCACTTCTCGCAATTTATTTGGACCTCTCTGTCTGGATGTATCTTGGTTATTAAAGTTTGGATTAGGGTAAGCTCGCAAAAAAAATAAGGGTTTTTTTTTTTTTTTTGTGGAGGTGGGGGAGGGGTTCAACTATCCTTTATGTAAGTGCCTGCATGTGTGTACTTGAGCGTGAAATACATGCAAAATTGAAAATTTTGCATGTAAATTGAAAAGTGATTTATAACATGTAGTGCAGCGTTATGCACTACATGTGGCGTATATGCACATGGCATAGTATCTATCTCTCTCCCTCTCTCTCTGTATGGGCAAAGCTCACCAGTGCGTTTTAGAGAGATCACTCAGCCATAGTATGCACTATTCCCCAAGAAGAAGGCACTCCTCAAACTCAAACCTTGGCTCATCAGCGTGCGATTCGTTGCTAAAGTTTTGTGTTTGCTTTTCGATGACATCATCGCTTTCGACGCTTAGGATCCCAGAAAGGGCGTGAGGAGACATAGGCTGCAATATAGTGTTACGCCTGTTTGCGCTCATCTTCTCTGACAGCTGCTAACTCACTACGAACAGAGAGCGGCTACGATTGCAAGACGGGACAGGGTGGGCCCCACAAGTTGCACTTGAGTCAAGGTTATAGACTTTTGCAATGCGTGGATACATGACACTCGTGTAACTGGTTACGTCACTTCTGTTCCCTCGTGCACAAACACTTTCTGCAGCACGTACGCGGCGTATGACGCCCTCCACTGTGGCTACGTCTCCGATACAGTCTACCAGAATTATTCTTTTCTAAGGATGAAATTTCGTTCTGAAACGTCCATTTCATTCACTTCGTATTAAACTGTGTCGATTTTAATTATGCGTTAACACTTTCTTGTATGCCGACGTAAGAGAAAATCACTAGAAATAACCAGTTAAGTAATGATATGTAACACGACAGTGTTGAAATAGGCTATAAGGTGCGGCGGGAGTAGGCATACATGGGATGAACAACAATGAGTGAGAAAGGAACAGTGGACAGGTGAAAATCAGGGAGATTAATTAGTAGGAACATAGGCGTGCGCAGGGTTCCCCTTCAGGGAGGGGGGGGGGGGGGTGAAGGCTCGTCGCAGCGCCCCCCCTTGCCTATTAAGTCAATGTATGGGGTGCACTTTGCGCCCCCCCTTCTTAGGTGACTTGTAGGGGGCGGCCGCCCACTCTGCCCCCCCCCCCCTCGTGCGCACGCCTATGAGTAGGAACAATACGATATGCTCCTCTGTAGTTCGGAAAAGGGGAGGGCGAAGCTCAAAGAGAAGAGAGTAGAGATAGGAAGAACCGGCACACCATTATTCACAATCGGTCACTATTGCAGTTGACTGTTACTGCGCAATAACACTTGCCTGTCACACAAAATGACATCAATACAAATTGCAGCCACTGGTGCAGTTTCGCATGTCGGCTGTCCTTAAAAATATGCGAACGTGCCTTCGTCGTCCTGATATTGCCATGACGTATGAGATCTACATTCCGAATTTTCTTTCTCCGACAAAAGATTTTGGTCAAAGCGAGCTATAACGACGAACTTGCACGAGTGGATTTACTACTGCTTCTGCAGCTTTAGGTTAGGAAACGCGAGAGGTTTGCGTTGCTCTCGCGTACGCAAGTCGCTTGGGTCCCAGAAAAACACAAGCAGGCAACGAGTTCTTGGGAAAACAAGCTGTTCGCGTCACCTAATGTGAAATTATCTAAGTCATTTGTATACCTGTAAAGTGTACAGCGGGGTTCCACGGCAGTGAGACACGGGGCGAAGTGCGAGAGTTCCCGCTGACCCTGCCTCGTTACACAACAAACGTAAGGTTGCGGGGCGCGGCTATGTACTGCAGGCAGGCACGCGCCCCAAGCCCAGCGGCGATGACAAATGAAGCGAAAAAGGAATGCCGAAAATGGTGCTCCGCGACTAATGGAGAACAACCGCGGCGCGAGGAATGTGCCGGGGCTCCTTCAGCGCATGAGGGCAGCCCGGTATCCAGAAAAGGAATGAAAGAGGGAGAGGGGGGCCGATTGAGTCAATTAACGCGGAGGTGTTAGGAAAGGGGGATGATGGGAGAGAGAGAGACAAACCCCGTTTTGTTTGATTGGGTCGCGAAGTCGATGTCCCTGGGATATCGCAGGGAGGGTGATTCGCCAAGGAACTTGTCGCGCACGCCAGGCTCGCAGCCATGCGAGCCAAGGACACACGCCTGCCGACTTGTCGCGGTTTGTGCGCGCCAACGACCTTGCACCGCTTTCGAGCGACGTGGCGGCCGCTGTTTCTCTTATGAGCTCTAAGAGAGAGCGCGTTAACGTTATGTGCGTTGCTGCTCGGGAGAACTTAGTGGAAAGGCGATGGGAACGACGGTGCGCGGCAGAGACTCACTGGGGCCGAACCACCTTCTGCGGTTGGCTGCCAGGGTTGCGATCGGCTGCCCCCATAAGGCAACTCGCCAAGGTTGATACATGGCGTACGACGCACCTTGGTGTCGAACAAATTGGAACTGCGTACGTTGATAATACGCGTGTATCCGTATACTTCCGTTTACGCGCGCTACGGCGCAGGCGTGCGCACAGGAGAGCAGAGGAGGAGGGGGGGGGGGGAGGGGGCAGCCTCCCCTCCTAGTTCTTTGCACTGCGATTCTGATCGTAAGGGCCCAGTCGGACGTGGTTTGAAAGAGGGGGGGGGTGCACTGTGGTGTCCCCCCCCGCCCACCCTGCACTGCATTCCCGTCCTCTCAACCCCTTCTGTAACGAAGAACCCCGCGCACGCCTATGATCCAGATCAATGTACTATCTTGAGCAGTATGAGCTGGAACGCCGAATTAATGTTTATATTCGGCGATAACTTGTAATGTTCTTGTATGAACGGGACGTACGGAACTGGCAGATATACCTTTCCCGCTTGAGCATTTGGTGTAATGAACGTTTTTGCTCCTTCAATCTGCTTTTAAGGCCTTTAGAAGGTAATTTCAGTGTTCCATCTCTTACTGCTCACAACTGTACGTGGCAGCCAGTCCCTTTGTTTGTTTCCTTTTTCCGTATCGGTGTACGACAGCCAGTGTGTCTTGACTTTCCAGTGGAGGCGGTAAGCCCTGCGCAGCTTTTCTTTGTCGTCTAGCAATATGCTATGTGACATTAGCATACTTAAATTAGTTCACAGGACAATTCTGAGTACATCGCAATAAAGCATACACTGACATAGGGAAGCCGAGCCCAAGGTATCGCATGGCCCTAGCATGTTTTCATAATCTGTCCTTGTGTACTTAAATAAAATAAGAAAATGAAAACTGTATGCCGGGACCGATATATAAAGCAACGTTTACTGTTTTCTCCTCACTTTAAAGACAGGGTTAATCAGGGGACGTTAACGTCTAAGCGAACCACATGTAGAAGGGTTCCCGGTAAAATTCAATCATGTGACGTCACTTAAAACGCTTCCAAAGCTTTCATGCATTCCATCCGTTCTATTGACCGTGTCCTGGGATGAAACCAACGATCTAATGCTGCAGCAGCAGAACGATGTAGCCTTCCTGAGCCACCGGTGGTGCGGTCACGTGAGGCACATTCCGTGACCGTTACGTGAAAAGTGCGTGTTCATTGCGCAAAAAAATGCCCCCACCTCCCCGAAGGGAATCGTGAGGAAATGCGAATGCATTTCGCGCGCGCTTCACTCCATTTATATATACATGCGAGCGAGCGGACGGGAGAGTGGGGCGCAGGGAGGAGAGAGAGCGAACGGCGAGAGAAGGAGCGGCGAAGCACTGCACCTACCCTCTCCTACACTCTCTCCACACACGCGGGAGCTCCGCCGAGCTCCCGCGATGCGAGCGCCCTCACACACCAGAGCGCGCTCCTCCTCTCCACTCACTCTCCGCTACTCCGCCCGCACCACCTGCTCCGGTTGCTAGGATAAGCGCGCGCGCCCGCAGCTGTTGCTATGGGAGAGGGAGTGAGAGCGGAGAGATAACACCTGCCGGCGCGCGGACACCTCCTCAACCTATCCTCCTCCTCCTCCTCCGCGGACAACGCCGGACAACGGATGCCTGACAAAGCCCGACTAAGAAATGCATTCGCATTTAAAACAGTTCCGTACGCGTCAGCGCGCTGTCAGCGCCAATCCATTAACACTTCGCCTAAGGTTATACTTTGCCACGGCGTTTCCGCTTTACCGCAAATCGCTAACGCTAATCGCCGTGATTTGCTCCTAATAAGCGACTCCAATCCTCTACAGTTGCTGCTGCTGCCGCTCCATTCCGTTACGGGTGGCCGAACTCGAAGAATATAAGAACGGAACGAGAAACTGCGTGGTATAGTAATTAGAATAAATTCGGGCCCCCCCCTCAGAGCATACGAGTTCTGCCTACGCTCTAAGCAACGCAGCGGTGGTTTAGCCCAGTCGACCTTGTTTGCGAAGCCAAGGTCGGCCGTCCCAACCATTGTTGATTGGCTGTGAGTGCTCCTGGTTAGGCTGCTCGATGCCAGACGAATACCGCGGAACGAACAGCGCCTTGCTTGAGCGCACGTATAGCGATTAGCCCTCGCGCTCGCTTAGGCGAGTCGCACACTGGACTGACTGCACTGCTAAAGCGCCTGGGGTCAAGTGCGGTTTCTTCGTAGTTTAATGGCGAGGAACGTTCGATCAATTCGGGCTGTCGTTGCGCAATTATCAACAATGGGATGCAGGATAAGACGTTCGGCTATAGCTTGGCGCCGGCCGAAGGTTGCTATGTCGAGGGAGGTAATGCAGCGAGAAGGCACTGTTAACACCCAGGATGCGTCTGTGGGGCATGCATGGGCATGTGGGGGGGAGAGGGGTCAAATGGGCTGCCCCCCCCCCCCCCCCCCCCGCCTCTCCCCCGAAGTTCGGACGATTTTTTTCTATACAATAGCAATGAGCTTCACTGCTTTATTAGCACACTCGGGTCTCGCATATCCCTGTGAAACGCCCTTCATGATTGCGAGCCAACTTTTCACGTTACGCACTATGACTAATCATGCCAGTCCTGGCACGTCAGTGTGGGAAATACTGGCTGTTCTGGATGACCCCCCTCCACCCCCCTTCCTGCGGGCGCATCCCCCCTTCGACAAGTTCTGCCGACACCCTGGAGGTGATGTGGTCAACCTCAGTGTCCCCAATGCGAGCGGCGGTGAGAGACTCTGCGCGGCCACTTGAACCAATGTTTGTGTACGTCTGCATTATATCGTTTACTCGAACCGGCTGGATAGGGTGTCTTTTATCGGTGCGAGAAGGTCCTTGGTCTCTGGTAATGCGCGGGCAAAACGGTGACGACATGCTGTCGCCGAGACTTTCTGGCAGATAGCGACTGAATGCGGTCTCTCTGAAAGAAGAGATCCGTTTGCGAACTAACCGACGCTATCTCCCGCGTCATGAAATTACAACGATAGTGACGTTAATTTTGCTAGACTAAAAAGAAGCGAGGTTCGCCACGGTGGTGTAGCGGTCGGTTACGATCATAGGCGTGCGCACGGGGGGGGGGGGGGGGGGGGTCAGCCTTATACATTGACATAATAGGGAGGGGGGCGCTGCGACGAACCTTCCCCCCCTCCCCCCCCCCCTGAAGAGGAACCCTGCGCACGCTTATGGTTACAGGTGACCGGCTGCTAACCCGGAAGTCACGGGATCGATGGTGGCCGCGGTGGTCGAATTTAGATGGAGGCGAAATGCCAGAAGCAGTTGTACTGTGCAATGTCAGTGCACGTTAAAGAACACCAGATGGTTCTAAATTTCCGAAGCACTCCACTACGGCACGCCTTCGTGATCATATCGTGGTTTTGGCACGTGAAACCCCACACGTTCGTTAAAAAGAAGCAATACTTTCGTCACAATACCCAGTTACAGGATTCGAAATAAAGCAAGAATAAGAAATTAGAGATGACTAACTATTACAAGTCTTTTGTTTTAATTAACAAATTTCACCTGCTGCATTATAATATCTTTGTGAAGCATGCCGTCATAATGGATCCATTACTAACTATGACCACCCGACGTCACTTAACCTAAACCCAACTCACTACGTACAATTTAATTCTTTGCCATTTACCCCATAATTACTACACTGCAGTGAAAACAGTCGAAAATGTCGCCTATAACTTCCTTGGCTTCATTTTGTGTTGGTTTCATTAGGATTATGTCTAAGCGTAGACAACGAGCCGTTCACCCACTCTACTTCATTCATTCACTCCTTGACCATTGAAATACTACCGCCACAGCCGGCATCGAACCCTCGTCCTCGCTTTCATTCGCGTTATTGTAAATTTAAGTTGGTTTTTTGTCGTCCTTTGCTGCTAATTATACCTCTCTGCACCTTAACACTTTCTGTGCACAGTACATCTGAGTCCATTAGAGCTTTCCAACTTAATCGTGATATCGCTCTCGGCGCATCGTTCAACTATAAGTTCTATTGACTGCGTTCAAGCATCTGTCTATATATGTTTTCCGATTCCTTCCACCACCGATATTATTGCCTATAGCTATCACGGAATATTGCGCGCTGTCTCGCCTTTCATTTCGCAATAAACGTGTCTCTGTTATAGCGACGTCTAGTCATACAGGAAGAGTCCAAATACGCCCCATTCGGTAGACTATATATTTGCCTGATATTACCGTTAATAATGGGCTCGTTACAGGAACCAATATGTACGGCCTCAACGTTATAGTCGCACTCCATGCACCGTATCATTTCCTGTACTTTCATTCTCCCGACACGAACGAACAAGAAAAAAACAGAAGAAAAAAAAAACAGAGGAAGATGGAAGACAGATTGCTCGCGGCGGCGTAGTTAGGAAACCCATTACGACCGCCATTTCAGATGTATTCGACGCTTGAATGGCGAAACGCGAGTGAGCTTGCCTGCCTGCCTGCCTGCGCGCGATTCGGCGCATGTGTGTATCGCAATCTACTGCGCGGAGCATATAGTATTTCCTCGCAGCGGTGGCACCGAGCAACGTACGTCGGTTTGAAATGTGTGTCGCCGAGTTTTCTTTTCCCCATCCTTCACGTAGGTTGTCAGCATCTGCGCTCCCTCCTCCTCCATGCTCTCACTCACACTCTCTCTCCATCTACTCTATCAAGACCCCCCACGTGCTCGGAAAACAAGTCCTCTTTAATTTCCACGTAGCGAGTTCAAAGAGGCGACCGACCGCAATACTAGTTTCTTTCGCGCTTGCGATTGCGACTCCATGCACCGCGGTGCCACGCGAATCATTTCGAGAGGGATAGTGAGGCGAGGGAAAGGGGGCTCGGTGATTTCACACTGAGACAAAACCCGATCGAAGCTCGCCACGTAATCTGAATTCTGTCGGAAGCGCTTAGGGCGCGCGCGCGGACATATTGCATGTGTATAGGGTTTCAGATTAACTTGGCGGACATTTTGTGTATGGACCTCATGTGGCGTTTCGGAGGAGAGAGTGTACGTCTAGAGGAGCCGTCGATAAGATGAGAGGTGAGATGCGAAAATTGGTGCCCCGCGAGGCGTGGCGGCGGCGGCGACCTTTTTAAGATTAAAGAAAATTGCGGGCGCGAAATGAAGGCGTGATCCGGAGCGCTGCAGATTGGAGTTCCCTTTTCTTGGCGATCTCTTTTTTGTTCGTTTTGCCTCCCCGCATCGATTCGAACCTTCGCGCTTTCATCTTTCTTGCGGGGTTGGGTAATTTGACTCCGTAAGCGGGTTGCAAAGTTTGGCAGGGCAAATGTGGTCGGTAGTTCCGGGTAAACAACCCTTTTTTGCGCGGCTTGCAAAGTTCGTTCACCTCTTATAGGCTGTCTCTCCGCAGGTGGGCGTTGTTTTGTTGGCGCCGTGTTTGTTGAGTTACCGAATTCTCTTCGGAAGTACCCTTGAACTAGACTTGGGAACCCTGTTGGCGACCTTTTACCAGGCCCGTCGAATCGCAATAGCCATTGAGACCCTGGATGAGGGGCTGCACTCGCAGTAAGCAGTGAGTCTTATTTTTTAATTTGTTTCCCTCTCTCTATCTCTCTCAAAGAGCAAAGAAAGCGCTGAGAGTTTAACCAGGAATAGTCCAGTTTACAACCCTACATGGGAGAGATGAAAGAACTTGAAGAGATGAGATGTGAAAAGGATGTGCATCCACAAGAAAATAGACACAAAATTGAGACATCGTACGTCGCCCTGACAGCCTATCTCGCCGGCCCACAGGAAGTGAACTAGCACTCTGGTTGCCGTTAGCGCATGCCCACACCCGTTGGGATTACAGTCCAAGTATTTTTTTTCTTTAACAGCGAAGTTGTTCTTAGTCGACCTTCCGCCGTCCGGTCGGCGTAACGCGGGCACGCACAGCAACAGCGCTTGCAACGCTGTAAAGCACGTTTTGGGCAAGTGGGCTGGTGGAGGGGGCCGCGGCCACACTGGAACGCTACCGGAGTGTTCCAGGGCGGCCGTGAATGACCATAGCGTCGCCCCATGGCTTAACATATGGCATCTTCGGCTGGTCGTTTTGGAGCGCTCTAGAGCGCTCTCGCGAGCGGCATTGTGTTCGGCTGGCTGAAAGGGGGCGTGCGCCTCGCATTCGGCTGGTTCTTTTCGATCGCTCTCCTCTCTCGTCGAGTGCTCTGAGCTGCTCCGAGCCCTTTCGACGGAGCAGTGCGAGCGCTTCCCGTCAGGTGATCACAAGCAGCGCGGTGGTCGCGGCGGCATCACATCAAATGATCACGTCGTCTGGTATCAGCGCAATTTTGTCAACATGTCAAATAGAGCCTGTTTAAGCGCTGAGCTGATGCCATCTCCTTTGCCAACCTACCCGGAGACCAGCGGCGAAAGATATACGACGGGGATGACGACATAAGCCGTGCCCTGCGACCAGTAATTCGCCCAGCTGAGCGTTCACCCTTGTTGACGGCTTGTTTCGTTCGCACGTCGGCCATTTTGTTTGAAAGCGTGGAAAGCTTCGGCTAGGCTTCGACACGGCTTCTACTAGAAAACGGATTTTCGCTGTAAGGCACGTGGTTCCTCCTGTGCCGGTTTTCCTCCGGCAACGAGTTTGACGTTGGGCTCGAGCCAGGCCCGTAGCCAAGGGGTGGCAAGCCCCCCCCCCCCCCCCCCCCGAAATTCGGAAGAAGGGGGGGTGTTTTACCGAGAATAAATAATAAAAATAGGTGTTTTTCAAGATTTTCAACTGGTGCCCCCCCCCCCCCCCTCCCCCGGAAAAAAATTTCTGGCTACGGGCCTGGCTCGAGCGTTTGTACTGTGCCTCAGAGTGCGAGCAACGCCGGATCCGTCCACCTCAAAGTCGGAGGACAGAGGCGACCATTCCAAGATACCAATAGAGTGTCAAATAAAGAGCAGTGATGCAACACAGAAATGCTTAGAAAAGACTTGCAGAACATAGAAACGCTTAGAAAGACTTAAAAAATAGATATATATAGAAAGGCAATAGCCTGACGAAAGAGCAAGGCCAGCTTCGCTGTTTCGACGGCTAGCTTTCACGCAGTGAAGCTGGCTACATTTTTGTTTTTGTTGTTGTTCTTATGGTGTCCGGATATCAAGTGTCGCCGACGCAGTACGCAACACCTGCGCCTCTGAGCTGCATTGTCGGCAGATGCGCAGAAGACGAGCAATTGTTTATTCACGACCACGAGTGTCACAGGCAGAGGGCAGTCGGCCCATACAATTACGAACGGAGTGTGACTTGGTAAACGTGTCGCTACGAGCCACAGCCGCTGCAACGCTTTAATCACGCCTTGGTTACGTAAGCGGCAGGTGGATCACCAAGTCAGGAGCCAGTAAATATAGGTGGCTGTTCTGAAAACCTTTACGGTTACAACAGCCCAGTGTATACAACAATTCACACGACTTGCGTTATGTATTCGCCTATGACGACTCGAAGGCGAAAGCCTTCTTCTTTTTCTTCTCAGACGCTTGCATTAATGCCCACCTCCCCCTCCTACCCGAAAGCTTTATGCACCTTACGTGATTTTGCACTGCCTCTGGGATCGCAGGCATTGCTAGCTTTACACCCTACGGGGTTTTGCAGGGCCTCCGGATATCGGCGCACCTTTGACAAACGTCGATGTCATGTGGCACGTCATCATACGACGTCATGTCTATGTGACGTCTTAGTGACGTCATGATGGCGATATATGATGTCGTCATCACTTTTTTTTCTTTTTTACATCACTCTAGGGTCGACGCCGACGGTCAATTTTCGTGTTTGTTGAGACATCTGAAGGCTTTCGCCTTAATACAAGCGAAGTGTATCTGCTGCATTTGTTCTTGAGAGTGGAATCGAAAGAACATGTGTTGCATTTCGTACGTATATAGAACGAAGGAATTCGTCGCAGCCATCGTTTAAAACCGATAACGTAGTGTGCCGGCAGCCCCGGATTCAGCCTATCATCTCTCTTATCTGTTCCTCGATTGTGTAAACGTCTTATGTCCTGCACAAGCCGTTCGTGACATCTGCGGTGCGTCGAACTTTGACTACTTTCGAGAGCTGTCCTCGAGTCGAACAATAATGGCCCCTCGATGAAGCGGATCCTGAAGAACAAGTTCCAGCGTAAATCAGCGCGCGAAAACTTCCGCTCTCTTCGATAACTTCTGAGACAAGTTGCTTCGAGCTTCATTTAGGCGACAACTTTGGAACGACTGAAGCATGATGAAATTGCTCATGAAGAGCGGATATGATAGAAAACGATGTCCCTCTGTCATTAGTCAGATTTTTCTTGATTCACCAATCTCATCTGGAGCATGCATGTCAAGGAATATGCTTTTTCTTCAGAGCTATCAACTGCCAATTACATTCCTATACATCTTATTTACATCCCAGTAGTACTCACAGTCACAGCAGTGCAGAAGCACACACTTCTTGTAGGAACAGTTGGTACTATAGAGTGCGAACCCGAGCTTTCGTCGCACCGGAAATTTATTAAGGCCTTATTGAAATCTTTGCGTGGTAGTTGCCTACTGGATAAACCATAGTACTCCCGCTCCGCACCTTCCTTTTGTTTGTGTGTTTATTGTCGCGCGCCTGCTCTTCTATCCATCTTTCTTTTCCTTTCTTCCTGCTTCTATGTGGGGTAGCAAACCGGATGCTATAATTCTGGTTGATCTTCCTGCCTTTTCCTCATTTTTATCTATCTCTCTCTGTCTCTATCTCAACCACTTTCTGCAGGTTATCACGTTTATGTGCTACCGGTGGTTATTAATAAAGGGAAAGTAGACAACCACCGGTGGGAAAGTAAAGGGAAAGTAGACAACCAGGTGGTTGTCTACTTTCCCTTTATTAACCCTTCCGCCACCTTGCGGGTTTCCGCAGAACTTATTTGCAATACCGGTGGTTATGTATGTATATGATTCTGCTCAATCGGTTACCTCCTCGACAGCCTGTTATTAGTTCTGCACGCGCGGAAACGATCACAGATAGAATAATGGAAAAAGAACTGGCCAGGCAGCCGCCATCCAGTAGGAGCGCAAAGCCTGCCCGCTCTAGAAAGTAAAATGTATGTATACACGTATAAAAAAAGATAGTAAGCGAAGAACTGGAAGGCGATTAAGATGTGGTGGGTCGGTGTGAAATCCGTGCAGCCTTCTTTATTCCGCCTCTCAATTACTCGGTATATCGGTCCGAATCCGCACGATTTGTCACGATCGCCGAGGTGAAACGGTGCGCGTTGAAACGCACGCCATCGGAACCACATACTCTTAGCCCCTGCGCGTTCCGCCAGATGTTAATCACTTACAGGGAGTATAATTATACCGTTCTGCTTTAGCGCTCTTACACGCTCAGTGCCACTTGACCGCTTAGATTCGCTCTTGATTGTACTATAGTCCTGTACTAGAAGGAGTGTTCGCGCTACGCTGGGCGCTTACGTTATACTGACAGAAGCGCAACGTTTTCGGACCCTATAGGTCAGGGGTCTCAAACTCACCTCAAGGCCGCAGTCACGCAATTCTGTCCAGAAAGGGCCGGGGCAGCGGTGAAGGTAGTTGGTATTGCATTCACAATGCAATACCAACTCGCCCAACGCTCTGTTCTTTCAAGGTAGGAGCGATAGGAAAGGGGGAGGGGGGAGGGGTTTGTACAGTTTGCCAGAAAACGCTGCCATTTGCAAGAAACTTTTCCCATACCTCATATGCAGGTCATTTCTGAAGGAGATGTGGTGCCGGGATTCCAACAAGAAGTTGCTACCGATCTCCCAAATGGCTCAAATGTGGGTGCCGGTTGTGAAATATATAATTTTTGTTTCGAGGCCATGTTTCAAAACAAGGTGAACGCATGGGATGTCTCACAGAGACAATGCCTTAAACCAGTCCGGCATGTGTAGCTCACGAACATACTTCATAAGAAAATAAAAAAAAATGTGGGGCGAAGACAGTCATGTGCGGGCCGCGGGCTGCAACCAAAAGCCTCGCGGGCCGCATGCGGCCCGCGTGTTTGAGACCCCTGCTATAGGTGATACACAAACCGGGCTTTCAGGGGTTCCTGAACAACCTCTGAAAACCCAAAAAACGAGTGCGTTATTCTCTCCTGAAGTTACGCCTATATTCGGCGCTATTCGGGATGCTAGCAATCTGAGTACTTGATGTCATGAGGAAATGGGCTCACGATTAGTCCATCTACGAAGTATATCAGTTGTGAGTTGCCTCCTACCCTACTTTGCCGTGCAGTCGCACGCCCGTTCCGCCTTGTCTCGCATGACTATCGCACGCGATCAACTGATTTCACTTCGTTTTTTTGTGCGTTTTCGACTTCGCAAGTGGAGATAACAGCCTGTAGCCGAAAAGCTCGAAATCCTGATAGGCTGAACGCTCAGTGCTGACATTGTTGACGTGTTTTATAGCGAAATGAGTGGCGAGGTGTAGACAGTGCCTGTAGGAAGGGTAGTGAAGCCGAGAAAGAAACCGCTCACTTGTCTTTGAACTGAGAACGGTTCAGAGGCCCCTTAAAGGATACTCTTATGCACTTCATTGTATGCACACCTTAATGGGATGTGCCACATATATGCGGCACGCCGTTTTAAGGTGTCTTATCTGTCTAGTATACCGGTCATAAAGTTCTTATCGGGACGCCCCATGTATATACTACGCCTCCAATTCTGCAATGAGCTTGTCTTTAACCATTGTTCGCGCCTTTACTGAATAATAGAAGTGGCCAATAGCTGAAGGCTGTTACAAGCACACACTTAACGGTAGCTTCTGTTTTCTTCTCTTCCAGTGCGAAAAATGCGTGGTTGGGGCATTTATTACAGAGCTCGGGGTGTTAGATAAACGTCAATACGTGTGAACTTATATCGATGGCGGGGCGTTACCTAATCGCTACAGATGCTCCATATACGCACGCTTCAAGACGAAAGCGCTGTGGGGCGTTACACGAGTAAAAAGACGCCTGGGCTCCTCGGCGCCGGTGTTTTACCTGACACCGTTCGCCGCTGTTTCTCGCGCACGGACCACGCCCGTTCTGTCGTCATTACACGCGGTGGGGCGCGTGCTAATGGCCGCCTTCCACTCTCCCTGTCTGGTTGACCGGTCGTTCGTAGCGCTCCGAGCAAAACAGCCACTTTGGTTTGGGTCGCCGTTGTCGTGGTGTGGTGCCTTTGCGTTGCACCTCGTCGCGTGCCGCAATACGACGACTTTGACACTCTGACAGGTTGTATGTAATTCGAGACTTGTGCGTTTACTGGTTGTTCTCGCTGTGTCGTAAGAAACGCGTCCTGTCACAAATTCAAACGAGTTCGTTTCGTTCGATAGCTTGTTTGTTTGTTTTTCATTTGTTGCGTAGTGCATCGAAATATTAATTGCATGACATTAACCGTCGCATCTTTGTATTCGCGTTAACGCGTTTGTTAACGCATCTTTGTATTCACTAAGTATAAATATACCGAGAGAATGCGCGCCTACAACCTGCCACGGTGCTCCAATGGTTATGGTGCTTGACTGCTGACACGAAGGTCGCGGGATTGAATCCCGGCCACTGCGGCCGGGATCGAATCGTGTGTGTGTGTGTGTGTGTGTGTGTGTGCGTGCGTGTGCGCACGCACACACACACACACTATCACTAACTAGCTAATTAACTAACTAACTCACTCACACACTCTCTCTCACACACGCACGCACGCCCTCACTCACTCGCCCTCTCTCTCTCACACACACACAGAGCGAGAGAGAGAGAGAGACAGGAACTAGAGGTGAAGAAAACATTGTTAACGCGTTGGGCACATGCGCGAGCACAAAGTCGTTCCCGCCGGCAAGAAAAAGAGATGAAAACGAGTACGCAGAGCCTGACGCCTTGTGTCTCTTCTTTCAACATCGCTCGCCTGTGCGGAAGCTCGGTAGCATCATCTGCCGCGGTGCGCTAAGACGTGAGAACTGAACGCTGCAGAAATGGAATGACGCAAATGAGCCTTTACGGCATTCGACCTCTCTCACTTCTTATTTTCTTCTCTTCGCCGTTTACGTTTTTGTTGTTCGCGCGCTCACTCTTTCGCCTCGCTCTGTGTCGCCGTTTTCGAGAAAGCCGCAAGATGAGCCTTTTTCTTGTCGATTTTCACCTCCCTAGTAATGCGCGCTCCGACGTCGAGCAGTCGGTTTCCTCTGATGGCTCGCCGGTTCGGTGTAATCCGTCTTAACCTAAATCTGTGCAGCAGTAAAGCGAGCTCAGTTTAATGTCTCCACGGACCTGCAGCATAATAAGGTGCTGTGTCTGTAATCCGCTTTCCAGTTTCACTTTACTCTCCTATCTCCCTTCCTCTTTCTCCCTCCTATGTTCTTTTCCTCTATCTCTTCCTTCCTCTCGAAAGAGTAGGCAGGGACCAGCCACGGCGGTGTGGTGGTTATGGTGCTCGACTGCTGACCCGAAGGTCGTGGGTTTGAATCCCGGCCGCGGCGCCCGCATTTTCGATGGAGGCGAAAATGATTGGGGCCCGTGTACTTAGATTTAGGCGCACGTTAAAGAACCGCAGGTGGTGGAAATTTCCGGAGCCCTTCACTACGGCGTCCCTCATAATCGCATCGTGGTTTTGGGACGTTAAAGCCCTACAGTTATTGAAGAGTGCGCAGGCGTTTTGCCCTTCTAGGGGTCAGTTGTCAGGCTGCTTTCCCCCTCTTTCATCCGTGTCTTGTGTATTACTGTATGCGAATCAAGTAATAATAATTATAATTTCCACTTCCAGTACTGGTGTAGCGTTTATAAAGTGAACACTTATGTGGCTACCTTGACGGTATATGTACGTCACAAGCATCGCATGACGTCAGCGGCCCCCCATTGCCGGTTGCTCGGGAAAGTGGTTCGTGCTTTCTTACCTATAGATATCACCGCATTTGCTTACCCGTCCCTGGCGTCCTTCCTTGGCTTTCACGACGGGTCATTGCATGAATCGGCCAGTCATGAACTTTAAAGCTTGGTTAATTATTTCTTAAGTCAAATATTTCATCGGCAAATGCATTCCGATATAACTGCGACGGTCTTTGTTGATTCTGCAGACTAAGGAGAAAAAAATTTCACCTATTTCATATCCACGCTCATGACTGTTGGTTGAAAGGTCAAGTCTGGCAAAATAAAATTATCAATTTCACCGTTAGCGCTGGTGCCGTCTTGTATTCTTTCTTGTGTCCCCATCTTTTCATTTGTTTTTCTTGTGCTTCGTGTTAGAACGTGAATTCATACAAGCTCGCCCAAATTTCATTTCTTGAACATACTGGTTAAAAGAGGTTGTGACTGAACATTACCGCATTGTAGATACACCACCCCCTTGCCTAAGGGTATGATGGAGCTGACTTCGCCTCACCTATTTATTGTTTTATCATACTGCTATTTTCTCTTTCTGACGAATTCGCATAGCGTGGTCGCTACTGTGCATTTAAATGGTTGCAATAGCAGACCTTTCAGGTGGCATATTTCTCCGTGGTTCCGCCATTTAATAAATGACAAAGACAAATATGGCAGTCTATTCAATTTTTAATTTTTGCTACCGTATTTGCTCGATTGTAACGAGACTACAATTGTAATACGAGGGGTGACTTTTCGTTGCGTCCAGGAAGAAAAAAAAATAGTAAAAATAGTAGTAGTATTTCGGTATTCAACTGTAACGCGATGGACGACTTTATGTAACAAAAATCTGGGGAAAAAAAAAACTCTCGTTATATTCGAGTAAATGCGGTAAGTGTTTACACCGTCACAGACTGCACATGAGACTCTGTACAACGCCAACGCGAATTACTTTCTTATGTTAGAGACGAAGATGACGGCCGTATAGTCTGCCCAGTGCTGCACGGTATTATTTGGAGGCGATACGCTCCCGTGGCCGGCCGTTAGGGCTAAGAAGTGCGGACTACACTGCGCGCGTCGCTCCGGGGCTGATTGCCTTTCGCTGAGCTAGCGTTCCATCGTCGACTCCATTTTCGCGACGCGGGATGACTTTCGAAGTCCACTTTGGCTGTCACCTTTCCTGGCTTTACCAAGTATAGACTAAAGACACCTTCTTCCGGTGTGCCGAGCAGAAAATTTTCATGCGCGCGTTACCGATGACTCCATTTATCAGTCGTTTATTACGCCACATCTGCGTCTTCTCCGAACCCGGTAATTTATGGACGTCGCCTTCCGGGTTTATTTCTAACGTTACGTCCTTTCCGTTTAGATGGAGTTCCGAGATCTCGTACGGCTTAGTTTGGCTTTTTGCATACCTAATGTGCGGATGGGATTAAAGCTTCCTATTTATTTTTCTTTTCTTCGTGGCAATAGAGAGGATAGGTCAGTGGTATAAACTCGTCGTTTCACGAAACCGACAGGCTCTTTTTTGTCTTTCCGCATCCCAATACTTACGTCGTCCGGTCAAAGAAAGTGAACTATTTTATTGTACTTGTTGCACAGGGACTTGCTTCGTATTTTGTGAGTATAAGTCCACAGTTCAAGTTGACGTGAGTAAAAAAAAGGACTACCAAAAGTCTTCAAACCTTCACGTTTGTGCAGGTTTTGCAGTACGGGATGTCCACAGGGTATTGCATACAAGTTAAAAACAACTTTTGTCGTCAAGTCGGGTAGATTGTCGCATGTAAATCTGACAGTCTAGAACAGAGATCTCAAACTCACACCTCAGTTAGCAGGCCGCGCTCATAAAATTTATTCCCACAGGGGCCGAGAGGCCCGAGACAGACGGAAAGAGCCAAAAAAAAAAGGGGGGGGGGGGGGGATAGGGTGATATGAAGACGGAGAGGGGAAGGGTGCAGTTTGCACAAAATGTCAGCTAACGTCGCTATTTGACAGGTGGCCTTTCCCATATTTCATATATGGGTCATTTCTGGAGAGGATTCGGCATCAGCATTCGAACAACATATATCGATACCTGATATTACTAAAATCTGGACGCCGATTCTGAAATATAGAGGTTTTGTTTTGCGGTTATGTTTCTGCAGATGGTGACCGCATGGTGTGCTCCACGAAAAAAAAAGGGTTGACACCAGTCCCGTCTATGTTGATCATGAACATACTTATCAGGATTTTTTTTTTTCTTTAATCTGGGATAAAGACAGTCATGTGTGGGCCAGGCTCTTACGATAGGGTGCCGCGTGTCTCAGAGCCCTGGTCTAAACGACAGAGAGTAGGGCTAGTTGGCAGGGATTGAAGGAAAGTAAGAAGTAAAGCCTGCAAACGCGGACCTCTGACTCTTTTATGGTCTGTGGTCGGCAGGCTTTATTCTCTCTTGTCCGCGTACGGTCGCCTTAACTGTCCGAGACTCTTCAAAACTGTTTTCCCGAAGGCTATGTCAGTCCTGCGGCATTGCGGTTGATAACGTCCTGAGGCGTGCAGTGAGGACGAAGGCCACAGAATGTCGTCTCTGGTCGAGTACATTTAATTGAGTGAGTCACGTGACGTCCACGACGCGGACCCAATTTCTACGTCGTCGAGACCAATAATAGCGAGAAGCGGCTTGTAACAGCTTTGGCAGCGATGGAGATGGAGGCCTTGTACTCATTCTTCAACACCGCGCAATCTTGCTTTCCTTCGTAGCACACTTTTTTTTTTTTGTCTATCTTCGAGAGACCTGTTGAAATAATTACTGATCCACTACAATCGGCTGACGTCTCAAACGATCGCGGAAAATCAAGACCGCGGTAAACGAGCTCAGTTGTTTCGATTTTATCACTTTTGGTGTGATGAAAATACCCAGAGATAACTTTCATGGTCGGATATATCTGCGATAATCTCTTGCCCACGAGTATCACGTTTTGAAGATCAATAATAGGAGTAAAGATTTTCTCCTAGAGCTAGCAGTATCGTGTTGAAAGGTGACTTTTCATGCAATTTAAACTGTATCAAAAGATTTTAACTTGTCGATGAGTTGTGACAGTAACAGCCTAAGCCCGATCGGGATGCGTGGTAACTGTGGCGTGGAATAAGAAACCGCGTGAAATACGCTTTTGTACTATACGTGAAACTGACTTAAATTGTGTAAACTGTTTGCAAGATAGTTAATCGGACAGTTACCTTTTGCTGCTTCACCTTCGGATTCTTCGTTTATTTATCTCTCTCTCCATCTCCACTGCGGAGTCAAGACCATTGAGTATATCTCTACAGTTAGAACGAGGAGTATCACTGAGTTGTGTGAAACAACGTGTGCGACTTGCATAGGTCAGCGAACTCACTCATGAATCGACTCACTCGGACTCACTCAGACTCAGATCGAGCCAAGAGTCTGAGTCTGAGTGAGTCCGGTGAGTAATATTTTGGTGAGTTTGAGTCCTAGTGAGTCCGGTTGAAGAAAATTTTCGTGAGTCTTAGTCCGAGTGATTCCGGCTCAGGAAAGCTTTGGTGAGTCTGAGTCCGACTGAGTCCAAAGGGCAAGATATATTTCTTGTGTGAGTGTGACTGAGTTCCATTTTTTTTTTGCCGACCTAGGATCCTATCCAACTTCAGCATTAGTGTTAGCCTTACCTGGATTCACGTGTATACTCACGCCTACTCTCACGTATTCCAAAGCAGTATCGTTCATACACCATTTCAATATTTATTGATCAGAGGCGTAAATTACGTAGGGTGGTCTTGACCTCCCTCCCGCCAACTCTTCCAGGGAATTCCTAAAAACTTAATTAGAGCGCAAACACACGATACACTCACGCACACACACACCCACACACCCAGGCATCAAACACGCACTTAGGTTTAAGGAACGCAATTAAGTTTTTAGGAATGATCTACCAACTAGCCCAACAACAAGTTATTTTACTTCCAGGGAGGTTCTTGGTAAATATATCTTATATTGTCATCTCTTTGAAGAAAAATGTCCTTACTGGTTCGCAACCACTCATAACTCGTATTCGGAGGTACTAAATCAAAAGGCGCCAAGAAGAGCACCGATTACGTGAGATATTGGTGACAAAAGGCATTGACACCAGGGTCGAAAATGCTAGTTCTAGGCTAAAGGACTCATGAGTCGACTCACTCGGACTCGCTCAGACTCAGATCGAGCCTTGAGTTTGAATCTGAGTGAGTCCGGGTGAGCAATATTTTGGTGAGTTTGAGTCCGAGTGAGTCCGATTGAAGAAAATTTTCGTGAGTGTGAGTCCGAGTGACTCCGGCTCAGGAAAAATTTGGTGAGTCTGAGTCCGAGTGAGCCCGAAACGCAGAATGTATTTCATGAGTGCGTCTGAGTGAGCTTCACAATTTTTACCGACCTATGGCGACTTGTTCGCGCAACTGATGTTCCCTCATGATGTGCAAGCGGTGTGCTGAACAGTGTCACGGACGATGTTAATAATAACGTGTTACCGTAAGCTAAGGAAAAGACCGCCTGAGTACGTCCCCGACGAAACTCTGTATGCCAACGCGTCGCGTTTAAACGCCACTTAACGACAGTTCTAAAATAACGTGCCGCTTATCTAACGCGAAACAGTCACATAGTTACATCCAGGCCTCGCATGCAGCGCGACTCTCGTCTCGTGAGTTCGGGACTCCTCAAGCCGGTTGCGTGCTCTCGCCGTTGCCTCGCTTCCGTCGACCTGCAGATAAGTTCCTTCGATCGAGAGCGCGACATCAAACGGTCTGGCAGCAGTAGTACATCGGCAAGAAGAAGGGCGAGATCCAATCCGAACGGCGAGGCTCTACTCTCTCCTTCTGCAAGAAGGCACGCGAAACGCTTGGGAGCTCGATTACGTGACCCGTTTTTTTCCTCGCCCTCGCTGCGCGCGACGCTTTCGTTGTTTATGCCACCCCCGGAGGGGAAAGTGCGCCGCCGAAGAAGAAGTGGCCGGACCACGCTGGTTTCCTGCGAGCGGCCGACCTTGTTGCTTGCCTTGCCGCTGCACCTGCGAACGCTAGCGACGCCGGCGGCGTCAGCAGGCGCCAAGGCGGACGGGCCGACGAGCTTCCTACGGAGGGAAAAAAACTTGCCCCCCCGTTCCGACGTCGTCGTAGTTACGGTTGAGTGTCTGCGCGAGCGCTTGTGGTGGTGGTGGCGTCGTCTGCTTCTGGAGTCGTCTGTTTCGCGTACTGGGAAGACGCGAGTGTGCTGTTTGTGTTTCGAGTCGCCCGGGTTAAGGAGTGTGTTGACGAGTGCACGTGCGAGCGAGGATACCGTTAGTGACGTGCGCGAATCTTGGAACGCCGAGGCCCTGGGGAGCGTGTTGCGCGCATGGTTTTGCTGGGCTCCACGACCGCCGCCGCCGCCACCACGGCCGTCCCGGCGAGCGTGCTTCTGGACGACCGATGCGCGGCCGGCATGATCGGCGCGCGAGGCGACAAGTGCGTGCGCATCAAGGCGCACCCGTCGCACTCCATCATCGAGAGTGTGCACCAGTGGGAACGCGACGGACTCTTCCCGACCAAGCGATCGGAGGATGGCAACAACGGAGAGAAGCCCCAGCGAGCCGTCGCTCCGCAGAGGACAGCCGCTCCTAGGCCAGTCACCAGGAGTGCGTCGGCAGCGCACGTTTCTGCGAGGGCACAGGTAGTACCAGATACACGAGCATGATGCCAAAGTTTGAGCGTCTGGCGATGCATTGTACCAGTGATGGGGATGTGCTGGAACGGGTGTGATAGAAGTAGTTGAAAAGAATTGCGAATGCTTCATATTGTACAGGCCTTTCTTCATCAGCAGACCATTGACCTCATCCAGCCCACTTATTTACAATGCTCCCTGACCGCACTGCTTGAGGGCGAGAGTGCCAACTCATGACCCTAAACTATTCAAAAGCTGGTCTTTCCACCAGAAACACTAACGCTCACCCTTGCACAATATGATGGTACCACAGTGGAAGATACACATGCAAATACGCGTATACAATGTATTGGGTACTATTGGAATAACAGAAGGAGCAAGTATGCGAGTCAATATTCGCACGTATTCACGTTGAGGATTGGATTATGACTCAGGTTATGTTTCGTCCTACTCCGGTGTCACATTTCTTTTATATATCTGGGTGTAGCGTTCGCTGACAGTGCTACACATCGTAACACTGTCCTGGTAACAGGCTTCGTTCGAGGTCCCATCATGCGCTGCTGACCACTCGCTTCATCGTATAACAGCTCCTTCTCAGCATTGAAGGGGTCCTTCGGCGCACTTTTCTTGAACTGCGACAGCATTGGCATATTCATTAGACAGAGAGAGAGCGTGTGTGTGTGTGTGTTAACCACATCGCCTTCCCGAAATTTTTCAATTTTGCACATAACATACAATGGTATCTATGTTGTGACCCCCCTCCCTTCCGAAATAAATTTGTGGCTTACTGTGAGATGTCAGTGCACGTTGAAGAACACCAGATGGTCGAAATTTCCGGAGCCCTCCACTACGGCGTCCCTCATAATCATGTCGTGGTTTTGGGACGTAAAACCCCAGATACTATTCGAAATTCGTGGCTACGTCCCTGTGCGACAGAGCATCATTCGTTCATCGCTCATGCTAAACCACGTTTTCTGTTTGCCATAGCTTGACTGTGGGCTTCGCTGCTTGCTCAATTAGCAAGCGCTGCTCAGTGCTTGCTTCTCTTTGATGTCTTCAACGGCACCAGATCGTGAAGTAATGGCGCGGTGCGCTATTCGTCAAACCGAGCGTGCTCTTATCACTCCAGAAGCAATCATGCGCGCGTGCGCGTCTCATCATCACCTTTTAGCGTGAGCAACACTCCGTGGCCTCCTCTTGCTTGCACTCGCGCACTGCTTTCTCATTAGTCGTGCACTGCTCATCGTTTGTGTGTTAATCACCGCCTCCGCTGCGCGTCGACCAGGTGCCCTGTTTTCGATATTGCGCTGCGCAGTGTCCGTCATCTACTCCTCCGTTCGTGCTCTACTTACAAGACGTGTTCACTATCGTGCGCTCTTATCGACGCAACCTGTGCTAGCCATCGCTGTAGAACCGTGCCTTCCGCCTGGGCTTCTTTTTTTCCTTTTCGCGTATAGCGATGCGGTCGAGATTTCGTTGTCCGACGTGCCGTCTCAGTCGTGCTCGCCGTTCGATCGTCATCGCACACTCGTCACCACGCAGCCATTCCTCGTACGTTCTTGTGATCATTTTTGTCATTGTCATCAAACACCGTTATTGGACATTAGAAGCATGTTTGCAACTATTGCTGGTGTGTTCATTTTATAGCAATATAGAAGACTTATGCGGTCCACATAAACGTTCATTTTACTTGAACAAACCTGCATAAGGGACTGTAGCATTACCAGTGTCATCGTCACCGTACAGCGTGGTGCGATTGATTGATTAATTGATTGATTGATTGATTGATTGATTGATTGATTGATTGATTGATTGATTGATTGATTGATTGATTGATTGATTGATTGATTGGAACGTACCAAAGTAACATTCTGTACGAACGATACCGTAGTGGAGAGCTCTGGAATAACATAGTTTTATTTGACTTTCAGTTCTGTATGCATGCGCCTATAGATCTAAATACACGAACCTGTTTGCATCCTTCTCGTTTGAATGCGTCTGCTTGGCCCGGGAATCGAACCCGCGACATCGCGCGCAGCGGCAAAACAACCTTTGATGCACCGCAACGCGTGGCGTGACCACCTATACACGTATACGACGGCATCTAGCTTCCGCGTTCGCCGAGCTTCAAATCAAACACTGATAAAATTTGCTTTAAAATACCTTCACGACAGTTATTTATTTTTTCTTTTTTTTCACGCGTCGTTTTTCCAAAATTGTCCACATGTGTGTGCGGTTTGCTACGCAGGGATTCGCCTGGGCGTTACATTCGCTCCCCGCTACGCACGGCTCATTGGCCGGGCGGACAACCCGAACTTTGAACGCTGCCAAATGTGTGAAACAACAGTACCTATATTTTGCGACTGTCCACCTTACGTGTCGCAATGAAAAACGCTGGCCTCGAATCGATCGACGCTGATAGGAATCGGCGTGGCAACACTTAAGTCAAACTGGTTATTTTGTCAGCAATGCGCGATCAGCCAGTGTCAACAGCTGCTACAAGGGCCGTTATAGATTTCTTTAAGAGCACAGAAGTGGACACCAGACTGTAGCGAAAACGACTATGTTACTTGGTTATTGTATATAGGCATAACTTTTTCCTCTCCCCATCATCACCCCTCGTCGCTCCTTTTTCTCCCCTTTCCCTTTTCACCAGTGCAGAGTAGCAGGCTAGAGCGCACTAGCTCAGTCCGACCTCTCTGCCTTCTATTAAATTCTCTCTCTCCCTTCATCTCAAAGGAAACATTTTCGTGTAACGCATACAACGAGACTGCCTGAGCCACCGAAACATAGATTGATGAGCCCTTGAATGGGCTTGATTCTATATGACCTTTTCGTGTGCGCCAACTCCGTGCACTTCATATATCTTGTAGGCGTGCGCCCTAAATGTCGAGTCAAATGGCACCTTCGCGTGCTTCGGCCTGAACTGCGTGGGCCATGTGCGTGTACGTGAGCGTACACCATGTTATAACGAAGGACAGATAGAAAAATACTAGCGTAAACGTGTTCGCTGGAATACAAGCGAGTTGACGTACTTAGAGGATTGCTACGTTTCACAGAAAGCACGCTGAAGTTATTTCGTTGCTAAGAAGATTAAGTAATAGTGCAGATTGGACAAACGGATTTCCTTTGACGAGATTAAGTAGACGTGAAGGAAACCGTGGTGGGGGGGGTTCATAGGGTTGGTTATAACTTTATCAGAACTGAAGTATGTTGATTTGTTAAGTATTCCCCTCGTGAATGGAAGGAAAAGGTGGAAACATGAGGCGAAGCAGATCGGAGAGTATATGGCGCTCATGTGGGACAGTTACGTCACGGCGGTAATTTTTACCCATCTGTCGTCATGCGCTTGAACAAGATGACCGCTAACGTGGCCATTTTAAATTGAGCTTTTCCCATATGGCTCATTTCGGGACGGTTTTCGGAGTCAAGATTCGAGAAACACCGATACCGATCTGCAAAATGACTGAAATCGGCGCCGATTCTGAAATGTAGAGTTCTCATTCGACGGTTATGTTGCAACACATGGTGATTTAATGGATTGCCTCACGTAAAGAATGCTTGAGAGCGCTCATGTCTGTATCGCTCATGAACGTACTTATTAAGAAAATAAAGAAAAGAAATAGGGAACGAAGACCGTCATGCGCAGGTCGCGGGCCGCACTCTAAAGGTTCGCGGGCCGCATGCGGCCCGCGGGCCGCGTGTTTGAGACCCCTGATATACAGGCTTCAGGTCGGGAAGGAACCACGTTAACATATGTAATAAGACGTGGTAGAAGAGCAAAATAACAAGCCAAACGTCAGAAAACACACAGATAAAGAAAAAAAAAGGATTAATTGGAAAGTCTCTCTCACGGCACGTGACAAGTGAGCACAATATGTTTTTATTTGAGATAAATGTAGGAGCTTGTTCTTATTAGTAGGGATTAATACCAACACCATGTGGAACAAGCGTGCCAAATTTCACGGTCATACTGGTTTTTTGTTTCTGAAAAAAATATACATTTAATTTCGTACACCATGCTAAGATCTGATATTCAACCAGAAAAAAAAAGTGAGAAAAGCTACAAGGTCAAAATTAAACAGAGTGCAGCCTACAAGCTTTCTAAATGAGCACACAAAATTTCATAACAATACATGTAACGGTTCCAGAGATATAAAGCAGCAACTAGGACAACCCGTTTACCCTACCACACCCCCTTAAAGCTTTCAACCCATTACAAAGGGCTCAGCTATAATTCTCCATCGTCATCAGCCACCGCATCAACAAAGTGCACATAATGCCTTGCAAATGCGTAGCAAGTACCTCGCTTTTCC
Source organism: Rhipicephalus appendiculatus (assembly GCA_030522465.1). Classification (NCBI taxonomy): domain Eukaryota; kingdom Metazoa; phylum Arthropoda; class Arachnida; order Ixodida; family Ixodidae; genus Rhipicephalus; species Rhipicephalus appendiculatus. Next base: position 11,682,989 of record JALIZH010033007.1, on the reverse strand, counting down.
GCAGAATGACGAATAATGACGTAGTGGGTACTTCCCAACTTCACAAAAATTATGATGATTTATGGCGTAGTGTGTACCTTGCGAGTGTACTTGTGTTAGTAGCCTCAAAAGAGTTTACGACGGGCTCTAGAAATGCCGCTCTTCCAGCTTTTGCTGTGACTGTGCTGCGCTTCCCGCGCAGGCCTGGCGTTTTTTTTTTTTTTTTTAATTTTGCTGCGCGTTTCCGCATCATGACCCTAGAGACAACATGAACCAAAAGATAACGTACTCATTTACAACTATACCATCACTTGTAATCTATTCCGATTTCAATCATTTTTTTATCTATATGTGTATCTTAAAGGGACACTAAAGTGAAACAATGACTTGGTTTAGGTTGACAAAATGCACTCTGAGAACTCTAATGTCATATGTTTCATTATCATAGGTTCATTATTAGCGGAGAAAATCAAGGTTAAAGTTTTATTTTTTTAAATTTGGCGCCGATATCTGCGCGCGTGACGTCAGAGATTCTCAATGTATTTTCCGTATTTTCGTGACATTGGCTCGATGAAATTTTCTGAAACTTCGTATGCTAAGTCTATGGCACCCACAGATGACAATGCACCTCATCTTTATTGATTAGAAGCTACGTAGGACTCAGTAGACGCCTTCAGAATCTATGACGTCACGGTGTTTGGTGCGGGAATCTAAAGGTGGCGTCATCCATCCGCATTTTCTTTTCGCGTGTTTTCTCGCTTACCAAGCGTCGTGTCACGGTAAGAGTGGTGTTTTCGGGATTGTGAAATTGTGCTTAACTAATACGCGAAAAAATCGTTTTCCCCTTTAGTGTCCCTTTAAGTTGTAAAAGTTTGAGAACGGGCTGTACGGTAATGTATCTTGTTGCAACAGCTCAATAAGCACTCGAATATACAGATAAAGCGACATATTTTACAACGTCAGATACGCATATGGCGAACTTTATTGAACGCCGAATTATCACTCTTTTATTTACGGGATTTTATCAAGTTCAAATAGCAGGTCGTTCAAGTATGCATATTTGATATCTGTTTGTACTTTTTGTCCGTATAAATGTACGAACAGCTCACGCAGACATGTCAGGAGTAACAACACTCACTGTTTCTGCCTTATCGAGAGCCTTCCTTAACGGTATTTTTCCATTCTTGCTCTCAGGGACAACGGTATGCAGCTATTAATTCGCCGTGGATATCCTCCGAGGTATTCACGTATGCTGTGCCCACGTATTATACTTCATTATGCAACGCTTGCATGACTGGTAGCGTCTCCGGTGCAGTGGACGTCCTCTTTTTGTGTCAGCCCGACCTTGTGATGCGATCTCAATCAAGTGATTTGTACGCAGGAGATCGCAAAAGGAGCCATGACGACACCAATGTCCACGTTGTCTGGGTCCTTACTTTAGGCACTGTCAGTTTCACTCTTTTTTTTTTTAGTCTTCTGTCATCGTGTCTTCGAGTTGCCGTTACCAACTTATGTTCTTCAATTACTTAAGTTGCCAATATTATTAACTAGGCGAGGTTGAAATAAAATATGCTGCCTCCAGTATACGACAGCTGTTACTTTCCCGTTGGACTTGAGAACAAAAACGACGCACAAAAAATAATTTGTGTCGTTCCTAGCAGAAACAAAATCAGATGTAGTTCAAATACGAAATATTAATTTAGTTCACCATCGGTATTTCAAACTAGCAATGTAGTTTACTATTTAAAAAAAGAACGTCTAATCACTAGTTAAAGCAAAGCGGGTGCATCGTTGCTTTATCGGAGGGGAAAAAAACGTAAGTGGCTGTAGTGATGCGTTTGGTACGTGCAACACCCCGCGTAAAAACATAACTTGATAGCCTTCACAGCCTATCTCAACCTTTAATAGATGTCGGAGTAGGCTCAATGCGCCTTCGTTCGAGCGGCATATAAACCAAAGTTGTCGACACGCAAATGTTAAAAAATCGTTCAATTAATTAATTAATTGGATTTGGACGGATGCTACTATATATAGGATAGGAGATGCTCAATCTAACGCTTCTCTAGTGACCTTTTCAAGGCGCTTCTGGAGCGACAGTTCCATTAGGATACAGCTAATTTACGAGGCACAACGACTTTATAAATAAGTGCACCATAAACACGCTAACACAATTTAGTTCGATGCACTAATTGACCGTATACGACAGCCATCGTTAAGCAATTAAGTCACAATGTTATCGTGTGTGCTTTCTCCTGTCCGTTTGTTCGCACCGAGTACTTTTTAGCGGTGCGCTCAATCGCGTGTACTGAACGCATTTGAAGTTCCGCGAATTCCCCTGGCAAGGACGTGTGTGTGCTTCTACGCACCGATCAGCGCCAAACTGAATACGCGATTTGTTTCGGAAATTAAGACTGCCCCGGAGCATCTCACCGATTGTCCCAGAAACAATGGACTGCACGGGGAGAGGGCTGGAATTAAAGGAGACTTGAGCGCCGCGGCCAGCGACAGGGCGCCCGTTCGGCCGCGGAAACGTTCGCACAGGTGCAGCCACTCGCTTTGTCCAGGGACGCGCGTTTATGCAAGCACTGGCGGGCTCGCCTATTCGCCCGATCGGACTTAATTGTCCCGCCTGTGTTAGGCTGGCACTTCGCCTACAGCGGGAAAGCGCAAATGAGTTGGCCCCGACGAAGGTCTGTCGCCGTCCGTGCTGGACGGTATGCATTTGCAAGAGGCGGTTTATTGGCTGTAGTGAACGTTAGCTACTTATAATGGGCTGTTAAATGCGGAAGCAATGTAAACGGTATACTGTCCGCGCCTAGCAATATTCAATAGCATTTATCTCTAGTTCTAATTCTCGAGCTCGCAGCCTGAAGCTGTGAGCACGAGGATTAAACTTCCGTTTAAGGTGAACTCCTTAAATTCTTCATGAAACACGCAAACTGACCGTCGACGTCAAGGCGGGAGATGCGAAAAATCATCATCAGGTTGTGTCGTCATGACGATTTCACAGATCGCAAGAGTTTGTCACGTCATTATGGCGTCATTATATGATGTCGGACGTGACGTCACTTATGACGTGATCACATGGCATCTTCGCGTGGTTAAAGATGGGCCGATCACGGAGGCAGTGCATAACCCCGTTAGGTGCAGAAAGCATACGGAAGGGGGGGGGGGGGGGGGGGGTTGATAATACATGGACTGAGAGGAAAAGGATGATGGCCTTCACGTTCGAGCCGTCGTTGACGAGTTCGTAAATGACTCTATGAGTTATTTTACTTAAGGTGTTTCTGTTTATGCATAATGAGCAAATGGCTACAAATACGCAAAAGCAGACTTTGCTCCGCGCAGGTAGTTGAACAGGGAGTGGCAGTAAGATCCACAAATTCCACTATAAGGTTATCCAAATGCATGCATTGATCGTTCTTTTATATCACTGAACGATCCCAGTGTTCCATCCAGCCATAGGCGTGCGCACGGGGGGGGGGGGGGGGCTAGTCACCTAAGAGGGGGGGCGCAAAGTCCACCCCATAGATTGACCTAATATGGAGGGGGGGGGGGCGCTGCGTCGAACCTTCGCCCCCCCTGAAGGGGAACCCTGCGCACGCCTATGCATCCAGCAAGCTTTCGTACGAAGGTTGGGAGGCTCTCTGTGTCCGTGCCGCCGCTATGACCAGTCACGTACCTCCGCCTAAACCCCCCTCACGGGCCATATAAAACATCCCGCGGCGATTACACATCCTTTCACGGCCGTCACCCATCTTTGGACTCGTCAAGGAACACCCGTGGCACGCCCTTGAGCGACGCAGTATAAGACGTAGCGCGCGCGCGGTTTATGACCACATCCATTCCGATTCCACCTCACGTGCACGCGTCGAGGATGCCCCGCGTGTACGTGAGCGATCATATTCGCCGAAACCCGAGCAGCTCGATACGAGGCACGCATCAGTCGAGCGGCTGTCTCGATTCATCACGTTCCTTATTAGCCGAATAACAGGTTCACCGCGTAGCGACCGCCGAGTGTGGGTAAGAAGGCCGCGTGGAGACGTTTAGATTGGTTTCGTGGATCGACTACGCCAGGCACTCTTGTACGCGGAAGGCGAGCGAGCTGCTGCTTAAAGGGGGGGGGGGGGGGAGGAGACAGAGAGACAGAGGGAGTGAGGGAGAGAGGGAGGGGGAGACGCTAGTATTCAGGGTGGCCGTTTGCAAAAAGATCTGCTCTTACCACGGAATGTCGCTAACGAGGCCATTGAAAGGTTCCCGGAACAGGGGTTTTGTGGGAACCGTGTGCGCTTTTCCGCAACGATGTCTTTCGTTGGCAGCCCGCGTTTTGTTGAATCGTACGCTGAGTGGTGCGGCAGGCTCGGCGCTTTAATCGCGCACTCGCTGAAGGTAAGCGCATTCTGCCATTACTATAGTGCGACGTAGTTGCTTATAATTCCTTAATTACCTTGCCTCCTATACCACTTAATCTTGACATCGTTGAGGTATGAATGTCTTGTCATGAACGGTTGTTAAAAATTAAAGTCCCGTGGTCCCTTATGCATTTCCCCAAGAGGATTCTAAAAGCAAAAGCCTTCTTTTTCTCAGTAGATTGTACAGGAGTGTAGCCAGAAATTTTTTTTCAGGGGGGGGGGGTTCAACCATACTTTATGTGTGTTCATGCGTGCGTTTGTATGTGTGCGTGTATATACACGCAAGCAAAATTGAAACATTTCGGGGGGGGGGGGGGGATTTGACCCCCCCCCCCCCTTGGCTACGCCACTGAGATTGTACTGTATACGACATGATGACGCCACCATGACGTCATCTGTGATCACGTGACACTTTCTGTACCGTTCGTGTTCACACCGCCGACGTTCTATTTTCGGGTTTCTGAGGTATCTAAGGTTTTCGCGGTAATAACTGTGATGTTTAGCGCCCCGAAGCAACATTACGGGTCACAAGAAAAGCGGGGGGGGGGGGGGGCTTTTCCCTAATTTCCCTAAGGGGGGGCGCCTAATCTGCCCCATATCCGTACTCAGTGCGGACCTGTCCCGTCATTGCTAATAGTGCATGTGAAAGCCATGCAGGTTTCCGACGGTATGGCGGCCAAGCTCCCCTGACTTTGCGTTCCAAGACTGTTTATACTTTGCACCTCTACCTCCGCAAAGCGAGAGCCAATGGCAGGCCGTTGTGAGATGTACGTCATTGTTTCATTTTCATTCTTGGAACCGTTGCAAAGCTTGCTTTTTTTCGAACTCGACCGGGGGGGGGGGGGGGGTTAATAAAACTTGGCCCTCCTAATGGAAAACTCTGAGCACGCTTATGCCTTTACGCTCACTTGTTCATGAACATGGCAGCTCTTAAAGAGCAAGGACATTACAGCATACGATGGCATAAATGAGAATACAGAAACCAGTTTCCCCATGTCACTTCAAGGGAAACAAATTAAAAATATACATATACATGGCCCATGAAAGTATGTAGTACCGGAGGGACAAGCAAAAGTAATCTCGGAGAAGTGTATGAAGTTTTCTCTTTCATAACGCTTACGTGTAATGTGGCTCTTTCCGACCTCAGGCAGCTTGTAAACAAGGAAGTTTCTCATGCTCTGTCCAGGGTCGCCGCGCAGCACCTGATAGTGTCGTGTCGGTTCCTGCTTTTATTTTTTCTGTCACTTCTTTCCTCGCTTCATTTCCTTCTTTACTTTTCCTGCACGAGCAGAAACCACCTTGTGCTGGAAAAGTAATGCGAGAGTCATGATCCGTATCGAGATCTCATAGGTTGCAGTAAGGCGCGTGCAAATTGAGAACACTGCCGGAAGCGCTTGTTTTGCGTTTGGCCCGAGTACGTACACGTGCGGCGATATTGCTGAAACTGGTTGCGATTCGATCGCACGAGTCGATAGCACACACGTGCTTGAATTTTTTTTTTCGCTTCTGTTTGCTGACGCTAAACGAGCAGCCTTGATTACAAGGTCCGCTAAGGCGTTTTGACGTGCAACGTGGACTAGACACACGGCTTGAGCTCCGCAAAGCTCGAACACCGTTCCACAGAAAAAAAAAAATCACAGCATATCCGCGGAGTGAATGATGATGAGTGGGCGAAGCTCCGGAGGTACATCATCAAAGACGTGATGGTGGTTGGTTGCATGTGGTCAAACGATATGCATGTGAGACCATATCGCGATGCCATGTGTTGTATGGCATCGCGATCGTCATCGTCATCAGCGTCATCGTTATGACGCATAGTGGGTACATTCCATGTGGTGGCATCGCGATCGTCATCAGCGTCATCGTTATGACGCTGATGTGTTGTATGGCACGCTGACGTGTTGTATGGCACGCTGGCGTGTTGTATGGCACGCAGCCATACATTTCGCTGAAGTGTTGTATAGCATCGCGATCGTCATCGTCATCAGCAGGTGGCTACTACTACAAACATGGGACGCACGACCCACGGGATAAGGAGCTTCGCCCCTAAAAATGCTCCCACCTCCCCGAAGGGAATCGTGAGGAAATGCGAATGCATTTCGCGCGTGCTTCACTCCATTTATATATGGTGGTTGTGGTTCGAAGAAGGAAAAGGCGCCTAATTTCTGCAGCCCGGTCGGGAGTACGGCGCAGCGCCTGTTTTTTTTTTTTGCTTTTTTTTATCGCGGGAGCTCCGAGCTCCCGCGATGCGAGCGCCCTCACACACCAGAGCGCGCTCCTCCTCTCCACTCACTCTCCGCTACTCCGCCCACACCACCTGCTCCGGTTGCTAGGGACGAGAATAAGCGCGCGCGCCCGCAGCTGTTGCTATGGGAGAGGGAGTGAGAGCGGAGAGATAACACCTGCCGGCGCGCGGACAACGCCGGACAACGCCGGATGCCTGACATAGCCCGACTAAGAAATGCATTCGCATTTTAAAAAAATTTAAGAAAAACTGGTTCGCGTCTCTTTTCTGGCCATGATAAGTGCGTGCGTACAAAGGAAATGAGATCATAAATGAGTAAATATAATTAGTGTGACAGTTCGCGTAAACTTAATATTAGCATTTTTGTATGAACAGGGTGTTAGCGCCTTTCGGCATGCTTGACCTCGTTTGTTGGAGAGAGCGAATATTTGCTGTGTACTGCAGTTTCGTCTTATCTTTTGTTTGTTTTGAGCCAGACTATCTTTGCTATATTTGCTGTTTTGCTAGTTCAGTTTGTCTCAGAGATAACTAAGAGATAGCGAATAGAAGACATCACTCATGACAGCAGTCTCCGCTACAGAAACACCAATTTCGTAAATGTTATTTATAAAAAAAAATGCCCCCCACCTCCCCGAAGGGAATCGTGAGAAAATGCGAATGCATTTCGCGCGCGCTTCACTCCATTTATATATGGTGGTTGTGGTTCGAAGAAGGAAAAGGCGCCTAATTTCTGCAGCCCGGTCGGGAGCACGGCGCAGCGCCTTTTTTTTTTTTTTAGCGCGGTAGCTCCGCTGAGCTCCCGCGATGCGAGCGCCCTCACGCGCCAGAACGCGCTCCTCCTCTCCACTTTGCTAGGGGCGAGGATAAGCGCGCGCGCCCGCAGCTTTTGCTATGGGAGAGAGAGTGAGAGCGGAGAGATAACACCTGCCGGCGCGCGGACACCTCCTCAACCTATCCTCCTCCCCGCGGACAACGCCGGCCAACGCCGGACAACGCCGGATGCCTGACATAGCCCGACTATGAAATGCATTCGCATTTAAAACCCAAATAATTATCCGTTACCAATTGGTTTTTCGATCTAGCTAAACCTTAAATCGCATTCGATACTTCTTCAAGTTACTATGAGGTTATCGTACCGGAAAGGCCGTCGATAATTTACAAGACTTGCGGAAAGTCTAGCAGTGGCTTGATAATTCCATGCTGACAAGCTGAGCGAGTGTGGAGCAGTTTCAATTAAACGGGCAAAATATGAGCTCCGCAAACGCGCAAGGCTTTTTACTTCACATGGGCTGTTTGCATTGACATGGAGACAAAATAAATTAGGTAAACAAAATAAAAAGGACAAAGAGCTACGCACAGACAAACAAATCAGGCCCAGACAACTTGCAAAACAATGTTAGAGATTATGTAGGTAGATTCTGATTGGCGTAAGTGATAGCAAGGCATTCGCGGCACAGTTTGCCATCCCCACTTCTGTATTGTGGATCCTGGAAAATTGTTGGGTAATCTGTGGTGGCGAGAGCTTTGCTCACGCCCAGTTGAACGCCACTCAAAGTTTCGTGATCGTGATCGCTTAAGGATAAGAAATAATGCTTTCGTGCAGATACTAATATTTCACTGGCACTTATTTCATACTTTTGAGTGTAACGCTGTCATTACTCGCTTGTCGTGCGCGTCTGCCGAAAGGTCAAGGACGAGAAAATGGTTCGATTGGCTTAGATGAATTCAGAGTTACGCCTTTGTAAAGTGACGTGCGACGAGCGTTGCAGCTTAAAATAATGGGATATGATAAGGCCCGTCTCGTAAACCAGTGCTGCAGTTCCGGAACTTTCTCTGCGGTAGCCCGAGCGAGTGCCGTAAAAGGAAGTTCCTGCCACAGGGAAAGCTATTCATGCACGAAACACTATAGTCATGTTGTTTGAGACAATGGCGATAAGCAATTAAACGAAAATTTGGATGGAACCAAATTTCACTTCTAGCTTTTCGCTTTCCAGTATGACCTGACTACTTTGACTTACATTAGCCATTTATTTATAAAAGTTGGGTCAATACGGGAGATTATACCTTTCGTTTCTATAATGATTGAGTTTCAGTGGGTACTAAATGATTATGTACAGTCGTCAGCAAGCTTAACTCGAATGCTCCGCAGCGTGACCTGGACTGCTTTGACTGGTGCCAGCCGCGAAGCGCTGGGCGCTGTTGCCGAGATAATACCTCGGTATGCTTGGATAGTATGTCGGCAGGCATGGGTAACATCTCGGCAACAGGACCCAAAGCTACGCGGCGCTGGCGTCAATCAAAGCATTTCAGGACACGCTGTGGAGCGTTCGTGTTAAGATTGCTGACGACTGTACACTGGTCGGCGATTGAAACGCGATGCTCGGGGCGCGTGGCTACTGGCGGTGAGGGTGACGGTGAAGGTGAGAGCGTTGGTGGCGCATGGTGACTGTATCCGGTAAACAGTCGTTCAGTATGTGGTTATCTGATGATCCCGTGGATCATGACGTCACCATGAAGTCACATAACGTGACGTCACATGACGACGTCATCACATGGCATCATTGCTTGGTCACGAGTAGGCCGATCACGGAGGCTGTGCAAAACGAGGTGAGGGGCAGAAAGCTTTCAGCGTGAAAGCTTTCGCCTACGAGTCATCTTGGACGAATGCATAAGTGGCCGTGCGAGCTTTTGGGATATTGCGACAAAATGAATGGGTGAGTTGTCGCAGTTTCTTGGCTCTGGCTACCCCTTTATCACTTGGCTAATATTTATACACTAAAACCTATTATAAAAGCCTTCTTCCGGTACTTGAGAGATTGTCCGCAACTTTCCCTTATAACAATGTCCGCAAATATCTTAGCCACATAAGCACGACACACGCACGCTCGCGCGGCAGACGAGCCTAATGATCATCGCACGTGCCATCGTCTTCAAAGTAATGTTGAAGTGCTTTCGTTGCTTTGAGGTGCTGGAGTTTTTATGGCCGAGGGCCTAATATACTTTGGCAAGCGAAAAAAGTTGGATGAGAGTCAAGTAAATGAAGCTTTTGTTCTAGTTGCTGTTTATGACGTGGCGGTGATTGTCGTTGTGACCGCAACACAAGTGAGATTAATCAGGAATAACAGAATGTTGAGGAGGTGGAAGAGGAGGAGAAAAACAAAAAACAGTTATGAATCACTATATACGCTAATGTCCCGTCTTTGAGATATGTTATAGGTGGCTATTCTCAGTTCTACTGCGGCCGGCGCGGTTTGCGAGCTGTTGTTTTCAACATTGGTGTAGCAAGGGGAGCTCGATATTGGGAAGTTCACACCCCCCCCCCCCCCCCCCCCTTTGCTCCCCAAAAGTTTTCAATTTTGCGTGCGTATATATACTCGGGAACATACAGACGCACTCACGAACATACATTAGGTATGGTTAAACTCCCCCCCTCTCCCCCCCCCCCCCCCAAAAAAATAAAAATAAAAAATCTGGCTACGCCCCTGGTTTTCTATACTGCACGAAATTCCCGCGCCGAAAGAATGCACGGCGTTGAAATCCCCTTTCCTCCATTGCTTACGCCTTCATACGTCACATTCCTCCGAGATTGCTCCGCTTATTTTTCGTTACTTTCTTTCCCCACAATGCGTCCGATCACATTCCACCGAGATTCCTTTCTTTACTTCTCGTTCGTTTCTACCTTTCTCTTACCCGCAATGCGCCTGACTCTTGTGTGGACACCAAAGGTCTCGGAAACCTCGTATATATACCGAGCGCTTGCCCCGTTCACCCGCCCCTATGGGAAACGCCTGTCGATCCGGATCGTTTCCGGCGAATAAGGACAGTCTCGTCGAAGAAGCACGCACGCACGTCACGCCGAAGGAGCGCAGGCGTTACATCGAACGACTCAGCGCCCACAATGCGCGATCAAAAGGCCGTTAGTCTGCACGCCGTGGCGAGGAATAATGCAACAGGTCCGCCAGTGACGGGGTTCTCGTTTGCTTCGGGCCCCCTGTCCCGACGGGGGGTGTCTGCAGCTCGGCGTAACGCAAACACTGCAGCCGAACAGCGTCGACCGACGGCGTAAAATACGCGCGGCACTGTGGAAACCGTCGTCGTCTCATTCGTGCGGTTCAGCACGGTTTGTCAGGTGTGCCCGCCGTATGTTCCCGCGTTTAACACACCGGTGCGCGTACAACTCGGTACTTGAAATCAGGGATGAAAAATAAGCATAGGCGTGCGCACGAGGGGGGGCAGAGGAGGCAGCCGCACCCCCTAGTCACCTAAGAAGGGGGGGGGGGGCGCAGTCTGCTCTATACATTGACTTAATAGTGAGGGGGGGCGCTGCGACGAACCTTCGCCCCCCCCCCCTTACGGGGAACCCTGCGCACGCCTGTGAAAATAAGAACAATAATTTGAGAATTTTTACGTGCCAAAACCACGATATGACTATGGGGCACGCCGTAGTGGAAGGGCTCCGGTGATTTATACAATCTGGTGCTCACTGACATTGCACAGTACACTGGGCCTCTAGTATTATTTCGCCTCCATTGGAATTCGGATGGATGGATGGATGGATGGATGGAGGATGGCTAGATAGATAGATAGATAGATAGATAGATAGATAGATAGATAGATAGATAGATAGATAGATAGATAGATAGATAGATAGATAGATAGATAGATAGATAGATAGATAGATAGATAGATAGATAGATAGATAGATAGATAGATAGATAGATAGATAGATAGATAGATAGATAGATAGATAGATAGATAGATAGATAGATAGATAGATAGATAGATAGATAGATAGATAGATAGATAGATAGATAGATAGATAGATAGATAGATAGATAGATAGATAGATAGATAGATAGATAGATAGATAGATAGATAGATAGATAGATAGATAGATAGATAGATAGATAGATAGATAGATAGATAGATAGATAGGCCAAACACGAAGAAATGAAACAAAAGGCGAAGCAAAGTACAGAGAGAACTAAACGTGACCCGACCTTCGCTTTACCAAAGACCTTTTCCGAATAGTTGATGCGGGCAGTAAATGCGAAAATACGGTACACCGATCTGCCGAAGCTTGGGGGGAGGAACGTTACTCTGGGAGCCACGGTGGCAGCTCGTTCGCCAGCGACGGAGCGGACCTTGAGCCCAATAACAACGGGACGCTGCCGACGCCGCCACAGAACTGAGCTGCGAGCGCGTGGCAAGGCCTGTTAGTACACAGCAGTACAGCGCTTACAGCGCTTGTCGGCTGCGCGTGGATGAGGAAGGTTACCGGTTTCTCAAAAGCTGCGTGGCGTTCAGTTGGACCCCCAAACCAAATTAGATTGCGGGTCTTATATCCTATTATCAGATACGTTGCGGCGTAGTACTCAGTCGAGATGAATCGAACTGATCGGGCGCAAGGCCGCCGTTTTCACGAGGTGAAAGCTTGCGCATCGAAGACAATTCGATTGCCCGTAACCTGTGGATCACGTGCTTCTACCGTGGTTGCTTGTTTGTATCTATCTGTTCTATACGCTGAGTGAAACTGCTTTTATTTTTCTTTTTTAATACGTGTGTACGCGCACCGCTTACAGTGCTATACAGCCATCGCTTGCCCACCTGCGCAATTGTCTTCTTTGTATCGCATGTTTTTTTTGTTTTGTTTTTTTTCAATCGCATATCTTCGGGAAGCAATGCGAAATAAATCCTAATTATTCACCTCACTCCTTCCTCTCTCCCCTCCCTACACCCTTTATTTCCAACACTTACATGAGATCTCATTCGGATGTGCCAATCCTTGTATTTGCGAGTGGGCTCACGCCGATGGATTGTTTTCATGATGTCCCAATGAATGTATCGATTCCAGTGGCGTAGCCAAGGGGGTGGGTTGGGGGGGGTTCAAACCACCTCCGAAATTTTTCAGTTTTTCTTGCGTATATATGCACGCACACATACAAACGCACGCACGAACATACATAAAGTATGGTTGAACCCCCCCCCCCCCCCCCCCCGAAAAAATTTCTGGCTACGCTACTGATCGATTCCGTTAACTCAAGATAGAGTTGTGTGCGTGCATGTGTACACGTGCGTGTGTGTGTGTGTGTGTGTGTGTGTGTGTGTGTGTGTGTGTGTGTGTGTGTGTGTGTGTGTGTGTATGTGCGTGTGTATTTGTGTGCGTGTGTGTGTGCGTGCCTTGCGTGCGTGTGTGGGTGTGGGGGGGGAGTGTGTGTGTGTGCGCGCGCTTGCGTTGTGTGTGTGTTGTGGGTGTAGGTTTGGGGGGGGGGGTGTGCGTGCGTGCGTGCGTGTGTGTGTGTGTGTGTGTGTGTGTGTGTGTGTGTGTGTGTGTGTGTGTGTGTGTGTGTGTG